>VDFB02193867.1:82494728-82818322 GCA_007258455.2 Sequoia sempervirens | reverse complement strand
GATAACTCTTGAGTGTACTTAAAGAATTCTTTTTATTTTTGAATAATGCTAATAACTCTACTCAGTTGTCTTATTTTTTCAATATCATACAAATTGAACCCTGACATCAATATACTTTGTATATCAAACTACCATAATTCAAGTTTCAACGATGAATATTTATCATGCATGTTTTAAATGACATTGAAGTTTATAGTGGTTTTTTTGTTTATATGATGTTATGTGATATTCTAATCGTAATTCATGCTTCTAGGCTGCACATCTATATATATATATATATATTATTTTTACATGTTTTCTCCATTGTTTGGCCCCTACACTGCAAGTAAATGGCTGCATAGTGTGTGGGATGAGGGGGCAGCAGGCCCGAGACCCCTTTAAAGTTTGTTTGAGTGCTTTCTTTTCATTTTTTGTGAGTTTTGTGCCAAGTTTCCTCAAAGAAATGTGGTCTCATAGAATTCCATGACAAGCTAATGCAATTGATAGCTGCTCCTAGTTATTAGTTATGTAATGTGAAGTAATTGCATAACAGCTTAGGTTGACTTTGTAAAAACTATATTGTTATTGAAATTTTTTCATCTATCAGCATCTAGTTGTTACTTATGCAATGTGAAGTAATGATTTGAGTTTGAAAGATGTGCAATGAAATGTAATCAACAATATGAATATAAACTACATAATATTTAACCATTCTTTTTTATGCTATTGTACATTGATATTTAACCATTGCTCACTTAATTAAATTTTCAAAGAGTTTAATCATGCACATGAGGAGGAAATTAAATTTCGATTGTCAACTTGTATATATATCAAATTATCCAATAATCAAGTGTATGTCCATATACAAAAATGGCATCAATGCCAACTCAAACAAAGTTTTATAATATGTGGCATATGCCATCTCAGTATCTATTCAAAATTTACATGCCAAAATGTCTATCTCATCCTAAACTACTGGTGGATCATCAAAATGGAGCCTCTTTGAAGCACTCGTTGGCTCTTGAAGGTAGCTACTGAAAAAGTCTAAAACACAATTGAGATTAGTTAAACAAATAATTTAAATCAAATAATTAACATAAAATCAGCAATACACATAATTATGGTGAACTCTAAAATTGAAATCTTGATTACCTAAAATATACGTCTCTTCGAAGGGTCAGGAGTCCTAGAATATACCCCTCTCAAAGAACTAACCAAACCAACTTTTGTAACATCAATCTATATATGTGAACAAAAACATGAAATTGATCCAAGTTATCATAGAATTGTTAGTAATAAGAACATATTTACCAAGCACAAAATAAAATAAACACATACCTCTTTAGGGTGATCTTTTTTTGTATCTCCTTTAGGTGTTTCAACACCTCCTCCTTGAGGTGTTTCAACACCTCCTCCTTCAGGTGTTTGAATACCTACTCCTTCAAGTGTTGTGGCACTTATCAATAATGATGTATAGCTCACAACCACCTGTACATAAAAATGACAAGTACATGTGAAACTACGAATCTATGTCAATGTATGCATAATCAATAAAATATATTATAAATCTTAATTCAATCAAATTTGAGTTCAATTATCTTTCCCTTATCTAACATTGTGCGTCCATAGTCTAGAGAGCATCGCACCTCGCTCGCACTAGGTATTTCCTACAAACAGAGAATAAGATAAACATATAAGTTAATATATAATTTCATTAGTGACAATTCAAATGACAAGCAAGTATGTAGTTAAAAAATGTAAATGAGTGAGTGTGAAAAATACATACTATGTGCATCTTGAGGCCAAATGAAATGGCCCTAAGGGTGCTATCAGTCACCCGTGTGAGCTCCTCCTCAGACATTAACTATTCAATAGACCATGTAAATAAATATGAGTACTTGATACTATCTCTTATTAATATTCATTTAAAAAAAAATGCAATTTATGAATTTCGGTGCTGTCATAATAGTCGTTTACAATTCCTGAGAGGAACGGATTTTAGCTGAAATCACATATTTTTGAAAAATATAATGATTTAAGCCTTAAAAAGTTCCATTTTAAGGATTCCAATTGAAGAGGGTTTGATCAAATCACCTTAGATCAAACCCCTTAGATAGAACCTCGCTAGTTTTAAACCATACCTATAAATGTGTCTCCTTTACACCTATCAAAACGCTGATAAAAAATCACTTTTCATTTAGCTTTTGGGGGATCAAATGAATTCATTTAAAATTTATTTGAAATTATTATGGTATTCCTCAAAACAAGCTATCCAATGAATATAATTTTAATATGTTTTGGTTTTGTTATGTATTTGTTTTTTAAGTTTTATTAAACATAGGTTTCATCAATTAATTTGTTTTGTTCTTCACATATGAAAAATAAAGATTATCAAAAAAAATTTGAAAAATAAATTGCACCAGATATTGAAGTCCTTGATCCAACAAAAAAAAATAAAATAAGGTACGACATATACAAAAGGATTCTGGCGTTATCACAGTCGTGACTGTATACGACTTTGAAGAAACTTGATTAGCGAAAAATATTAATAAAAACTATCTAACCAAGTGGAAACACTGATATCAGATTACAAATATAAATTTGAAAAATTAATTTTTATCCTTCATGGAAAAAAAGTTATGCATTATACTGTGCGTCACTTTTTAAAAATGTTATTTTCTGAAAAAAATCAATTTCGTGGGAGATGGAAAAAGAAGTGAATTTGATTCCAAAAATTTTGAAAAAAATATTTTTAGAATCTACAGACAAATTTTGATAAGACTCTAGTTTGCACCATCTTCAAATTCCTCACAGTTTAGCCGCTATAGGTGCCTAAATGTGAAGATTTAGTTAAAAATAATAATTTTAGTGTCCAGTTTGGCCAAAAATTGTAAACCACTATTATGGGATCACCCATTTACACCTTAAATGTTACCTGTGTAACTACTCCAATGTCCACTTCTCTAGCAGGAGAGGACTCTGTAGGGTGTGCTCCACTCCCCTGCGTGTGATCTGCTATAATCTCCACATCCTGGATGTCATAATCATAAGTGTCTAATGGCTACTCAAGGGGTTTTACAATAGGAACCAAGCATATTTGTTGGCACGTATTGCAAATATGTGGTACACAAATATGTGGACCTGAGGAGGATGATGAAGCAGCACTGGATCCATTGCCAAGATCACCAAACTGTGGCTGAGCTACTGAAGAAGCATGGGAAACCAAAAGACTACTCAAAGAGTGAATGGCCTGGATAGTTTGTGTGGCCGCATCCTCCGTAGTATCTAGATGTTGTACTGGAGGTGGCGGAGGAAGGGGAGGATGGGGAACATGTGGGCACCTGACTACTCTAGCTGCCCTTGGCCTATCCTGGGGCATACCTCCACCAATGCCTTGGAAGGGTTTAATGTCAAATTAATTGACATGATGCCCTAACAAAAACTCAACATATAATTTTTTAATAAAGTAAAAAGGTACATCAATATTATTGTTGGGTGGTTTATCAAAAACCATACACCAACGATCCCAAAAATTATCTACTATGCCCCTATGCTTGTACCATTTTATAGAAAGTTTTGGTTTGTTAACATTAACTGGCAAACCAATGCTGGGGTTAATAAATAAAGAGGCTATTTGGGATTTTGTTAATTGGAGATCTTTCACATCATCATAAGACAATCCACATGCATAATATTGCCTCATGGTTTCTCGCCACAAATGAAAGGCATTATGTTGGGTGGAGAGGGTTTCTACATTTGTAATTATTCCTGTCAATGTGGTTGACATACGGGATAATTGAGGATTTTCTTATAAACATCACAAATTCCCCTTAATTGCTCTAATTTTTCATGAATTAAGTCTTCAATTGATGGCTGCAGAGGTGGTGGAGCATTTGGCATTTCTGCATTTTGATTCTCAGCTGGTGGATTTTCATTCTCAACTGGTGGAATTTGTGCATTCTCATTCTCGGCAGCCATAATGCCTGATTAAAGTTAAAAAATAATTAATCTAATTAAAATTAGACAATATAAATAAAATATTATAAAAATACCCTAGTTTTTAAAAAAATCCAAAAAAAACCCTACTTTTTAACAAAAAAAATATATAATTCTCTAATTTTTAATACAAATACATAAGAAACACTATTTTAAAATCAAAATGCATTAAAAACATTCATTTTTTTTTATCAAAATCCATTCTAAACTCAATTGTTTCATAAAAATTCAATCAAAAACCCTATTTGAAAAAAAATCCACAAAAAACATTCATTTTTTTATCAAAATCCATTCTAAATTCAATTTTTCATAAAAATTCAATCAAACCCTATTGTGAAAAACAAATCCACAAAAACATTCATTTTTTTATCAAAATCCATTCTAAACTCAATTTTTTCATAAAAATTCAATCAAAAACCCTATTTTTAAAAAAAATCCACAAAAAACCATATGAAATTATTCAAATCTAAATCAAAATTGAATCAAATCAAATAAAAAAAAAAAAAATTACCTTTCCAAATCGGATTTTGCCCAAATCAGATATCCGTTACTTGAAGAAGCAATTCACTATGCGCCCGTGGGTTCTCCACTGTGAAATAACTTAAAAATAGCGCCTGACTTTTTTTGTATATGCTTTTTGCAAATCGGATATCCGATTTGTAAAACTAGGTTTGGTTTTTGGTATGGTGACACCCGAGGCTAAAAAAAATTCAACACGTTCTTTTTCGCGTTTTTCGGTTAATGAAAGACGTGTTTTTTTGCTCATTGCCACTTTTTGGCCCACCATGATCCTACACATACCCGAAGGTTTCCTTATGGAACTTTGTGTCTGCTACATTCCAAACTTTGGCTCAAGATGTTGTGGCTCCTCCATCATTTGAACCTACATCTTGTGGAAACCTCTATGTGGAATTTCGTGATGGTCGTGCTAGAGCATCGATGAGACCATCTAGAGCCCCCAATGTTCCATTGTCCATATTTCTTTAAAAATTCCCTTAAAATGTTCAAACCTTAAATAGTTGCATTATCCACGTGTTGAAAGAATGAACCTCAAAATATGTTAAGTCTTAAACTTGTTGTGAGAATTGACATGCAGAAAGCCTTATATAGAATGCCACTACTACCATAGTGTTTAGTGCTACAAATGATGCCGGCTTATGGCCCTTTGGCTCCCACATTGCAAATTTTCGGATCAACCAAAGTAGGTTATGAAATGAATGGTGGAGTGCAAACCTTTAAACCTTAGAATCTACCACATGTTAAAATGGATTAACTCTAAAATTTACCAAGTCTTTATGCATTACAAAAATTTGGTCACAAGAAGCTATTTGTGGAATGTCGTTCCTCTCACGCCATTTTTAATGGCACGTTCATTTTTGGCTTCCAATGTAATGGATTTCACATCTTTTTTTTTTGCATGAGCCAAATTTTTTAAGTTGATAAGTTATAAGGCTTGAATGAATTTTGAATGATCATTTCCCACGTGGAAAATTCATGACCCTTGAGATTGCTAAGTTTTCACATGTTACAAAAAACCCAATGTGGACTTCCATATGTGAGTTGTTGTCTCACCAACATTGTTCACTTTGGCTTCCGCATCCAATATCCCTACAACACTATGGAACCCGCAACTCTTTGGCCCGCAAATCTTGAAAACCCACAAAATGCTAGAAATTTCCTTAGGATGCTAATTTGAATCTCTTTTCTAGTATTTGATATATTTATGACAATTTTACGTTGTATTGATGTGTTTCTTGATCAAACTAACGTCTCACTTTTTCACTTAATCAATTCAACTTATTATGCACCATTCTTGTAGGTTTTATGGAAAAAACTGAGAATGCGACAAAAGTAACAGAGTAACAAAGATCAAGAAAGAGAAGACAAAGATGAAGTACGAGTTCCACGGTGTGGAGGTCACCTCCAAGATTTTCTCAAACTAGGATAGGATATTAGATACTGACCTTGGGCACATTTGTTGGACTTAGGGAACACTGAGAGGGGGGGTGAATCAATGTTCAACAATTTGAACTTTCAATTAAGATCTTAAATCATTTTCAGTACATAAACAAAAATAAAGATGCAAGCACAATAACAAGATGATCAAAAAACCATAACACCAATATTTTTACGTGGAAACCTTATTAGGGGAAAAACCATGGTGGAGATTAATCCACAATTTATACTTTGTTAAAAGTATGAACAAAAGGTAATGCACTTGCATTCAGGCACACTGCCTAGAGCTCATTGCTCAAAATAAGAAAGGCTCACTACCTTACAAAATGTTTGTGATTACAACAAAAATTAACTGAGAAGATAGCATCTACAAATGCCTGGATTTAGTTCTGGTGAAGCACATAAAATAGATTTTGGACCTTTTGTCCAATTCACACTTCTGCTCTGCTTTGTTACAACAACCCTTCTACTGCACAAGCAAAAATTCACTCAATAGATCTTCTAATGTACGCTCATACAACTGCTCTAAAATTTTTTGCACACACACCTTGTTACAACATCATGCACACTTACAAAAATGAATTATTGATCTCATATATATATATATATCCGCTAGCAAATATTTTAGTTACTTAAGTTGGCTTCAACAAAACATGAAATATTCTCCAATAGTCGGCTCAAATCACCAAATAAAATTAATGCGTACCCACACAAGTCAGCTAGACTACAGCTAGGACCCAAATCAAAATTCCCAACACAAGAAATATTAAAAAAACTACTCCTTATACATCTGCGACACACTATATACACTGGGTCGGCCATAATTAGAAAATAAACAATAAATCATTCTACCGGATCTCCAAGCACGTACACGGATTGATGCAACATTACAAAACTTACCAAAAAGGTAACATACATGCTTAAAAAAAATTCTTGGGGATCCACAACATAAAATAATGATCTGGTAGAGCATACAAACTAACTTACCAACCAGATACCTTGTTCTTCATGTTTTTTGCCGGTAGTATTCTGTTTTCTACTTTGCTTACCGGTATGAGTTACTTGTAAAATGCAAACCACACTAATAACTCCAGTTGCCATCAATGACAACACTAGAATCCATAAAAAACCTCACAAATCCATATGCCAACAATCTCCCTCTTTGGCATTGATGGAAACACTTAGTGAAAAATAACTAAGTGTCAGAACCAAAACTGAAAACTTCAAAACTCATAAAAACATTGCTCCCTCTTTGGGTGTCAAGGATTTTTTCACTACATTCTCTCCCATTTGACATCAATGACAAAAATTTTGTTGCTCTCCCTCCTAATACACTCTCTCTCCTTTTTTGATGCAAAAATTGTTCAAAATTTGAAAAATTGCAACTACCACTCAAATCAAAAAATTATTTTATACTTATCTTTCATCTTCGGAAGAAATTTCTTCCAAGCATCTACTGCAATCCCAATCACTATTATCAAGCTGTTGTTTTTTGTGTCCTGTTGATGACTTGGACAAGGGATTCAAGAATGGTAATGGCTTCTTCCATCTTTTCTCCTTTCTTCAGAACTTCAATCATTTTCTCCAGTTTGCATTCGGTTTGATCCTTCACTTTCCAGAAAGTATCCATAAGAGTGTTTCTGGAGAAGTGAACCTTTGCATGCTCAACCTGTAACTCATGAATTTTCTTCTTAACTACTCCATCTTGGTCTTGAAACATACTGTAATCCTGACCAATTCTGATCAAGTCATTATCAATTTGCTCTAACTTTTCCTTGTATTTACCAACCACATGAGGCCACCTGAGACAATAATTGTAGATTTTATTTGTTGAGTCAATGTATTGTCTTAACACATTCATTTTCTTTTTTATTTTGGTGAGAGATAGCCTAAACTGCTCCTTCAGATGTAAGATTATTTCTTCTTCTTTCTTGTCTTGATGCATAGAGTCCATAGCCTCCTTGATACATTCAATCAATTCTTCTGGAAGTACATTCTACATACTTTCCAATTCAATGTTATTGCCCACAACGTATCTGCCTAGAGTGTCCTTAATTGAGTCCTTTTCATATAATGGTCCATTTAACCATATGTCACTTATCTTTTGCATTCCATCTTCTTCCTGAATAATTTGCAGTATCTTTTCTTTGAATAAAGCACCTTCTTCATCACTTTCTTCTACTATTATCACAATCGGTTCAACTAGTTTTAGTTAATCTCTTGGTGTGTATTCATCAGAATCTTCATCGATTATATCCACAACCATCTTCTCTTTACCTTTTCCCTCAAGTTTTGTTGACTTAGTTGCCAGAGGAGTGTCATCAGCTAACTCTCTTGCTCTTTTCTTCTTTTTCTCTGCCTTACTGGAAGAAGATCCAACTTCAACTGCTTTTACTAGGAGTGGAACACCACCTACTTCAAACTTTCCTAACAACTTTCTAAAGAAGTTTTCATAAACTTGTTCACCATTTTCAAGAGTGTTGAAATGCTCAAAGATTTGCTTACAGATTGGTATATTTTCCTTCCATATCACATTATCATTCTGAGGTAAGCAATTCAAAAAATACATCATAATGCATATAACTAGGGTACCAAACCTAAAAGAGTAATCTATATCCTTCGTCAATTGCACATTTTCCATCAATTGATCCTTCAGAAATCCACACAGATCAAAGTCTTTGTCTTCCATTATAATTTTGTGTGTAATGTAGACTGCACCTACAAAGGTTTCTCCTTCCCTATTTTTGAAGAAAATTTTATACGAAATCCCATATGTAATGTACCTTGTCAATGGATCTTTGATCATTGTAATTACTAGAGCCCTCTGATCTCCTTTTACACTGGTTAGGGCTTCAACTTCAATGTTCCAAATTGACTTCTTTTTTGGGACATCTCCAATATCACATAATCCTATCATATTTCTAATTACATCCTTTGAAATTTGATAGGGTTTATCTAGATTAAGGATATCATCATCCAATCTGTTCAAGATAAACCTGACCGCTTCTGCGTTGGCGAAATAAGGAAACTCGTTCTAGATGTCCAAATTCTTATGTTTCACACCTTCAAGCCACTTCAATCACTGGATGGAAATGAATTTCTTACATCCTTGACCTTCTGACTAATATATTCATCTAAAGTTACTATTCCTTTTTTTTGCTTCATTTTTCATACGGAGCAGGGTTTTTCTACGGAGCACAATTTAGAAATTTTACAAATGAATGGAGTACCTGATGAGTTCGTCGCTAAATTTAGTTGACTTCTTCGATATTTTGTTGCAAAATATCTCCTTCTGATCTTCTTCGATGCAAGGTGATAAATGAGGGTTCCAAATTCCCTTTTATAACTTTGTACACCTAACCTCTTTGTCACATTAAATTATTTTCCCTAGGAGTTCCGATTACTCTGCACTCTCAGACAGCAAGAGAAGAATCCATCTGTGTACCTTCTAGATTTCATCCTACTAAAAAAATGATCACTAGTACATTTGAAGATGAGTAATACAACCGTTAAAAATTTCCTACGTTCCGATACCAACTACACACAGGGGGACAAAGGATTTTCTTGAAAACTCCCCCTAGGCCAATGGCCTGAAATTAATTGTCAAATGAATTTCCCGAGGAATTTTCTAGTACAGTCTTATTACCTTCATCAAATCCACTCTTCTACCTTCATCTGATCTATTATCTCTTCCACAGATTCTTTTCCTTTTCCTTTGTTGTCATTCTGTAAATTTCTTCCTTGATATACTAGACCTCTTCTGTCCATGTTTCTATTCCTGCAGAATCTTGCAATGTGACCAAATTTTTTACAGTTGTACCATATCGGATTTCTTTGTTTGAGTCATTCATTCCAACGGTTTCCCTTTGATCTACATTGATTAGCAACATGCCCAAATATTCCACAAGTGTAGCATTTAATGTTCCTTATACTGATAGACATACTTATGCATTCTAATGACTTATGACCAAACTTTTTGCAATTAAAACACTGACCAAAAAATGATGGATTGCTAGAATTTATCTTACTTCTACACTGAAAAGCCATATGTCCAAATTTATTACAAACAAAGCAGTAACCATTAAAATTTTGAGCATTGGGTTGCCTTATTGGATATCCTCTGCCTTTGTTCTTCTGAGTTCTTTTTTCAGAGTCCTTTTGTTCAAACTTGAAGCTCTCATCTTTCACATAGCCAAGACCTCGCTTATAATTTGCATCATTTTTTCCTTTAGTCATCTCATCAAGCTTATCAGAACTGATCCTGAGCTTCTCCTTAAACTCATTTGTAGTAGCAAGCTCATCTCTGAGAATAACTATCTGTCTCTCAAGCTCTTGTTCATTGTTTCTGGATTGTTACAGTTCAATCTCCAACTGAATGAATTCACTATTAACTCTGCTGCATTCTTTAGATTTTTGTTTCAAGGACTGACCCAGATTCTCCCCATTCTTCTTTCTTTCTTCAATCTCTTTAGTTGAATTCATTTCCATATATTCCATCTCAAGCTTCAGAGTAGCATTATTTCTAGCAAGTTTTTCACATTCTTCAATTATCTCTTTTAGAGTCTGATTCAGGTGAACATCTTCCAAATTTTTATTTTCTTTCTGCTTCAACTCATCATAGAGTTCCATCCTCTTTTCTCTCGACTCATTGATTTTATCCTTCAGTGATTGAATGGATTTCTTAACAGCCACACGATTTTCTCTTAATTCCATCACTTATGCTTTAGACTGATCAAGATAATCAAGTGCCACCATCAGTTGCTTTTGAAGACCACTAGAGTCCATTGTAATCCAAGATCTACCCCAAGTTATTAAACTTCTAAAGAGGAACCTACTTTGATACCAATTGTTGGACTCAGGGAACACTGAGAGGGGGGGTGAATCAATGTTCAATAATTTTAACTTTCAATTCAGATCTTTAATCATTTTCAGTACATAAACAAAAATAAAGATGTAAGAAATATAAAAAAATGATAAAAACACCATAACACCAATATTTTTTATGTGGAAACCCTATTAGGGGAAAAACCATGGTGGAGATTAATCCATAATTTATACTCTGTTAAAAGTATGAAGAAAAGAGAATTCACTTGCATTCAGGCACACTGTCTAGAGCTTACTGCTCATAATAAGAAAGGCTCACTGCCTTACAAAATGTTTGTGATTACAACAAAAATGAACTGAGAAGATAGCACCTACAAATTTTTGGATTCAGTTTCGATGAAGCACATAAAATAGATTCTGGACCTTCTATCAAATTCGCACTTCTGCTCTGCTTTGCTACAACAACCCTTTTGCTACACAAGCAAAAATTCACTCAACATATCTTCTGATGTACACTCATACAAATGCTCTGAATTTTTTTGCACACACACCTTGTTACAACATCATGCACACTTACAAAAATGAATTATCGATCTCATATATATCCACTAGCAAATATTTTAATTACTTAAGTCAGCTTCAATAAAACATGAAATATTCTCCAACAGTCGGCTCAAATCACCAATTAAAATTAATGCATACCCAAACAAGTCATCTAGACTACAGTTGGGACCTAAATAAACATTCCCAACACAAGAAATATTAAAACAACTACTCCTTATACATCCGCGACATGTTATATACACTAGGTCAGCCATAATTAGAAAATAAACAATAAATCATTCTACTAGATCTCCAAGCACGTACACGGATTGATGCAACATTACAAAACTTACCAAAAAGGTAACATACATGCTTAAAAAACTTTCCTATGGATCCACAACATAAAATAATGATCCAGTGGAGCATATAGACTAACTTACCAACCGAATACCTTGTTCTTCATGCTTTTTTCTGGTAGTATTATGTTTTCTACTTTGCTTTCCGGTATGAGCTACTTCTAAACTACAAACCACACTAATGACTCTAGTTGCCATCAATGAAAACACTAGAAGCCATAAAAAATCTCCCAAAGGCATATGCCAACAAAATCAACATTGATGAATTCAAATAATGTGTCCTAATCAATCCAAAGAATGGCATGGCTAGGAGAATTCAAAAGAGTGGCATCACACATGTAATAAGTTTTCCACCATCTCTAATCAGCCCCTAGCTCATTCATGGGTGTTGGGAGCTTTACCATGGGTATTCATGAAGGATCATCACTTCAAAGGGATGGGTGGTGGCTAAATTATCACCTTTGTCCATTACATGTACTTTTGGGGTTTCTTCCTTCTCAAAGATGGAGGTATGTTAGAGGGAGTATGCCCTCAATGTTTGGAAGGAAAATCCTCTAGGTTGTGCCCAAGTAATAAATAAGAAAATGGATGTAGACTTTTTGTCCTAGTGTGGGAAAAATTCCCAAGAAGCTGTCTAGGAGTGATTTTGTGGAGGAAGTAAATAATTTGGTTACATTGCTAATTAGGATTGCAGGGCTCCTCACTTCTAATGTATTTGAGGAGTGGATGTGGTATTTAATTTTGGAAATTTTGAGGGGAAATACCAAATTCCATTAGGAAAAACTTATTAGTGATAATATCCATGTGTAGTATGTTTCGATAAAGAAGATCTTAGAGTTTTACATGACCTCCTATGTTGTCCATGTGTTGGCAGCGAACTTTTCATATAGAGGTCTGACATGTAAAGGAAATCTAGGGATAGGTCCCGATTAGAACATCGTTTATGAGTGCTACCCTTATCTCCAATATAGAAACTTGAAAAGAAATTATAAAAGGGTGAATGATGCTTTTATATTGTATATTATTAGATCTTTGTCAAATGAATTTGAGAAAAAAAAGTCATACTATGTTAAAGTGATGGTGAATAACTTTGACTACTAGTTCATCCAGTTTCCTAAGTTCATGTACTTCAAAATTGAGGGTTATTCTAGGAACCCATATAGGCTTCCATGGTATCTAACTAATAATATGATCCTACTAGAGCTTACACAACAATTGCATGCATCGCATCAATTGCTACAATCAAAGCACAGAGCTGGGGTGTCTTACCCCATGGCTCTAGGAAGGGGAATGCACGTGTGCCTAGTAGTAATCTCATATGAGAATTCTAATAAGGAGATTCAAGAGTATGGACTCCTTTTCCACAAGTCTCAAGGGGAAGTATTGTCCCTTGGGGTAAGTTGAAAAAATAGGTTGGAAGGCAACACCAACACACACCGCATGTGGAGAAATTTTGGGCTAATTTTGAGAATGACCAGGAGGTCAAGAAGAGACTCTATATGAGGATATATTTGGGGTTTGTAAGAGCTATATATATATATATATATATATGATTCTTGATTAGGTAGAGGAGGATGATAATAGTCTAGATGAAGCTTCATGTAATAAAATAGCTAAAATCACATTGCCACTAATTGATTGGACTAAAGAGGAAGAGACCAACCTTGATGTGGTCACCCACCCAATGCTATAGAGGATGAAGTAGTGGCTTGATGAAAAAATTTACCAATTGGAAAAATAGGGAATAGAACTTACCTTTGGTGAGCAGGAGTGAGAAAAGGCTCAGGAAAGTGATGGAGGAAAGATAAAGGTTGAGGTTGAGGTAGGCTCATCAATAAAGGATGTGATATCTCCTCTTTCTACTTGCTCTAGGAAAAGGAAAGACACATTTGAGAGGTAGGCCATAGAAAAGCCATGATTATATGAGAGAAAAGTTGTGGAGGGATAGAGGCCTCCAACGAAGGCCAAGAAGGGAGGAAATTTTATCATGGATACCATCAAGGAAGAACCCTCTCCTCCCGAGGACAAAACTCAAATACAATCACCCACTCTTCCATCCTCACCACCACCATCCATTGCACCACTCCCATTGACTTCCGCTCTACTACCATGACCCATATCTTCTCCAACTATTGTGGAAATCTGTTTCCACCTTTCATCCACCACTCCAACCACCTCCATGATAGTGGTTGTGTCTTCTTCATCTACATCATCATCTCCATCTTCCTCTCGCTTTCGCCTTCTCAACCTACCTTCTCTACATTTCCACCTACTATCCCCTCTATCTCACCTTTTCCAACTACTTTGCCACAATCCTTTGTAGTGTATTTTCAAAACATGCCAAATCGGAGACTCTATTATCCCTATATGCTAGAATCCTCATGCACCAACTTGTTGCTACTCATTCTACTCCTCCTTCCCCGTTAGAACCACCCAAAATGGAGAATGTGGATAAAATTTGGGAGGAGATACAAAAGAAAGGAAATGAAAAGCTTGAGGAGGCAGATGATGTTGGTGATGATTCCATGGCTCTAGAACATGAAGAATATTTCGAAGAGCCATAAGAAGGACTAAAAATAATGGATCCCAATGAAGAAGCTTCTAATGATGATGAGGAATAGACTCTAAAGGGAGGTGAACTTAGCAAGGTTTTTTAGGAGTAGCTGTAGGAAGAGAACCTCAAAGAACATAAAGAGGAGGAAAGGTTCCAAGAAGAAGAAGAGGAAGAAGAAGAAGAAGAAGAAGAAAAGGAAGAGGAAAAGGAAGCAGATATTGATGTTGCTAAAACCAAGAAAGTGATAGGAGAAGAGTATATTGGGGAAGAGAAAAAGATAATGAAGGAAATCCCCAAGGATGAGACCAAGATATAGTAAGAAGAATAAAAGGATAAGCTGCAAAAGCATGAGGTCAACACTACATCCTCCACAAAACAAACATAGGATCCTTCTTGGTTAGAGCAACAACTAAAAGATAAAGCCCTGGTAGTACGAGATCCAATGAATCATTTTGAGGCCATTATGGCTCATGCAGGACAAAAGACCAAGGAGAGGAAGAAAGAAAAGGTACGGTCACACATCACGACCAATAGCTCAGGACCTCGCACTATCCATGTGGCCACTTCGAAAGTTGACAAAGATGCTACCACCATTCAATATTTTGAGTACCAAGTCACTTCTATTAAAATTGGACCAACCACTAAAACATATAAAATTGATGAATTTCAAGGGTTAGTGTCAAATATTTCGAATAAAATGGACAAGGACCAGACCACCAAGAAGGAATTAAAGGTATAAGTGGCAGAATTAATGGCCTTTCTTCAACATTTGGCCACCTCTAGTGAGGAAGTACTCGTCGAGGCTCCCACCCCTATAATCTTTTCTAAGGAAGAAGTAAGCAAGGTAGAATGCATGAGAAGTTGGAATAAGTCCACTTCTGATTGGATCAACTACATTGCTACTACAAGAGATAAATCTATAGACATTGGGGAGGAGATGCATAACCACTTCCTAATTTTGAGAACAAAAGTTGACAAGGAGATTGAGTGTAAGGCCTTCCCAAGGTACCATGATCTTACTTGTCCAAAGCTACATTGTATTAGAAACCTATCTGTAAAAATTTTGGAGCAAGAACAAATTTTTACCAAGGATGATTTCAATGAGCCAAACGCATGATTATTTTCCATCGAATTCGAAAAAGAAGTCCTTGCCAAGGTGTTGCCTAAATTATAGTTGATTGATGAAAGAATCACTAATTTGTTGTCAGAATTTGATTCGATTTTGGAACTTTTGGCTGAAGCACAAATGTTTGCAACAAAGTTAGATGTTGGAGCTATCAAGTAGGCTTGGAGGAATAGGATATAAAAAAGAACCACTGATAGTTTAGGTGGGGATTTTAGATTTAGTTGTGAGAGCATTTACAAGGTCTAAGAAATTGGTCTAGAGAAGACATTCATGTGTGAACCTACACTTAGAGTTGATGGAGGAATACAAATTGATCACCTTCAAAATGAACAAAGCTTAGTTGCCCCCTTAGTAACAAGTTTCTAAGGCCTTAGTTAATTTTATTAAATACGTTGTAAAAGAAAAGAAAGATGGAAATATTTTCATAGAAGATAAATATTTGTAATTTCCAGCTATAGGATGAAAGTTGTTACCTCAAAGTGCATGTACCAAATTTTGGAGATTTTGTAGAATATTTCTTGAATATAAAATGAGATAGGGATATTTTACATTCCACTAGGTTCACATGTGAAAGCATTTTATATTGGGGAATATTGTAAATGCATTTAATGTATCAAAAACCTTAAGGGATATTGAATCTAGGCCCTTGAGTAGGATTTAATCCTATCCATTGATTTGTAATGTAAAATCTATAAATAGTAGCCTCCTCTCATTTGCAACCAGGGTTGAGAAGAATTGTTGTAACAAGGAATTTTGAAGAAATACAAGTGAAGGCATTGAATTGTTGTTGATTTCCTTGTGTTCTTTGAATGTATGCATGATTCTATCTTCCAATTTTCATTTCAGAATTATTAGTTTATGTTCAGTTTCAACAATGATAAAGTGTTAAGATATCTTGATGAACTTCCTACTCATACCTTTTGTAATTTTCTGATTGTAAATTACTTTGTAAGGTTAGTCTAAGCTAATTTCATATACTCAAGTTCAACTGTGTATTTTTATGCACCTGTGTATGAATGTTACAGTCTAAAAATTTGAAGATCACCTTTGAAGATTGCAATTGTTCTGTGGCACTATAGGTTAATCTTGGTTAAACAGAGATAAGTTTTGAGAGTTTATTTATCTAAAACATCCGCCATTGCTGCAATTTTCCTTAGGTTTTAGATTGATAATTTCTCTTGAACCCTCAATTTTTTGATACTTCTTTATAAATCTGTTTTAGGATATGATTCTAGCATCACTCAAACTATTATAGTTGATGATAGAAGACTATTTTTAGACCGTCATTCTGAAATTATAGCAAGGGTTTTAACTATTCCTCAGAATTCTTGAGACCCCATTATAGTCTCGTAGGTTTCCAAAATTTGTCACCATAAATTCCCCTCATGATTACCAACAAATCACATCATTATTGAGCTAATTTGTGCATTGTCAAGATCTAACCTTCAAAACCTTGGGGTTATTTTTTGAAGTTTGTCTGAAGAGAGTTACCTTTCAAGAGAGATATAAAACTTATGTTTTATTTGTGCTGTGTAGTGCTAAAAGATTCATAAGCATAATTGTCACCAAAAGGAGGGATGCTTAAACAAAGTTGGAGTGTATAGGGTCATTCTCTCAAAGATTCTGTAGAGTACTCGGATCCACACCCAAGAAAGGAGAGTTATAGGAGCTAAGAACCCATACATGGGCTAGGAGGGCCAAATTAGGGGAAGTTCATCTTCAAAACAACCTTCCATACCTAATCTACCTTCTCCATCTTCTAGTACCACATCATCTAGTTTTCCCACTTCATCTTCATCCTCTTCACATATTCCAATTGTTGTACCTCAACCATTACCACCCCCACCTCCACCAATGGCTGGTTAGCTACCAACCCATGATCTCACCTCTCTTCTTCAAAGATTACCATGAGATGCTAAAGAACCTTGAGAATTTTTGTTCCAAATTCTTCACCAATGATGCCAATAGGACTACAAAAGAGCATACAAAAATATTTGAAGCAATCCTCAAGGATAGGGTGATTGAGCACAAATATGTGGCATGTAGACTTTCTCCATACTCATTGGGGGATGAGGCCTTTTACTGGTATATGCACTTTCCAACTAGGTAAATAATGGATTGGGATGCCATGAAAACTACCTTTCTATAGAAATATGCAGTCCCTAAGCCCCACTGAGTTATACAAGTAGTTTGTATCCATCAAGCGAGAAGTAAATGAACCTATAAGCTCATTCAACAATAGGTTTCATTGTGCTTATACTAGGCTGTAGGATCCCTATGTTGTAAATGATGCATCAACTAAGTTAATGTACTGTAAGGCCTTAGACAACCTTACTACAAATTTTGTGAATAGAGAAAATCCTACCCCATAGGACTTAGTTGCAACTTATGCTGAAGCAGTCAATGCAAGTGTTGATTTAGGACAACATTTAACAAGACCACTTCCTTCATTAGGTCCAGCTACAAATCTAGGGTAGATTCAAGGTTTGAATTAGGCATTAGCTAATCATACCCATATGATGAATTGATTTCCCCAATTGCCTTTAGTACCTCATCTAGGGGCCCCATTGAATCAAACTCATTCCACAATCCCTACCTACTTAAAGAATTCCAATGTACCAGCTTACTTGTAGAACTCTGAAGTTCCCCCTTATCTACAAAATTCCACACCAGCACAACCCATATATCTTTAGAATTCTATCACAAGCTAAAAAAATTTCCACTAAGGTGAAATTCCTTAGAAATCAAAATAACTAGTTGAAAGCTTCTTAGAAGAACTTTCAAGCCAACTATAAAAGAGATTCGGGCCAAAGTTTAGGTCAGAATTATGAACGTAAGCAAGGAAAAAGGTAGAATAAAATGTGGAATACTCAGCCTAACAATGGAGGAGTTCCTACTCCACTTGAACCACCGAATAATTATGAGAACTCATCTAGAGGGATTTACTTGGTTGAAGCAACATTATCAGTATGGTGTAGGATTCATAGCATTAATAAGCATTTAGATCTTGATTGTCTAGAATTCTAAGTGGTAGCCAACGTATTTCAGATTGAGGTGCAAAATACTACAAACATTGATAGCTCAACTGGATGTGAGATAGTGCCATCAGATTCATATGACTCAGTAATGGTGGTAAATCAACCTCCATTTCATGAAGCAGAGGATAATGATTCTGAAGAAGAGCTTGCAAAAGATATCGTCAAAATAGAAGATGTATGTAATGAGGAATCTCTTTCTCAACTATTTGATGCAAATACTATTTTTTCTAAAGAAGAGGAGGCTCAAATGGAAGAAGAAGTTCAAATGTTCAATCAACAAATGATACCTTATAACCTACAAAATAGGCAAGTTGGTGGTCCACTTACTATTTCTACTCCACCAAATAACTTCAATGTGCCTTTAGACCTGAACATGAGCAAAAATACTTTGTTTCTTGAGGTGCCTACTCAGTATTTTGCTAAGGGAAATCAATCCAGGTCCGAAGTTGCTTAGATGTGAGTGTACATGGTGAAAGAATTGAAGAAAGTAAAGGTTGGTCTCTCAGCCTTTGAATTGTTAAGGGTACCTAAAATTAGGAGTTCCTTTTCCAGATCATTAAATAAGACTGCTCAACCAAAGGCTTCACAAGATGCAGTAGCTAGGAAGGTTCCATCCAACATGACTAAAATTATTTGGTACCTAGAAAAGTCACAAACAAAGTTAAAGGAAAAGAGAAGGAAAAAGAAAAGGCTCACGTTTCTTAGGTAGATGCTCCGATAAGTCTGTTTTGAGATAAACGCGAGGCCTCCTTTTCTTGTTAATTGTGTATATATTTGGAAAGAACTCGCACAATCGTCTGTTGGATTTGGGTGCTTCTACAAATATCATGCCTTTTGCAGTTTGTAAGGCTTTAAGTCTTAATCCCACTCCTTCCTGTCCAAAAGTAACCCAATTGGATAAGACATAAGTGAATGTCATTGGGGAACTTAATATAATCCCTATATGTAAGTACCATTAGATCAAAGGGTCCAACAAATAATTGATATTCAGGTAGCTGACATTCCAGATGCATATAGTTTAATTATGAGTAGAGACTAGACTAGGACACTTAATGGCTACATTCACACCGATCATTCAAACATGTGGATCCCTTGGAAAGGGATTCCTAACCAAAATTACATTGAATGAGAGCTAAGGATGAACCATATGATCATAGAGTATAATAAGATGAATGAAGTGTTATTCTCGAAGATAGACTTGGGAAACTATAACCCTGTGGTTGTGGAACATGAAGAAGTGTTGATGCTACACGATGTGTCTGGAGATTTGAATAAAATTCCTAGTAGCATTGAGGTATCCATGGAAAAACATGATGATTCCTAAACTGATGGAAATATTGGATTGTTCAAAAGCTTTCAAGAATTTATGAGGAGATGTGTACAAGATCAAATCAATCTAGAAAATAATGTAGACTTTAAGGACTTAATGTTGCCTTGCTAGTGCCAGATTCATGATGCGTCCCATTCAGAGTTTGAGTGTTGTCTTTTCTAGACTACAGTGGAAGAGATTAAGAAAAAAATTAGTTCTTCTGGTGTTGTAGCAAAAAACTAGAATTTCAAGAGGAATAGCTACTAGTACTATAGAACAATCCTATGCCAAAGAACGAAGTACGCTCTAGCAATAAAAAAGGTATGCCTCTGAATAAGTTTTGGAATTTAAATTTTGATGGGTCTAAGTCGAAGCAAGGGACTAGAGTTGGTTTCAAATTAATTAGTCTGACTAGTAGAACCTTATTTGTGGCTCATAGATTACAATTCTATTGCACCAAAAAATTAGCTAATTATGAAGAATTAGTTCATGGTTTATTGATGACATTACATAAGAAGGCTAAGGTATTTCAAGTATTTGGTTATTCTGAGTTAGTGATAAAGCAAGTTAGAAAGCAATACTCATGCCATGATAGAAGAATGACTAAATATATGCATTAGGTTTGGGATCTAATAGAAGGTTTTGATTCCTCCAATATTCAATTAATTATATGCAACAAAAATCAAACTACTTATGTGTTAACTAAGGTGGCTAATACTATGCAACCCCTTTCATTATAAGGTTTAAAGAAGTTCACTGTCGAGCTGACCCCTACAAACATATCCTTGATTTCATTACCAACTCTAATTTTTTTGCTTCTCACCCAAAGAGGCAGAATTGGACATAGAAGGGTTAATTAACTTGAATACAAATACTATTCCAAGGGGAATGGTGTAGCTAGAGAGAATATTTGACTTGGATCAGTTAAGGGAATTTGGTCGACAAGCAAAGGAGTTTATTGAGGACTAGTGTGACACTTACATTATTGGTATGTTAGAGAATGTGAAGAACATTTTTATTGGTCAGGTCTGTACCGTAGTTGAAAGAAAATGAATAATTGGAGTGCTGCATGTATATCATGATGTTATTATGTGGAGTTATGAATATCTCAAGACATATGACACTTCTATTATCACTCACACAATTCCCCTTAAGGCTGATGTGAAACCATTTAGGAAGAGGCAACAACCAATCAACACTCTGCTCAAACTAGTCATGGCTCTGGCCCTTCCACTACAAATCAGATCTTAAGAGTAGGCTATTATTGGCCCATGCTATTCAAGGATGCCCATGCAAATTTACAAACCTTTCATACTTTTCAAATTGCTACTGTTAGGGAGAAACACGTTGTCTCGTTGCAACCTGTAGTTGAAACGTATCCCTTTGTGCAATGTAGGCTTGATTTTATTGGTATGATCATTCCATCATCTTGTGTTGGCTAGAGGTATATTGTAACTGTTACTGGCTATTGCACTAGATGAATATAAGCCATTTCATTTAAGCTATGCACATCTGATGTCGTTATTAAATTTTTTGAGGAATATATTGTTACTTGTTTTGGATTTCCTTTTTGCATTAGTATGTGACAATAGTCCAACATTCGCTTCTTTGAAAATTTTTAGATGGGCATTTGATTATGGAATTACATTGAAATTTTCTTCTAACTACTAACCATAGGGGAACATGTTAGTTGAGGCCACAAATAAGTACCTATTGACTGTCATCCATAAGTTATTGGACAAGAACCCTAAAGATTGGCATACCTAGTTGCATTTTTCTCTATGGGAAGATCATACCCAATAAAAGGCTGCCTTGGACACCTCCACATATGATTTAGTCTATGGTCAGTAGCCTATCTTTCCCATTCACCTAAAGATCCCCACATTGCAGCTCATCAATGAGTATTATTATGAAGGAGAAAGGCTTGAATCCTATCTTGTTGAGCTCCTCCACTTGGAGGAAAAAATGTGATGAGGCCATTGAAGTTTTTTCCAAACACTAGGGAATAGTTAAACACTAGTCCGATCGACGAGCAAAGATTAATGCCTTCAAATTTTTTGATTTGGTCTTATATTGGGATAAAGCCCACAAATGAAAGGGAGAACATGATAAATTCAACAAGCTTTGGATTAGCCCCTTTCAAATCTCTGAAATACTTGGAGATAATGCTCACCACTTGAAAACCCTTGCTAGTGATGACATCCCACTACCCATCAATGGACAATATCTAAAGCATTATTTCTTGGATCGAGTTGTTCTCAACTCACTCTTTGTCATAGTTAGAGTAGGTTTCTTTTTCATTGCATCCTTCCCATTTCCTTTCATTGTGGGGCATAATTTTGAGTAGTTGGCATTTCTATTAGGAAGTGAGTCTAGTCTTTATTTGATAAATCTTGATTCCACTTCTTGGAAAGGTATGATTAAGTATACCAACAAAAAAATATTTTATGTATCTTTTTTTGTCTACTCTAAATCATAAGATGTCTTGTTATGTGGGTGAAATCTTTCACACTTCATGAACACATCGAATAGTGAAAGGTCTTCTCAAGTTGCAATGTGGCTACCTTGGGTAAGGTGAAAAATCTTGATTTTCTATTTTAGTGCCACTAATATCTTCAGTCCTGAGATAGGCTTCAGTGCCTATGTAATGAACATAAAATAAATTAGAAAGAACAAAGAAAATCTCATAGGAAGAGGGCAAAAGTCCCAATTCATCATTTTGAGGGGATCCAAATAACACTATCGAGGCTATAGACGCTCAACTGGCAGTAGAGCTATATTTGGGGAGAAATTAGTGATAACCTCATCGGGGCTATAGATGAATGACTGATAATGATGCTCTATCCATGATGCTTTTGGAACATGAGTCACTTACATAGCCTTATGTAGGGTAACTTGTCATCCCTTGTTGAAGAATTTATCAAACTAGGAATAATTAACATCACTTGTGTACACAATGTTTTCTCCCTTATGACTCACCATTTTTGTACTTCGAGGTAGTTCTTTAAACTTGGTACTCATGAGCATATGTCTATCTGGCTTGCAACACCAAAGATTCTAAGTTATGGATTGTTATTTATCTTTGAAATTCTCTAGAGCATTTTCCTAGCACGAGTTGCCATTTGTTCTGTATTTTGCACACACGCCTTGTGAAATGGGGACCCCTTCTTTTCCTTTTACTTTTACATTGGTTTTTCTTGCATTCGTTTGGTTTTCTTTTTCCCTTTCTTTTTAGCCTTTGGTCTATGTTTCCTTCAAAATTTTGAGCCCCCTTGAAAATATTAAAAATTTGAGTAGGTGTCCTTTTGCAGAAGTTTCCATATGGATTTCCATAGGTGGGATGCCATCAGATAGATGCCGGTGAAGTTTGGGTCATTTGTGAAAACTTCAATGCAGGGTGTCACTTGTAGAATTCTATATATGAAATTCCACAAGGGTGGTACCATTACCTTCAACACTCGCATCCCATATCCCCACATTGATTTGGCACCTGCATTGCACTTCTCTACATGACCTTGGCACCTATGTATCGAGTTTTTGTATTCTAGGGTTTTGCATGATTAACGAGAAACCAACCATAATTAATGAATTTGTGCCTATAAATAGGGAGATAGTACACTCATTGTGACACTTCGAATTTGGTAATTTTGTGTTTACCACGAGCTTGGGAAATCATTTGGACTCATATCTTTGAGGATTTCCTGCTCATGTTGCGGTCAATCAAACAGGTACGATTTCCCATCACCCTTTTTTTATTTCCTTGTAATTTAAAGCATTTTGGGTCAGGTTATCATTGATTTAAATCATAAAACTTTAAACCAAGTTCAAAACCCCCATGGAGGTTTCCTTGTGAAACTCCATGTCTGTTGTGCTAAAATTTTGCTTGGGATGTTGTGGCTCCCACATTGTTTGAACCCGCATCTTGCAAAAAGTTCTATGCAAAGTGGCATGATGGTTATGCTAGAGAATTGACGCAACCATCCATGGCCCCTGATGTTCCATGTTTTTTATTTCTTTGAATGGGCCCTTAAAATGTTCAAACCTTAAACCACTGCATTATCCACGTGCTAAAAGAATGAAACTCAAAATATTTTAATTCTTAAACTTGTTACAAGAATCAACGTGCATAAATCCTTATGTGGAATGCCACTACTACCATGTCATTTAATGACATGAATGATGGCAGCTTCCAACCCTTTGGCTCCCGCATTACAAATTTCTACATCGGCCAACGTAGGTTATGAAATGAATGGTGGAGTGTAAAGCTTTAAACCCTAGAATCTCCCACATGCTAAAATGGATTAACTCTAAAATTTACCAAGTCTTTATGCATTGTAGAAATTTGGTCACGGGAAGCTATTTACAAAATGTCATTCCGCTCATGCTGTTTTTAATGGCACATTGATTTTTGGATTCCAAAATAATGGCTTTCGTATCTTGTTTTTCTACATGAGCTGAATTTTTAAAATTGCTAAGTTATAAGGCTTGAATGAATTTTGAGTGATCATTTCCCACATGCCAAATTCATGAGCCTTGAGATTGCTAAGTTTTCACACGTTGCAAAAAACTCAATGCAGACTTCTATATGTGGGTTGTTGTCTCATCAGTGCCATTCTCTTTGGCTTCTACATTCAATATCCCTGCAATCCTATGGCACCCACAACTCTCCAGCCCACAAACCTTGAAAACCCACAAAATTCTAGAAATTGCCTCAAGATGCTAATTTTAATATCTCTTTTCTAGTATTTGATACATTTATGATGATTTTGGGTCATATTGTTGTGTTTCTCAATTGGACTAACGTCTTTCTTTTTCGCTTAATAAATTCAACTTATTACGTGTCATTCTTGTAGGTTTTATGCAAAAAACTGAGAAAGAAAGGAAAATCAATAGAGTAAAAAAGATTGAGAAAGAGAAGGAAAAGATGAAGTAAAAGTCCATGGCATGGAGCTCACCTCCAAGGTTGCCTTAGACTAGGATGGAATATCAGATACCGACCTTGGGCACATCAACACTGATGAATTTAGAGAATTTGTCCTAATCAATTCAAAGAATGACATGGCTAGGAGAATTCAAAAGAGTGGCATTGCGGATGCAGTAGGTTTTCCACCATCTCTAGTCAACCCCGAGCTCATTCATGGGTGTGGGGAATTTTACCATAAGGATTCATGAAAGATCATCACTTCAGAGGGACCAGTGGTGGCTGACTTATCACCTTCATCCATTGCACATACTTTCAAGATTCCATTGGGAAAAAAATATCAATGATAATATTCGTGCACAGTATGTTTCGATAAAGAATACCTCAAAGTGTTGTATGATATCTTATGTTGTCTATGTTTTGGAAACAAACTTTCCATATAGAGGTCTTACATGTAAGGGAAATCTGGGGATAGGTCCCGATCAAAACATAGTTTATGACTGCTACCCTCAACTCCAATATAGAAACTTTAGAAGAAAGTATAATAGGGTGAACGATGCTTTTATTATGTATATTCTTAGATCTTTTTCAAATGAATTTGGGAATGAATGTCATACTATGCTAAAGTGATGGTGAAGAACTTTTCCTATTGGTTCATCTAGTTTCATAAGTTCACATACTTCAAAATTGAGGGTTTTTCTAGGACCCCATATAGACTACTAAGGTATTTGACTAATAAGATGGTCCTACTAGAGCTTACACGCCAATTGCGTATGTCACATAAATTTCCACATTCAAAGAATAGAGTTGGGGTGCCTTACCCCATCACTCTAGGAAGGGGAATGTACGTGTGCCCAACAACAATCTCAGCTGAGAATTTTGATGAGATTCAGGAGTATGGAATCCTTTTCCACACTACAAGGGGAAGTGTTGATCCCTAGGGTAAGTTGAGAAAAAGGATGGAAGGAAACACACACATAAAGTGCATGTGGAGGAATTTTGGGCTAATTGTGAGAATGACCAGGAGGTCAAGAAGAAACTCTATATGAGGATGTAAGAGCTCTAGATATATATAGTTCTCGATTAGGTAGAGGAGAATGATAATAGGCTGGATGAAGCTGCATATAGAAAAATAGTGAAAGTCCCACTATCACTAATTGATTGGATTGAAGAGGAAGAGACCTACCTTGATATGGTCACCCACCCAGTGCTATATAGAACAAAGCAGTGGCTCAATGATCAAATTTACCAATTGGAACAACAGGGAACAAAACTTACCTTTGGTGAGTGGGATCGAGAAAAGGATCAGAAAAATGATGGAGGAAAGATAGAGGATGATCCTAAGGTAGGATCATTAAGAAAGTATCTTAAATCTCATCTTGCTACTTCATCTCAGAAAAGGAAAGACACATCTAAGAGGAAACCCACAAAAAATCCTCAAGTATATGAGAGAAAAGTTGTGGAGGGATGAAGGCCTCCAAAGAAGGTGAAGAAGGGAGGATTTTTTTTTATCATGGAGACCATCAAGGAAGAACCCTCTCCTCCCAAGGAAAACACTTAAATGCAATCACCCACTCACCCATCCTCACCACTGGCATCCACTACACCACTCCCATTGGCTTCCAGTCCACTCCCACGACCTGTATCTTCTCCACCTGCCGTGGAAATATTTGTCCACCTTTCATCCACCACTCCAACCACCTCCATGATTGTGGTTGTTTATTCTTCATCTACGCCATCATCTCCATCCTTGTCACTTTTTCCTTCTCAGCCTACCTTCTCTACATTACCACCTACTATCCCCTTTATCTCACCTTTTCCAACTACTTTGCCACAATCCTTCATAGCATATTTACAAAACATGCCCAAAGGATTTTTAGAGACTCTATTATCCCCATACACTAGACTCCTCATGTCCCAGCATGCTGCTACTTTTCCTACTCCTCCTCCCCCATTAGAACCACCCAAAATGGAGAATGTGGAGAAAATTTGGGAGGAGATGTAAAAAAAGGAAAGGAAAATCTTGAGGAGGTAGTTAATGTTGGTGATGATTCCATGGATCTAGAATATGAAGAATATTTCGAAGAGCCAAAAGGAGGACTAAAAATCATGGAGCCCGATGAAGAAGCTTCTGATGATGAAAAGGAATATACACTGAAGGGAGGTGAACAAAGCAAGGTTTTTCAAGAGCAGCTATAGGAAGAGAACCTCAAAGATGAGAAATCACAAGAAGAACATCGAGAGGAGGGAAGGTTGTAAGAAGAAGAAGAAGAAGAAGAAGAAGAAGAAGAAGAAGAAAAGGAAAGGGAAGCATATATTGATGCTATTAAAACTAAGAAAGTCATAGGAGAAGAGAATATTGGGGAAGAGGAAAAGATAATGGAGGAAATCCCCAAGGATGGGACCAAGATACAACAAGAAGAGCAAAAGGATAAGCTGCAAGAGCATGAGGTCAACACTACGTCCTTCATAGAACAAATACATGCTCCTTCTTGGTTGGAGTAGCAAATAAAAGATAAAGCCCTGGTACTACAAGATCCAAGGGCTCATTTTGAGACTATTTTGGCTCATGTAGGATAGAAGCACAAGGAGAGGAAGAAAGAAAAGGTATGGCTGCACATCATGATTGATAGCTCAAGATCTTGCACCATCCACATGGCTACTCTAACAGTTGATAAATATGCTACCACCATTCAAGCTTTATAGTACCAAGTCACTTCTATTAACATTGGACCAGCCACTAGAACATATAAAATTGAATAATTTCAAGGTTCAATGTCAAATTCTAAATAAAATGGATAAGGAGTAGGCCACCAAGAAGGAATTGAAGGCACAAGTGGAAGAATTAATGACCTTTATTCAATAGTTGGTCACCTCTAGTGAGGAAGTATCAGCTAAGGTTTCCACCCCTACAATCTTGTCTAAGGAAGAAGTAAGCAATGTAGAACACATGAGAAGTTAGACTAATTCCACTTCTGATTAGATCAACCAAGTCACTACAATAGGAGATAAAGTTGTAGACATTGGGGTGGAGATGCATAACCACTTCCTAATTTTGAGAACAAAAGTTGACATGGAGATTGAGGAGTGTAAGGCCTTCTTAGGGTACCATGATCTTGTTCAAAGTTGCATTGTATTAGAAACTTGTCTACAAAATTTTTAGAGAAATAATAGATTTTGACCAAGGATAAACTTAATGAGCTAGAAGCATGGTCATTTTCCATCGAATTCTGAAAGGAATTCATCACCAAGGTGCTTCCTAAATTACAATTGATTGATGAAAGGATCACTGATTTGTTGGCGAAATGTGATTCAATTTTGGAACTTCTATTCAGAGCATAAATATCTAAAAAAAGTTAGATTTTGGAGCTATCAATCAGGCTTGGAGGAATAGGGTATAGAAAGGAGCCACTGATAGTTTAGATGGGGATTTTTTGGATTTAATTGTGAGAGAATTTACAAGGTTTGAGATATTAGTCTAGAGAAGAAATTCATGTGTACACCTACACACAGAGTTGATGGAGGAATACAAATTGATCACCTTTAAAATCAATAGAACTTAGCTACCCCCTCAACAACAACTTTCTAAGGCCTTATTTAATTTTATTAAATATGTTGTAAAAGAAAATAAATCTAGAAATATTTTAATAAAAGATACATATTGTAATTTCTAGCTACAGGACAAAAGTTGTTACCTCAAAATGCATGTACCCAGTTTTGGGGATTTTGTAGAATATTTATTGAATATAAAATAAGATAGGGATATTTAACATTCCCCTAGGTTCACATGTGAACACATTTTATATTGGGGAATGTTGTAAATGCATTTAATGTATCTAAAACCCTAAGGGATATTAAATCTAGGCCTTGAGTAGGATTTAATCCTGGCCATTGATTTGTAATATAAAATATATAAATAGAATCCTCCTCTCATTTGCAAGGAGTTGAGAAGAATTGTTGTAAAAATGTATCTTGAAGAAATACAAGGCATTGAAGCGTTAGTGATTTACTTGTGTTCTTTGAATGTATGCATGATTCTATCTTCTAGTTTTCATTTCAGCATTGTTAGTTTATGTTTAGTTCAACAATGGAAAAGTGTTAAGATATCTTGATAAAATTCTTGCTCATAAATTTTATAATTTTCTGATTGTAAATTACTTTATAAGGTTAGTTTGAGCTAATTTCATGTACTCAAGTTCTGTAGACATGTAAAATGTCCTGATTGATATTGTATGTATGATTCTGATCAACTAACACCATTTCTTCTAAAATCATCTCAAATTCATCAATTAATTGAATAATCAACATTATTTAATTAAATTTAGCAAATTTAGCTATTAATCAAATAATTAAATTTATTGATTAATTCATCCTTCTTCTAACTAATTATTTATCTTATTTAATTAAATCAAATCCTCCCATTTGATTAAATCAGTTAAATCAAATGTCATAATCTCCTAATTTACTCCAATTAATTAATTTTGGATTAATTAATCCTAAATCAGCTTTCTAATCATCATTATTAATTCCTCCATCTTTTAACTCCTCAAGATTTATATCAATCATGGTCAACTAACCAGGTTGCACATGAAAATAATTTCAATTAATTATTTAAATCATCTATTTTCTCTCACCAAGGAATATTCCAAGGAATATTCCTCTCAACAACCTCTCATTCAATTTCCCTCAAAAGGTTTTTAAAAACCTATCACATCCTCTTACATTTGCAATAAATTACAACCTTTCAAATACTCTTACATCCTCTCAAATCTCATTCAATTCCTCTTACACCAATTTCAAATTCTCAACCAACAACATTTACTTCTCTTCCATTCTCCTCCACTCACACATTTCCCAAAATATGCTCCACCCTCATCCAATAGAATTGTGACACTTGGCACATTCTCATTGGCTCTCAATTTATCCCACATCCACCAATTTCCTCCATTATTCAACCCTTGGCTTCTATAAATAGAGGCATTCTTTTCATAATATGGATCCACAACTTCATGCATCTTCACTATAGTCATTTGAGTTCATAGTTTTCCATCATTTTCAAGCATCATAGCTATATTATAGTCAATTTAATCTTTGAATCATCTACACTACATCAAGCTTATCAAAGGGATTGGGAAAGGGCTTCTTTCCACATCAAACGAGCACCACTTCCTCTATGGGATGGAGGTTTAGCTCATCCAATTTGATTTACATTTTATATTTCATTAGTTTCTTGTTATTTTCATGTTTTCTTTGAATTTTGCTAAAGAATCTCATAGGGAGCATTAGATTTGATTTTCTAACATGTATGAATCTTGTTTGATGATATCTTGTTAGTTTGTGTAGGTTTTGTGCTCACAAGTTCAACTGTGTATTTTTATGCACCTATGTATGAATGTTGTAGTTTGAAATTTTGAAGATCACCTTTGAAGATTGTACTTTTTCCGTGGAACTGTAGGTTAATCTTAGTTAAATAGAGCTAGGTTTTAGGATTTTTTTCTATCTAGAACATCCACCATTGTTGCAACTATCCTTAGGTTTCAGATTCAAAATTTCTCTTGAACCCTCAAACTTTTGATATTTCTTTATAAATCTATGTTAGGATAGGGTTCCAACATCACTTAAACTGCTATGTTTGATGATAAAGACTATTTTCATATTGTTGTTCTAAAATTACAAGAAGGGTTTTAACGAGGCCTTGACATAATTATTGACACCCCATTACAGTCTCGTAGGTTTCTAGACATTGTCACCATAAATTCCCCTCATGATTACCAACAAATCACATCATTATTGAGCTATTTTGTGCATAGTCAAGACTCAACCTTCAAAACCTTGGGGTTATTTTCTAAATTTTTTCTAAAGACGGTTAGCTTTCAAGAGAGATATAACAATTGTGTTTTATCTATGTTGTGTAGTGCTAGAACACTCATCAACATTATGCTAAGGTCATGTACCACCTTAACACCCCTTACCTTGAAAGGATGAGGTCCTAACAAGGAGCATATGTCACCTCAACAAGAGAAGAGTACGTGGTAACTTTGGACATGATATTGTACCTTGCACCCTACTAAGAAAATAATTGATGGTCTTAAAGGCCTCTAAAAATAAGGTTCATTGTGTTTCCGTGAATAGTGAGCCCATTGTGGATGCCCAAGTCAAGGGGAGTCTCCCCTATTCTCTTTACCTATATGTGTCTCAGTAGACTGAGGGTTACGAGGCTTGGCTTAAAGGACACTATCCACACCTTGAGGTACAAATTTCCTTCTCCCCACTTTATATACCTTGCTGGTAAATGTGGTTGAGGTCATCCTTGAGGTGATAAAATCCCAAATAAGGCCTCCTATTGAATCAAATGGAAATAATTGTGTTTCATATTCTTAGGATTGTACATAACGTAAGAGAAGAGCATGCTTTGCTAATATTCCTTGGGTGTACAAAAAATGTGCAAAATAGTGGTGTTTTTGATCTCCAAGATAGTACATAGTGTAGGGAGAGATCATACACACCAATTGCCTACCAAACAGGACAAAAAAGTTCTTTAATTATACCCAAATTCAAATATATTCTAATCTAGAAATTAAAGCATTAAATATTATTTTCCCTGCATAAATTACATCATTAGTTTATTTATTTTGTATTCTCCCAACTTTCTCCAAGGATGAATAGATGCATTAGTCTCAAAAGATCAATAAAAAATTAGGATTAGGACAAGAATTTGAAAGAAAAAATTAAATGTACCATTGTAATAGTCAAAAGCATCACTATAAATAATATCAAAAGCATCAATATACCTTAAAAGTGTCTTTGTAATTATGCAAAAGTGTCAAGTTATGTTAGAAGCATTGATTTATATTAGATGTGTCACTGTAATTATCAAAAACATCACTGTAACCTACAATCATAGAAAACTCAATCTTTTAGAAGCATCAAAACCCATCATAAGCATCATTGTACAAGTCAATATCATCAATTACTATTAAAAGTTCCACTATTATAAAAATTAAATGTGCCAATTTGCTTCAAACACATCACTGTAACCTATAGCTTCACGAAACTTAGTTGGATATTAGATTAGGGACATGGTTCCCATCAAGCATGCTTCAATGTGTAATGGGAATAATGGGTAATGAATTAAAATACTAATTAAGTGAATTGTAGATTTTTGGCACACAAGGACTCTCTAACTCTTCTAGGGTTTTTCACCTAAAAGGAGAGAGGTAGGCCAAAAATGCTAAAGGGTTCATTCAAATTATGTTATGTGTGATGTTATTTAGGCTAAATGAAGTGAAATAAATTAAATTAAGTGATCTAAATGACTGATTATGTATGCAAAATCTAAGAATTATGCTATGTTGGAAAACACATTATGTAATGCAAAATAACTTAAGAATGAATAGTAAACTGCAATAGAAATGAATCAAACTGAGAGTGTGCACCTAGAATCTTGATGAGGACTGGAAATTACATTTGAAATGTTGTTGATGCTATTTTTCAGGCCTGGAGGGACTCATTTTGCATTTTGGGCGAATTAGTCCCAGTTTTGTCAAACTGAGCCAAAACTTGTTTCTGACAAAAGGGTATTAAAAAATGTAGAACACTCAAAATTGACCTTGGATTGGGACTCATTCACCACTCATGGTGAATGAGTCCAATTTTGAATTTTTGAATTTTCAAAAGTGGAATCTAGAGTTTTCGATCTGCACTTTTACTTCCCAAAGGTGTCTGCTTTTGAAACTTTGATTTACAAGCCTGAAAATGAGTTTTTGTTGATATTTTGACTTGTTCAATGAGGAGAAGACTTGAGAAACCTTGAAAATTGATATTCAATGATTTCTAAGCTTCCACGGGACCTAAATATGCAAACACACAAGAAGAGAAGAAGAAATGGTGAATGTGAGGGCATGGGGGTTTGCCTTAGTCAAACCCCCTTTAGGTAATTAAACCAAAATGATGAAAGAATAGAATGAAACATGCAATAATGGAATAGATTACCTTGCCATGATGTTGAACTTGGATTTTTGCAGCAATGGAGGAAGATTCAACCCTTGAATTTCTTTAAGAGCTTTCTTGATGTCTTGCAATGATGAAACCCTAAGTTGCTTGACTTGAGATGAAAGATTGGTGGATGAATAATGAAGAATGGATGTGAATTAAGTTAATGGATGTAAAAAATGAGTTTAGAGAGGTAATTTTATAGGAAATTCACCTATTTCACCCATTAATACCTCATCATAGGATGACATGAAGCAATATTAAACTCAAATTTCACTTTTTTCCTGCTCAAAGGTCAAAATTGAGCCAAATGGAACTCATTCACCACACATGGTGAATGGGTACCACTTGGATGGGAGTGATTCACCATGAATGGTGAATGGGTCCCACAAGGGCCAATTTGATAGCTCAGATGCCAAAATATTAGGAAATAAGGTCTAAAATGCAACCTTGTCGGGTATTTGATCAATTTAGGCCTTGGGATGCACAATATGGGTTAATATGGGACTATTATTGATGATGTAAATTTTAAATAGGGCTTGGGACACAAAAATCAATGCGAAAGTGTGATTAAATACACTTTACAACACTAAAATGAGGTCCACATAGCCTAGGAAGGCACAAAAAACCAATGTGAATGTGCAAGACACATTGCAACTCTATTTTATCATTAAGTTTATTTCAAAATCCTTCTAGATTGATGTAATAATATTATTAAGAAAATTTTATAATGTTGAATTAGGGAGAAATGGGTTCATTAAGTCTAGAAAAGTGTGAAAGCATCTTACAACACTTTACAACACCTTTACAAGACGTTGTTAAATGCGTGTTATTCAATTTGTAAGGGTCCAAGATTTAGTGTGGATGCACAAAATGACTCACAACACCTGAATCAAGGCTTCATTAAGTCCATTTTATCATGAATTAATTCCATGTCAAGAAAAGGGTCCTTTTTTCTATGGCACATTAAGAAATTAGGGTTAGAAAATATCAAACACCTAAAACCTAAAGATCAAATTAAACCCATTAACTAATGAAGTTGAATGTAATTCTTTCATGAAATAAACCCAAATCAAGAATACAATTAAAATTAAGGTCAAATTACTTCATAAAATATGCAAACCTAGTACTCCATTGTAAGATCATGCTTATTGGATATGTGGATTTCTCAACTATGCATGATGCAATTGACAAAAACAAGATTGATAATGTTGATGAAGCTTGATGATGAAGACTTTGATTCACAATGGAAGCTCAAATGCTCAATTGAATGCTCAAAGTGATAATAAATTCTCTAAATGATTGTGAATGAATCAAAATCAAGAATTCTTATTTTATAAATTTCATGAAAGTTTGATCAATGATGGAGATTAGAGGATGAAGTTCAACGATGGAGATTACATGAGAGGTTTAGTTAACTAAACTCCGTCCCCTAATTTAAGGAAGATATTTTAAGATATTTATGGAGGAAAGATATTTGAAAAGGGAACATTCCATTTTTGAAAATAGAATATGGCATGTGAAAATTGGAGGAAAATTAGCTAATTAAATAATTAAAAAAATTATTTAATTGTGAGGGATGAGAGGAAATTAAGATTTTTAATTAAATAATTAAAAAATATTTAATTAGGTGGGTTTGAAGAAAATTAGTAATTAATTAAATAATCAAAATTATTTAATTTAATTGGTAAAAGGGAAATTTGAAAATTAATTAAATAATGAAAATTATTTAATTAAAGTGAAATAGTAGAAAAATGATTAATTAATCAAATAATATTAATTATTTAATTAATAGAGGAAAAATGTTAGTAAATAATCAAATAATTAGAAATTATTTAAGTAAAATTAATGAATTAGGAGATAATGAGTGAAAATGATGAAAATGGTGAATTACAAGAATAGATGATACATTAGACAATTTTAGGTGTCTACAAATAGATATATTGATTAGAAAATAAAAATAAAATATACAAACAATATATATTTTTGAAGGCTTATATGAGGGTTGTTTGTGCAAAATATCATTTTTTAATGACTTCATTTGATCACAAAAATCATGTTATAAATTATCTTGGATGGAAAAGGGTGTGACACATAATTTTGAGGGGCACACATATATGTCAACAATGTCATCTACAATGAACTTAATAAGTTTTTTCTTGACTCCTAATACTAATACATGCTATTAATTATATTTTTTGAATAAAAATATGGCCCAAGATTAAAGCATACTATTATTTTTATTTTCTTGGAAATAAAGCATACTATTATGCTTCAACCCACAATATTTTTCTTATACTAGACTATGCTATGCATTGTATTTTAATATAAAAAAATATTAAGAATAGAGAGTGGGTTACATGTGCCTAATGGGTAGTGATTAAGAGTGACATGTTGATAGGTTCAATTTGGTGATTGTTGTTGGAGTTGATAGTGAACCCCACATCTCCCTAAAATACAATACAACCAAAAAACTATCACAAATGAGAAATCAAAGAAAATGATTTTCTATGCAACCAAGAGAGAATGATTGGATCCACATAAGCATCTGATATTGATATTAACCTTTAATTATATTGTCAATTGAATGGAATGATCAAAAATTATAAATAAATTTATATAAAAGCTAAAGTACAAACCCTAGATGAAGATTTGATTAGATTGTGAAAAATATCTTAATCTCATGCAATGAGACAGCTTGACCTATACATAGCCCAATCTAATAATAAAAATTACTCCTAAGTTTAGCTTAAGTGAATAAAAGAGGTCATGCTTAATAATTAATTAATGATCAATTAATTATCAAGTGATTATCCTAGTTACTCCAACACCCTCCCTTAAAATCAGCTTAGGGAGAAACAAACATGGATGGGTTCCTGCTACAAGGCTTGATGAGGTACCCATGTACAAATAAATGAATCTCTCATAACCAGAGAAAAGGAGAAAACCACATGGGAAAAAACTCTTCTCCAAAAAAGAAAATGAAATAACTTCACTAATGAAAGAAGGAAGGAAGGAGGACTCAATGTGAACCCCTAAGGACTTCTTTTGTCACACAAGTACAATAGATGCCCCCAATAGGAGAGAAAAAATAATAATATGAATCTACCCATAAAGAAAGAGCTCCTATTTCAATGATGAATGTCTAAAGATAAAACATGATCCACTACCTATAAACAACATTTATCCCCTTAGGAAGAAACATATCCACTAGTGATTGGAGAAATCATTCCCAAAATATGGAAGAATCAAGAATCTGAATCCAAATGATATGCACCTTTGAAAATTTCTCACGTGTCCACATGTTAGAATGAGGTGATGTCAATCCAAAATCCTATGAATATTGATGTAGAACAAGTTGTAAAGGTGATGAAGATGACGGGACAATAGCAATGATGCAGTTGTCAACAAAGAGGAGTTGAATGTCCTCAAACTAATCCTTGAAACCTGCAATATAAGACTCTACAAAAAGGGTGATATGTATACAAGATACAAATTCCAAGTAGCTATGTCTAGAAGAAGATGAAAGTATTGCTACACTAAACTAATAGGGGCCAAGGATGTGGTAATGCCAAGCTAATTAGGAGCAACAAAAGATGGAGATTGAGTCTTGATATGAAGAGAGGGAACATGAAGAAAAGTATTTGAATCATCTGAACATGCAAGAACTATGATATACTCAATATCCTCTAAAGTATATTTATCAAAGGTTAGGTAATCTACATATGCAAGAGGAATAAGAAAATATATAGTAGAATCCTATGGGATGGACATATATTAGGGTCTCCATGGATCTCCCAAATTTGAGTCCAAGTGTGTGGGGATAATCAATGTTCGATACAACACACATAGTGTTAAGATCAACACTAGAAAAAATCACTCCTAGAATATGATCATCGATAATACCCCATGCTAAAAAACTCTTGAGTGTGTCTGGTGTATGTAGGAGTCCATACAAATAATGAAAAAGATCAAACCACCTAAGATGTGTCAAGATGTCATTTTTCCAAGAATCATATTTATCCTTTCCTAGGATGACCATAAAAGGATGAACAAAAACCCATGATACTTCCTCAAATAAAAACCAAAGATTGATCTAACCTTATTACATGTAAAGTAGATCAATCGAATTCATTTCTTACAAATAGATCCTTTCCATGTGCCAAAATATCCAAGTAATTGACATAAATGTGAAATCACAAAAAATGAATAAAATGTACCTAGGGTTTTTTTTTAAAAGTGCATATATGGATCTGAATAAATTTGAAATTCCTTTCCAATGTTCCTAGAATCGTGAAAATTGGAGATATAGGTGAAAATTAATGAGAATGATATGAATTTGATAGAAAATAAAATGAACTACCAACAAAATATGATGATAATACCTACAGAAATGAAAAGTACACAAAACCATAATTTTGAAGATATCTTATTTTCTTGATTTTGATATCATGTGTCCAGGTTATGCCAAAAAGAAAAAATAACTCCTTTAGGGAAAGTTAGGGATTGAAGGGGAAAAATGGTCATACGATAGTCCATACCGCTAAAATTAGTTTGACATCATGCTGACATTAGCAAAATATTATCACTAAAATTAGTTTGAGAACATGCTGACATTAGCAGAATATGCATTGAATATTACCTTGGCTAGTAAAAAAAGTTGACTGTCAAAAAATCAAAATTTTTATTGAAATCTTGTGGGTATGACTAGAATAGACTATCAAATCCTTTGTTTTCTAGGAATTTTTGTGAGCCATTAGAAAAAAAAGTTGTGCTAGTAAATGGGTGCTAGAAAACACCATACACCACTAGTTTAATGGTAGCACCAATGGGGTATAAAGAGTGTTGTCAATTGGTATGTTAGTGTTTTCAGTTGGTGGCTTGCATACCATCGATGGGCTTATGGTCATTGCTGGTCAGGGAAAGGTTGGTGATGCACCTTGAAGAGAAGTGGGCCCCACTTTTTTCCTATGCAATGTTGTACCTTGCATAGAGCTAGTTGTCATTTGAAAAATGCTTTTTATTTTTATTTGATTTTATTAAAATTTGGTAAAAAGAAATGAATACAAAAATAGAGTTAATTTAAAAAAAAAAAAACTTTGACCTACAGAGGATAAAAATGGTAGATTGGGAGAATGTACAGGGTCATAAGACTATATATTCCTATTTGTTGACCTCTGGCTACTAAAAAAATTTATATTGTTCAACTTCAAATTTGATGAAACAATAGGTGATCCTTAGGTCTTTGGTCAGTTTGGACCCAGTGTTGATGTTTGTTTCACTCTAGGATGAGCCAATTCTTTCCTCAAGGTTGGATATCTCAAAATTTAGATAGGAAGTCAAATATCTAGTGCTTTGATACCATGTTGGAGTTAATATTGAACCCCACATCTCCAAGAAATCACCTACAACCAAAACACCTAGCGCAAACGAGAGATCAAAGCAACTGATTTACCATGCAACCAAGAGAGAATGATTGAATTCACACAAGCATCTTATATTGAGATTAACCTATAATTATAGTGTTAGTTGAATGAAATGATTATAAAATGTAAATGAATTCTTATAAAAGAAAAAATTCAAACCATAGATGAGGATTTGATTAGATTGTGACAAGTGTCCTAATCTCATGCAATGAGACAAATTGACTTATAAATATCCTAATATACTAATTAAAAAACACTCCTAAATTTATCTTAAGTGAATAAAGTAATAAGAGACCTCATAATTAATTAATAATTATTTAATTATCAAGTGATTATTACTCCAACACCCCCCTTAAAATCAACTGAAAAGGGGGAAAATAGGTTCACCATAATGAAACAAAATGATGAACCAATTTCTTCTCTAATTTCATTTAATATGTGTGCTATAATGTGTAAATGAGTAACAAAAATAAAATCTAACCTAACTAACAATCAAAAGGAATATTTGGAAAGGGTTAGATGTTGTGTACCTATTGTAAAAAGTGATTTTTCAAACCTGACTAAGGACTCATTCGCCCTATGGTGAATGGGTCCTGGCTAGGGCTTTGGAAAATATGTTTCTGGGTTTTGTTCCTCATAGTCTGCACTCCCAGATTCTAGTTGGTCACTATTGGAAAGCCAAAAATAAATCCTGTAGCTTAGTTTCTGTGATTTGACAACTTTCTTTGCAACTTTGACAACTTTGCAAATTTTTCTCCAATTTTTCTCTCCAAATGATCTTCAACCTAAAACGTGTAATCACACATCAAAGAGGATTTTTGTTTTGTTTTGTTAGGGAATAGGGGTTTTCCTTGGTCAAACCCCATTTTGGTAATTAAACTTTGAAATGAACCAATGCATGAAAGGAATGGCGAATGAACAAATGCAATGTCACAACTCACCACAACTTATTTGAACCTTGGATAAAAAATCTACAATCTAGCATGAAGTGACCTCAATGAATGTAGATCTTGATCATGAAACTTTATGTGAAAAAATGCCTTGAATATTCTTGATATATCTTAAACTCTACATCAACACATTAGCTCAAACAACATACATGATGCACTAAATCTTTGACATGATGAAATGAATCTTGATTGCTATAATATTCTTCAATAAATCTACCCTTGAATGCCTTAAAAATTATTTTGAATGCTCTATCAATGCTCTTGTGAAATCTTAGGATGCTTGAATCAAAATTTCTAGGTGAAACTAAGTGAAATAACATTGTATTTATACATATCTTAACATTAATTCCCGAAATCTAAATATCAAAAGCCAACATTGAATTATAGATTTCAAACCATTAAAATACCACCAAAAATATATTTGAAAGATGGGTCCTAGGTCTAAGTGAGGACCCATTTTCCATGTGGTGAATGGGTCATGGGTCACTCACCTAGGAAACACTTTGGACAAGGTGAAATGTTATATAAAAAATAGGGCCCTAGGACCTAGTGAAGACCCATTTTCCATGTGGTGAATGGGTCCTAGGTCACCTACCTAGGACACACACTTTCCAAAACTAAGTGTTGTGTAATGGAATTTATGAATTTCGGGTTTTATCCCTCAAAATTTTCTTTTAATTAAGTTTGGATTTGAATTAAAGGGGCCAATTAAGGCAAATTAACCTCAATTAATTAATAAAGCCCTAGATTAATGTGAAAGTGTAAAGATACACTTTACAACACCAAAAGTAAGGCACCATTAAGTCCATTTTATTTAAAAGGGCCCTAAACTTAATGTGAATATGAAAAACATATTACAACACTAAATTAAGGAAACATTAAGCTCATTTAATTATTCCCAAATTAAGTATGAAAAAGGTGTACTTTTTTCATTAATATACTTTTCCCCCACTTTAGTGAGAGTATGAACCCATGTCAAACTCACACTAAAGTATACATTCAAGACACTTATGTATGCAACAATGAAAAAGATACACAATCATACAATATCAAAGACCAAGAAGATCAAGCCTAGACTATCCAATGTGACATGGAACACATCTAAGCTATCGGTTTGCACTCACTCCAAGGTAGCATAACTTCATACTGTCCACTAGGCAAGTCTTCCAATAATGTGGTAAATGAGAGAATCATATTAGTCTCCCATACCATATCAAAGCTATCCTCCTGAAAACTTCAATAAGGCACCACAATGCTAGGCAAGGATTTATAGGGAAGCAAGGTGTGTTATGCTAGGTGGCCTTGAATTTAGGGTTTTGAGCTCCATAGGGATTAACAAGCTATGTTATTCCAAACACCTATAAACATGGTTAAGGCTCCACAAGCAAGCAATGTGTGTTATGCTTGGTGGCCTTTATTAGGGTTTGAGCTTCACAAGGTTAGCAAGCTGTGTTATGCCAAACACTTATGAACAATATCTATATATTTTTTTCAAGGGGATCTTTCTTCATTCGTGTAAGGTATTCTTCTTATGGATCATCGTGTCTAATGTCTCCAAGAGAGGACAAGTCAAGAGTAAAATATTTACAACTTAGGGAATGTAGTGCATCACATCACCACTAAAAGGAAATTTGTATGCTAAGAAATATCACACTCTTGGAGGACATCAAACCCAATGAAACCACCAAGAAAAGGACACATCACAAGGAAAAAGGAAATCACACCATGAAACAGGCCAAATTTTGAAAGATATTATTGATGTATGCCCCCACTTTAAAGTGGTTGCTAACACCATTGTTGTGAGAAATTTCTTTAAAGTAGCCAATGTTTACTCCTAAGACATGGGATATTTTCTCAGAAATCCCTATGCCAAGTCATATGTTTCTAAAATAAAGATACACCACAAAAAAGCTGGGAGGGGTTTCTCCCAAAAATACATAAGGGATCTATGGATTCAGGGTCAGTATATCTTTGCTACAATGTTGTTGTAGAGCTCAGAAATGTCATCATTCCCCAAATACTCATAGAATTAGAAGAATTACACAAAGAGATGGAAAACCAAGAAAATAAATTTTAGGTCAAAATGGAAGAGACCTAAACGTCTTGATGCCTTGTGTCATCCCCAAAAGGAAAACACAAGAAAAGCAAAAAAGTGAAATGTTTACAACATAGAGAAGAATGTAGGTACATATAGAGGAATGCACAAAAAGATAGAGATACACCAAATGAAATAACACGGGTATCACATTACGCACATTCAATGAAAAAACATGAAAAATAAAAACAATGCAAAATTATAGTAAGGCACATGCGAGTCAACCTATAGCAGGTCATTCACATCCCAATCTCAATCAATATATATAGAAGGAAGACAACTAGCCAAAGGGACAACATCAAGTGTCGAACTGGGACAGGGCTATCTATCCCCTTCCCCCCACTAAGTGCGGGACAAGGATGAGTCGAGATAGGTGATGAGAATGAGCTCCTTGAATTAAAGAGAATTATTTTCAATGAATGTATAACATGTAATGGTGAGCATACTAGGATCCTACAACTATTACATGGCAAGGAGTAAAAGGACATGCTTTTTAAGTCAAGTTTGATTCTTAGAGGGTGCAAACTTATTTAATACTTTCTTTAAAGGATGAAAATTATTGGTGTGATGGCCAAAAAATATATGATAAGCACAATATGGTTCATTCTTATTAGTTTGTCTTTTGGTCAAGTTTGCACATTTAGGTGGTAGTTTGATTGGTTTCCAATGTAAAAGAGTATAGAAGATTGTCTCGGTTTTGGATAGTTGTAATGAGTTATAAAGGGATTTAGGAAGTTCATACAACTATTGTAACTTAATATTTTGATGATCATGCATTCGTGGTTTCTTCTTCTTTGGTTTGATTACTATGTTGTCATCACTTTCTTCTTCTAACTTTAAACCCTTTTCTTTTTCATAAAAGGATGTGTTAAGAGTAGTAAAGTGATTAGAATTTGTTGGTTATTTTCTCTTATACATGGGAGATGTACTAGAAGGTGGTTGAGGAGGAAAATTTCGTTGAATGATATGGACCAAGGAGCACATGAATTCTATCCTTTCTTTATGTTTTGAGCATCATTCTTATGTTCCCTAATAAGTTTGGTTCTCATAAAGTTTTGTAAAATATTTAATTCTTCATCTAGCCTCCTTATGTTGTCTTATGGGATATTAGCAATATAATGCACATTTTTTGTAGGAAGGGAAGTCATGGGAAATGAGGTATGGATGTTATGATCCATAGAGGGTTGATTATCAACACTATTAGAAAGAGAGTTAGAAAACCCAACATCCATGGCGAATGGTGTATGGTGGGATGACATGAGTCTCAAACTACATCTCACAACAATATTGCTAATAGGACACCAAGTTGTAAAGCTCATACAAGTTTCATAGACTTAGTGTACACACTCAAAATGGAAAGAGGCTTAAAATGCAATGTAATGACATAGAATGCAATGTGTAAATGCAATTTTCAGATTCTAAATAAGGTAATTTTCTAATTACACTATGAAAATATCTGAAAATGAAATCTTGTAAATGCAATTTTGAAATAACACAATGCTCTAAATTATCAAATTAAGCTAAATATGATGAAATTGTTGAAACAAAAACTCAACAAACAGAAGCATATAAATGAATATTTTAATGCTTATAAATTCATATTATGACCTAATCAGGGTCTCATTTTCCCTAGGGCGAATAGGTCCTAGATTAGGGTTTTGAAATAGATTTTTAAGTGTTTTCCAATGATTTTCAGATTTAGGTTTGTTACAGCAAGATTCAGTTTCAGTTTTCTATGAATTCAATGTGGAATGCAAGTTCAAATTGTGAAAAAATGATAACCTAGAAGAGCTAGTTTGATATGCAATTTTGTTTCAATTTTCAAATGCAAGTTTATATGATGTAAATGATATGCAATATGACTAAATTATTTGTATTTTTCATATTTAAAGAATGCAAAAAATGAAATCCTAAGACCCTAGATTCAATGCAACGTTGAATGAAAATTAGACACCCTAAATGAGACCTAATTCAATGCAAATGAATGCAGGATCTAAATCTAGGATGAAAAAGAAATCCAAAATCAGAAAATGACAATGCTCAAAAGATTAGGTTCACCAAAATGAAAAGGAGGAAAATAGGTTCACCATAATGAAAAAAAATGATGAACCAATTTCCACTCTAATTTCATTAAATATGAGTGCTATAATGTGTAAATGAGTAACAAAAATCAAATCTAACCCAACTTAGAATCAAAAGGAAGATCTAGAAAGGGCTAAATGTTGTGTACCTATTGTATAAAGTTCTTTTTTAAACCTCACTAAGGACTCATTCACCCTATGGCGAATGGGTCTTGGCTAGGTCTCCAGAAAATATGATTCTAGATTATGTTCTTCTCATTCTACACTCCCAGATTCTAGTGGATCACTTTTGGAAAGCCAGAAATAAATCCTATAGCTCAATTTTCATGATTTGACAACTTTCTTTGCAACTTCCTCCAATTTTCAACCTAAAATCACACATCAAAGAGGAGAAAAATGTTGTTTTGTTAGGGAATAGGGGTTTGCCTTGGTCAAACCCCATTTTGGTAATTAAACCTTGAAATGAAACAATGCATGAAAGGAATGATGAATGAAAAAAAGCAATGCCACAACTCAACACACCTTATTTGAACCATGGATAAAAAATCTGCAATCTAGCATGAAGTGACCTTAATGAATGCATATCTTGATCATTAAACTTGATGTGAAAGAATGCATTGAATATGTTTGATAGATCTTGAACTCTACATCAACACATTAGCTCAAACAACATGCAAGCTACACTAAATCTTTCACATGATGAAATGAATCTTGATTACTGCAATATTCTTCAATAAATATTCCCTTGAATTTCTTAAAAATGCTCTTGTGAAATCTTAGGATGCTTGAATCAAAATTGCTAGGTGAAACTAAGTGAAATAGCCTTGTATTTATACATATCTTAACATTACTTCTTGAAATTAAAATATCACAAAATGACATTGAATTATAGATTTCAAATCATTAAAATACCACCAGAAACATATTTCAAAGAGGGTTCCTAGGTCTAAGTGAGGACCCATTCACCATGTGGCGAATGGGTCCTAGGTCACTCACCTAGGACACACTTCGGACAAGGTGAAATGTTATATAAAAATAGGGCCCTAGGACCTAGTGAGGACCCATTTTCCATGTGGTGAATGGGTCCTAGGTAACCTACCTAGGACACACACTTTCCAAAATTAAGTCTTGTGTAATGGCATTTATGAATTTTTGGGTTTTATCCCTCAAAATTTGCATTTAATTAAGCTTGGATTTGAATTAAAGGGGCCAACTAAGGGAAATTAAACTCAAGTAATTAATAAAGCCCTAGATTAATGTGAAAGTGTAAAGATACACTTTACAACACCAAAAGTAAAGCACCATTAAGTCCATTTTATTTAAAAGGGCCCTAAACTTAATGTGAATATGAAAAATATATTACAAAACTAAATTAAGGAAACATTAAGCTCATTTTATTATTAATTATTCCTAAATTAAGTATGAAAAAGGGATACTTTTTTCGTTAATACATCAACTTAGTGAGAAACTAAACAATTGATACAATGATGGATGCATGAATGGATCTCGAGTACAAGGCCTAATGAGGTACCCATGTACAAATACATTAATCTCTCATAATTATAGAAAAGGATAAAATCACATGGGAAAAAACTACTCTCCAAAAGAGATAAAATGAAATAACTACACTAGTGAAAGAAGTGTTGAATGTACAAGAAAACTAAGAGGGGGGGAGGTGAATCAGTTGTACCTTAAAACTTCAAAACCATTATTAACATTTAGATCCACACTCATTCATTAAGCCCTACAATCTGTTATGATGAATTAGCATAAAAATAAAATAATAGAAACTTAAGCAACTCAAAAACATGCACAAGAGAACAATAGATTTAGGTGGAAAAACCAAGAAGGGAAAAACCATGGTGAGGATTAAGTCACAATATAAGTAATATCAATACCAAATACAATAGGGCTTATTGCCAAAAGGGCTCATTTTCCAAAGAAGAAATGCTCACTACTAAGAGGCTCACTGCTAGAATATAAAAGAAAATAGAGAAGGAATGTTACATAGAGAAAAGTATCTCTATGCAACAAAGAATCCACCACAATGAAATCAAAACCTCACAGTCTAGTTGAAGAATTATAGCCACCTTCTACTCATTGCATTCAGTAAACTAACACTTGAAAGTTCACAGTGCACAACTCAATTTCACACGCTAACACACTGCACTTCATATCATTCAAATCTCACACATCTATCTTTCATCTATATTATCCTCCTTCAACAACTTAACTCATACTTATACTGTCTTCGACCTTGAAACCTTCTCCAAGGTCAGCTATTCCCGTCAAACAAGCAAATTCAAATTAGGTTGATTTTAGGACACTTCCATAGCGGATAGAAGTGAATGCTTACCACAAAAAAAATTAATTGGGACCAAAATCAATAATACCACTCAACCACATGCTACCAAAAAAAATATTTATCCTTCACATGTATTGTAAATGCTAGGTCAACTATTACTCATGCAAACACCATTAAAATTTGAAGTACATGCTTCCTCAAACCCAATGATGACTTGTAAACCATACTCCATGCTTGAACATGATCTAGAATATTCCTCAAACACCCTAAAATCCAAAAAAATCCTTTGTAACAATTTCCACCTAAAGAATGTACAAACCCAATACACTCAGACAACTTTGCCATACACTATTACTTGAAAAAATATCTTCTGAAGCACAAAACCTCAAATCTTCTTGACTAAGGTCAAATACCAACATCATAAAAATACCTTTAGAATCACAAGCCTTGAAACATAACTATAGAGAAATGTGGAGTAGAAAAATTTCTCCCAGAAACCTTTGCAATGCATAGTCACACATTGGTGAACACAACTTCCTCTGTACAATGATCCAAAAAAATAAATCTTGAATACAACACCTCTATACACTTCTCTCCAACATATTAGAATCATATAGGAAGATCTTCAACCTAGAAGAAATGTGGAGTAAAACCAAAACACAACTTTGTTATTTAGATTACCACTACAACACATTGTTTCCTTTTCTATCAAATTTTCTCAAAAGCACTTGGAAACCAAGCACCAAAGACACATCCTCATCATCTTCAACATTTCCTCAACCATAGATAGAAGCTTATGAAAGCAACAATCTCTAGTGTTGCTTTACTAATGACAACATAATGCAAATAATCAAAGCATCAAATATACTCTTGTAACCATCTCACTCAACTACATAAATCAATGTCAACACAAGTTTGTTGACATCAATGACAACACCAACTACTCATACTTGTGACAATATCCCCCTTAATTTTCATTGAAGGAAACACATGATGTGAAAAACCATCAAAGATACAACAAATTTGGATACCAACACACTGCCACTCATTACATTACCTCTGTTGCAAGATGGTATGTCCCTAGGTCTTCCTTTTGAAGTGCAACACTTGGATTCGTGACATGGTTTAACTACCTCCTGTGGATCTTGTATAAATCTGGCGGTTGTATCAGACATTAACAAGTTGATCTTTTGGTGAAATGACAACCACCAATGTAACAATTGTTATCAAAGCCGAGGTCACAGGTTCAAACCCCTCGCTTGTGCTGGGGGGTTGTTGCTAGATGGTGTGTCCCTTAGTATTCCTTGTGTAGCATAGTGCTTGGGTTCGTGACATGGCTTAATCACCTACTATGGATCTTGTATAAGTCTGGCGGTTGTATCAGACATTAACAGGTCAATATTTTGGTGCAACGACAACCACCAATGTAACAACCTCTCCCCCTAAATGAATTGTCTTTTATGTGTTGCTCTCTCCCCCTTTGACATCATTTCTCATGACCCTCTTGTTCCCTTATTACTTATTCCTTTTTCACATGCTTCTTTATCCCCTTGTGTTTATTAATTTCATATGATTCTCTCTCCCCCTTTGACATCAATGGTAAAGGACATAGTGTTTGTATTATTTTATTATTTTCTTTTGGCATCAAACAACTTACCTACAATTGCTATTCAACACCTTTCCTTTACTGCTCTAAATACTTCCCCTTAGGATCACACACCATACTATAATATATCAAAAATCACTACACAATGATAACACTTACCCCTTGACTAAAACAATCAACAATGCCACTACTTACTCCCCCTAAGAGATAGCTACCAAAATCAATCCAGAAAAGAATGAATCTTGAGATCCATTGGATTGATGCATCTCCTTATACATCTAGTTCAAAGGAGGGTAAATAACCCCCAACTTCTCCCAAAGATACTCAAAAGTATCCTTAGGAAGAGCCTTAGTGAATATATCAGAAATCTAATCCTTTGTAGGCACATATTCAAGCTTTACTTCATTCTCCACAACCTTATCTCTCAGAAAGTGATATCTAATTGAAATATGTTTTATCCTTGAATGCATCACTGGGTTCTTTGAAATGTTCATTGCACTTGTATTGTCACAAAAGATAGAAATAAGCTCATCGTACACTACTCTGATATCCTTCAATGTTTGCCCCATCCACAATAGTTGTGTGTAGATAGATGTTGTTGCAATGTACTCAACCTCTATAGTAGATAAAGAAATTGAATCTTGTTTCTTACTTAGCCATGATACTAATCTACATCTAAGAAAGAATGCACCACCACTTGTAATTTTTCTATCATCCACATAACTAGCCCAATTTGTATATGTGTAAGCACTCAATATGAAATTAGCATCCTTTGGATACCACAAGCCATGATCTAGAGTGCCTTTTAGGTATATGAATATCCTCTTCACTACTACAACATGTGACTCTCTAGGATCTTCTTTAAATCTATCCACAAGACAAACTGCATGCATGATATCTGATCTAGTAGTAGTTAGAATAGCAGTCCACCAATCATTGATCTATACTTGCTATGATTAGCCTTAGGGGATTCATCATTATTTCTTAGCTTTCAACCAGTAACCATAGGAGTACATACTAGTTTGGAGTCTTCTATTCTAAACTTCTTCAACATTTCTTTGACATAATTTTATTGTGAAATGAATATACCTTTTTTTGTTTGATTGATTTGTAGCCCAAGGAAGAAATTCATCTCCCCAAACATAGACATCTCAAAATCTATATGCAAACTTCTTGCACATAGCTTCATTTCCTCCAAAAATTATGTCATCAACATACACAACTACAATCAAGATTTGATATTTTTCAACCTTAAAGTAGAGATTACTATCTGTGGTACCTTTATTGAATCCTTGTTGTATCAAATACTTATCCAACCTTGCATACCAAGCTCTAAGAGCTTGCTTCAATCCATACAATTCCTTCTTCAATATATAGACCATATTAGGTTTATCTGATAACTGAAATCCTTATGGTTGTTCCATGTATACTTCTTCCAATTCTCCATTCAAAAAAGTAGATTTCATATCCATTTAATAAACTTTGAAATCCTTATGTGCTGCAAAAGCAAAAAACATCTTGATAGCTTCCATTGTTTCCAATGGAGCAAATGTCTCCTCAAAATATATTCCTTCAACTTGTGAATAGCCCTTACGTACAAGCCTTTCTTTTTTCCTTACCACTTATCCATTCTCATTTATTTTGTTTCTAAACACCCACTTAGATCCAATTATTTTTTTTGTTTGGAGGTCTTGGGAAAAGTTCCCAAGTCTTATTTTTCTCAATCTGCAGTAGTCTTCTTCAATCTTTTCATGCCTCAATCACTATCTTAGTTTGAACTTCATAAAGTAAACACAAATTTACCACTTCTCCAACAACTTTCCTTCTTGTTAATACACCTTTTCTTTTGTCTCCAATGATATGTTCTTTGGAATAATTCCTCTGCATACTTAGGGGTTCTAGGAGTCTTTTTCAGAGGTTCTTCCTCTTCTTGAAACTGTACTTCCTTTTCCTTTTCCTTAGCCTTCTCTTTTTCTTTGCAATTAGGTTCATCTAATTCATATCCATCTATCACCATTGAGATCTAAAAATATTCATCAACATTGACACTTGCACTCTCAACAATCTTTCTCAATATTTTATTTTAGCATTGATAGGCTTTGATTTTAGTAGAATATCCAAGGAATATTCCTTCATAAAACCTTGCATCAAAATCTCCCAAATTTTCTTCATATCTTCTGATATAACATTTGCTTCCAAGCACTTTGAAGTATTTAACAGTAGGTATCCTACCATACCACAATTCATAGAGAGTCTTTGTGTTGTTTTCTTTTTCTTGAACTTTGTTAAGTATGTAAATAGCAGTATGAATTGCTTCTCTCTAGTAGACTTTTGGTAGGTTTTCTTCTTTCATCATAGTCCTTGCAGCTTCTTGAATAGTTATGTTTTTCCTTTCAACCACTCCATTTTTTTGAGGAGTCCTAGGGGTAGACAAGTGCCTCTTTATGCCACGATTCTCACAAAACATGTTGAATTCATTGGAGTTAAACTCTCCACCTTTGTCAGATCTCAAACATTTGATCTTCATATGCATCTCATTCTCAACCATAACTTTAAATTCTTTGAATCTATCTAGGCCTTCAAATTTTTCTCTAAGAAAAGTAACCCATGTTATTCTTGAGTAATCATCAATAAAAAGCATGAAATACCTATCACCTTGAAGACTTATTATTCTTGTAGGACCACAAGGTCTGTATGCACCAATTCCAATAATCCGATAGAAGATTGTTCTTTTCCTTTGAAACTTCTTATTTGTTTTCCAATTTGACATTCCTTGCAGACAACATTGATGGGCTTTGTAATCTTTGGCAGATCTCTTACTGCTTGAACTAAACTGATTCTTACCAAATTATAAAAATTAATGTGACACATCCTCTTGTTCCATAACCAACTTTTATTAATCTAAGTCATAAAACAATGACCATCAACACCCCTAAGCTGATAAAAATTTCCATCTGTCCTTCTTCTAGCATCAATCACAATTCCATATCCTTTTCTGATCTCACATCCATCATCCTGAACATAAGATTGTATCCTTTGGTACACATTTGTCCAACACTCAAGAGGTTATGTCTTAAACCTTTAACATAGTAAACATCCTTAGTATTATGATTTCCATCAAAATTGATTGAACCTGTTCCACATATCTTAGCACCTAAATCATCTACAAATCTAAAAATTCCTCCATCATACTTTTCAAGTTTAACAAACTTACTCTTGTCTCTAGTCATATGGTTAGAGTAACCACTATCAATGATCCAATAGTTCTTATCATGTCTAGCATGAAAAGAAGATACCAAAGTACCTTCAGTTTTATCCTTTCTCTCCAGAGGGAATTCCTTCACACATCTTTCAGAGTTAGCAAAAACAAATTCATATTTTAAATCCATGAACAATAATTCATCATCATCATCTCCATAATTAGATTCATCATCAGAAATACTTGCATCCTCTCTAACATAATAGCTTTTCTTAATCATCTTACCTTTTTTCTCCTTGTTTTTTTCATTCACAACTCTGTTTGGAAATCTTGAAGCATAATGACCTATCTTTCCATAACTAAAACCTTTGTACTTACCAGTACCTCTTCTCATCCTTCTCAAAAAGTTAGCCTCCACATCATCAATATCTTCCTGATCTGGTTCTTCAATATTCTCCATTTTTGTAACCTTAGCATTCTCAACTTTTGCACCATTGTTAGTACCAAACTCACTCATTTAAAATGAAATTAAAGAGCCATACAATTGATCTCTAGAATATTGATCTAGATTTTGAGATTCCTCAATAGCAACAACTTTATAATTGTAAGATTTAGTAAGGGTTCTAAGAATTTCTTTACCACTTTTGGTTCTTTGACTTTTCTTCCAGGACCTCTGATGGAGCTCACCACTTCATCTACCCTTTGCATATAGCTTGTAATGTTTTCATCTTTAGGCATCTACAAGTTCTCAAATATGGTTTTCAAATTTTGCAACTTAGCTTGTTTGACCATGTCATCTCCTTCATAAATGCTTTCCAACTTATCCCAATTTTTTTTAGCAATTTTCAGATCCATAACTTTCACTAATTCAAAATTTGTAAGACTACTCAAAAGAGCATACTTAGCTTTACTATTTCTTTCATGAGCCTTAAGTTCAAATTCAATTCTTAGACCATTTTTAGGCATAATTTATCTAGTATGAACTGATTTCTAGACATCATATCCCAAATTCTCCAAAAATTCTTCCATCCTTGTCTTCCAAAATGCATAGTCAGTTCCATCAAATATAGGGATATCCTCTTTGTACACCATCCCATATCTACCTTAAGAGATTAAGCTTTTCTCCAAGGAACCTTTCTCTAATACCAATTGTTGAATACACAAGAAAACTGAGAGGTGGGTGAATTAGTTGTACCTTAAAACTTCAAAACACTTATTAACATTCAAATCCACACTCATTCATTAATTTGTACAATCTATTATGATGAATTATCATGAAAATTAAATAATAGGAACTTAAAAAACTCAACACCATACACAAGAGAACACTAGATTTATGTGGAAAACCAAAGAAGTGAAAAACTATGGTGAGGATTATATCACAATTTAAGTAATATCAATACCAAATACAATAGGGCTCACTGCCCAAAGAAGAAAGGATCACTAACAAGAGGCTCACTTCTAGAATAGAAAAGAGGATAGAGAAGGAAAGTTACATAGAGAAAATCATCTCAATGCAACAAAGAACCCACCATAGTGACATCAACACCTTCACAATCTGATTGAAGAATTGTAGCCACCTTCTACTCACTACATCTAATAAACTAACAATTGAAATATCACACTGTACAACTCAATTTCACACTCTAACACACTAAAATTCACATCATTCACATCTCACACATATATCTTTCATATATATTATCCTCATTCAACAACTTAACTCATACTTATATTGTCTTCAACCTTGAATCCTTCTCCAAGGTCGCTTATGCACCTCAAACATGCAAATTCAAATTAGGTTGGTACCAAGAAACTTCTGTGTTAGATAGAAGTGAATACGAACCACATAAAAACTTAATTTGGACCCAAATCAACATGACTCAACCACACACTACGACAAACAATATTTATCCTTCACATGTAGTGTAAACACTAGGTCAATCGTTACCCATGCAAACACCATTAAAATTTGAAGGACACACTTCCTCAAACCCAAGGACGACTTAAGAACCATACTCCATGCTTGAAAATGATCTAGAATATTCCTCAAACACTTTGAAATCCAACAAAATCCTTCGCAAAAATTTCCACCTGAAGAATGTACAAATCCAGTACACTTAGATAACTCTGCCATACACTGTTAGTTGAAAAAATATCTTGCAAAGCACAAAATGTTAAATCCTCTTGACTAAGGTCAAATACCACCATCATCAACACACCTTTAGAATGACAAGCCTTGAAACATAATTGTGAAGAAACACCAAGCAAAAAAAATTCTCTTAGACACCTTTGCAATGAACAATCACATATTGGTGAACATAAATTCCTCTATATGACGAGCCAACACACCAACTCTTGAATACAACACCTTTGTACACTTCTTGCCAGCATATCAGAATTGCACAAGAATACCTTCAACCTAGAAGAAATGCAGAGTAAAACTAGAACAAAAATCTCTTACTCATATTACCACTGCAACACACTATTTCCTCTTTTTATCAAATTTTCTCAAAAGCAATTGGAAACCAAGTTCCATAGACACATCCTCATCATATTCAACACTTCTGAAACTATATATAGAAGCTTATAAAAGCAACAATCTCAACACAATTGCAATTTCTCTAGTGTTTCTTTACTAATAACAACATAATGCAACTAATCAAATCATCAACTACACTCTTGCAACCATCTCAGTCAACTACAAACATCAATGACAACACAGGCTTGTTGACATTGATGACAAAACCAACTGATCATACTTGCAACAAGAAGGATTGAAGGAAAACTCAATGCGACCCCCCAATGATTACTTTTATCACACAAGTACAATAGATGTCCCCTAGTAGAAGAGAGAAAATGATAATATGAATACCCCCATAAAGAAAGAGCTTCAGTTTCAATGATGAATGCTTGAAGAATGAACATGATCCGCTACCTACAAACAAAATTTCTCACTTTAAGAAGAAATAGATCCACGTAGTGATTAGAGAAAAAAAATCCAAAAGATAGAAGAATTAAGAATCCAAATCCAAATGATGTGTACCTCTAAAAATTGCTCATATGTCCCCATGTCAGAATGAGATGATGTCAATCCAATATTCTATAAAGATTGATGTAGAACACATTATGAAAGTGATAAAGATGGTGGGCCAACATTGATGATGTGGCTATCAATAAAAAGGAGATGAATGCCCTCAAAGTAATCCTCCAAACCTGTAATACAAGACTCTACAAATAAGGAAGAAATTTCTACAAGATATGAATCCCAAGTAGTTATTTCTGGAAGAACATGAAAGTCGTGTTGCATTGAACCAATAAGGGCCAATGATGTGGTGATGGAAAGTTGATCAAGAACAACAAAATATGGAGATTGAGACTCAATATAAAGAGTAGGAACATGAAGAAAAGTCTATGAACCATCAAAATATGTAATAATTTTGATATAATCAAGTTCCTCTAAATTATCATCATCAAAGGGTAGGTAATCTACATCTGCAAGAGGAATGAGACAATATGTAACTGGATCCTCTAGGAATGGAGAGATATGAGGGTCTCCCTGGTTCTCCCAAATGTGATTCCAAAGTGTGTGGGGACAATCAATATCTAATATAACACACAATGTCAAGATCAATACTAGAAAAATAACTCCTACATCATGATCACTGATAATACTCTATGCTAAATAAATCCCTAGTATGTCTGGAGTATGTATGAGTCCATAAAAATATCGAAAAAATATCGAGCCACCTAAGATGTGTCAAGATGACATTTTTCCAAGACTCATAATTATCCTTTTCCATGATGACTACAAAAGGATGAATAAAAAAGCTCATGATACTTCCTCAAATTAAAAAATAGAGATTGATAACCTCAATACATGTAAAGAAGATCAAATAGAGTCATCTCACACAAACAGATCCTTTCTAGGTACCAAAACATCCAAGGAAATGATAAAAATGTGAAATAACAAAAAATGAATAAAATGTACCTAGGGTATATTCTAGAAAAAGTTCATATATGGATCAAAAGAGCTTTGAAATACTATTTGAATATCATTATAATCATAAAAATAAAAGATACAGGTATAGAATTATGAGCTCAAAATAAAAATATGATCTGACTTTGATTGAAAATAAAATGAACCACCAAAAAAATCTAGTGATAAGATCTACAACACTAAAAAGTGCATAAAACCATATTTGTGATGATATCTTGTTTTCCTAATTTTGACACCATATGCCCAAGTTATGCCAAAAGGAAAAAAGCTCCTTTAGGGAAACTTAGGGCTTGAAGGGGGACAAAATGGTTGTACAAATATTCATACCATTAAAATCAAGTGACATCATGCTGACATCAACAAGATGTGTCAAAGATTCCTTTGGCAAATAAAAATAGCCAACTACCAGAAAATTATGAATTTCATCAAAATCTTGTGAGTACGACTACAATATATTGTTAGATTCTCTGTCTGCCAAGAATTTTGGTGAGCCACCAAAAAAATTTATTATGGTGGTAAATGGGCTTGCTTTCTACTGGTGGGCTTATGGCCTCTAACGATCAGGGAAAGGCCACCAGTGTGGATTAAAGAGAAGTGGACCTCACTTGTTGCTTGCATAGGGTCGTACCTTTGAAAGATCTAGTTGTCATCTAGAAATTTATTTTTTGTTTTTTATTTGATTTTATTGAAATTTGGTAAAAATAAATAAATAAATAACCAAAGACATTTAAAAAAACCTTTGACCTACATGTAGAGGAAAAAAATTATGACCTACGGGCACGTGCAATGTCATATGGTCATATGGATTCCTAGCATTGGCCTCTAGCTACTAAGAAAATATCTTTTTTAACTTCTCCAAATTTGAAAAATGATAGGTGATGCAGGTCAACAATTGAGAATCCTATGGGATTGTCAATTGTTGAATCCCACAACCATGAACAAAATAAATTTCTTTATTTTTAGAATTTAAAATTGCAATTAGAGATTTAATTCACCAACATAGCCTCCATTCAAATTGAAAAATTAAATTTTTACATCCAATGTACAAAAATAAATGCTACAAGAAATACACAACCAAAACTAGAATCAAAACTACAAGAAAGAATGCCTAGCAAGATCAACAATCTTCACACCTACAAGAATTCCTAGAAAGATCAACAATCTTGACACCTACGGGAAAGAATACCTTCAACCATAAAAAAACTAATTTAAAAACACCAAAAATCAGCTACAGGCATATTCAAAAAATTTCTCCATTCCTCCTTGGATGCCCTGGAACTACTTCTCACAATCTTCCTTTTTTTTCTCTACATTTTTCCTTTGTTCATCACTTGCAACCTTCTCTCCAACCTTGGTGTTGGAATTTTCCTTCAAACCTACAAGTCAAAACCACTCTTAGCACTCCCTCTTGGGCGTGGGAATCATGCAATTACTCTTTCTTGAATTTTCCTGTAAATTTTGAATTTTGGTGCCCAAAATGGCATCCACTAACTTCTTCCCTACACCTCCACTCCTAGGTTCCAAGAATTACCTACAAAAAATTTATTTATTTTTCTTTTTTATGCTCCCAAGATTTACAAATAATAAAAAAATCATTTCCACTATCCTAGGCATGGGACTTTGCATCCCACGGCTAATTTAAATTTCCAACATTTACATTTACATTGCATTTTAATTTCATGACATATAATTATTTTTGAAAAGGGTCCCATTTGAAAAAAAAAATCCTTTTTGGGTGTGCAAGATTGCTCTTCACCCCTAATGCTCCTGTATCAAACACCTGGGGTAAGAAGGAATGTTTCATGAGAGAGAGCTCATGAATATTCCACCCATGTTGCCTCTTCCATTTTCTTCCCCCTCCATTTGATCAAATACTCCTTATATTCTTTACCTATTGTTCTTCTTACTACTCTTGAATCAATAACTTCATCTATTTCTTCACATTGCCTTGCTAGAAGTTGCTGCTCCCATGGTGTCAAATTGTGTAAATCTGAAACATCACTCTTCTTTTCATGTGTTTCATCCCCATAAAAATGATAAAGATCATCTACATTGAAAATGGGTAAAATATCTACTCTAAGAGGCAATTCTACTTCGTATGCATTAGCTGAAAACTTCTTAAGTACCTTACATGGTCTAATCTTTTTGTATTTTAACTTGTTGTATGTGCCTTGAGGAAACCTCTCTTTCCGTAGGTGTTCCAAAACCAACTCTCCCACCTCAAACTCTTGTTCTCTCTTTTTCAAATCAGCATGCTCTTTGTGCCTCTTGGTGTTTGTTTGTAACTTCTCTTTCATAAAACTAAATTTCATAAAGTTATCTAGCAACTTCTCCTCCCCTAACCTTTGTAAAAAATTTCTAACATGTTTCAAATGATCCAAAATTTCATCTAAAATAATTGCAAACTTACCAAGGAGTGATTTTTATGCTTTATCCTTCACCATACCTTTGATATCCATGGGTTTTTTGGTCTTCTGTCATTGTCCCAACTTATTTTGAATGAGAAACCAAGGAATAACACATCTCTTCTACTTGTATCTCCTTTAGAAATTTTTTTCTTAGAATTACACATACTCTAGCATTGCTTCCCACTTCCTTATATTTTCCTTTTACTAGTGTCATAACATATTTTATTGCATCTTTGATTATTGTGTAAGTGTGTGCTTCACTATCATATATTGCTTTCTGGCCATACTACCATGGCCTATCTAAAAGGATGTGGCATACATCCATTAGTATAACATCACATGCAATCTCATCCCTGTATTACCAATCTAAAAATTCACCAAACACTATTCACTTACCAAAATTTGATGCCCTTTTTGCAACCAAGTGACCTAGTATGGCTTTGGGTGATTTTTTCTTTCCAATTTCAGCTTCTCCACCATCTCTTAGGATACCAAATTATCTGTGCTTCCTCTTTCCACAATTACAATGCAAAATTTTCCTTATGATTTGTAAATTGTCTTAAACAAGCTTTTTCTTTGTACCAATTCTTGCTACTCTTTCTCAGGCTTTAAAAGTACTCTTTTCAAAATAAGAACCTCCCCATCTTTAGGATCTAATAGTTCTTCTTCATTTTCAACTTCTATGGTGTATGCCTTTCCCATTTTTTTCTTTCCGATCTCTTGTATTTGACGAAACTCAAAGGACCTATGACCCATTTCTCCACAACTAAAACAAACCCTTGAAAATCCCATTCCTCTTCCATACTCTCCTCTTCCTTTAGAATTTTCACCTCCCCCTCTTGTAAAATCTCCTCTTCCTCTTGCATTTGTGCAATAATTTGTTTGGGGCCAGCTTGTTTCCTCTTCCTTTATTGGAAATAATCTTCCACTATTTGTTTGTTCTCTACCTCTTAAGGATTCTCCTTTATCTCTACAATTACTTTGTTGCCTTCTTGTCGACTTTTCCTCTACTTTGAGAGTTGTTACCTATTTTCACTAATAGCACAATTAGGTAGAGTTGTTGTGATTTTCAAACAAAGAATAAGGTACATTTTATTTTTGCTATATTACATTTATGTGCATAAATAAAAATCAGAAGATTACTTCACTAGATTGAATTTATGCAGATACATATAACATAGGAGAAAGTACAAAAGCTTTGCAAGAAAAGTAATATTTATTGATAATATAAATGTACAAGGTCTCACACAAGCCATCAGACTAACTGTTTTAATGCAAATGAAAGAAAACATTATACATTTATAGATATTAATAAAAAGGAATGTACATATAGGGAACAAGGACCCTCCATTTCTTAAATGACTGGTCTCAGTTGAGTTGCCCTACATCTTTTTTAGTCTTTCGCTTGTCCTGCAATCAACTTTAGCCTCCTTTCCACTCCTAGTTTCCTACATCTGAGAGAAGTGTTGTGAGAGAAATGAGGGATCATTAATCCATATATGCACATACCTCTATAAACATACAACTTGACCCTCATTTGCATTAAAACAGTTTGCATATCATGTCTAAGAAAGCAAGAATGATCAAGCACATCAGTCATATGCACATATTTTTCTAACATGTTTGCTTCCTGTGTAGGTATAGGAAAAATAATGTTGCTATTTTAATTCATTTGATTTCAGCATGTGGGATGAAATGTGGCTCCCACAAGCGTTGAGCCCAACATGCTGCCCTCATATGTTTAGAGGGATAAATGTGTTATTGATCTTAGTGCCTTACTTTGAGATTTCTGCATATTTTGATAGGAATCAAGATACAAAAATATTCATCTTATCGTAAACATATCCACCTCTTTAGTCCTATTACTCAGGTACTTACATGTGAATATCATTACTAAAGAGGTGAATATGCTTACACTAAAGACACCTATTCTTATTCCTTGAAGACTCTATCAAGATATGTTAGAAAGTAAGTAATGAGAGATGATCAAAGGCAACTAACAAATAGTCAAATCACTATCCAAGGCAAACAAAGACCTTGGATCAATGAGAAGAGTCTAAATTCACCTAAAGAATATAATGCCATGGAGATACAGATAATAACTCTTTAAAAGCATAAGAATGTAAAATGAACAATACATAAAAAGCTATCTCAACATTAAGGGAAAGGATATCCATAGAGTCAATGTCATAATATCGCAGTGCACAATTTTTTTTTGGAGTGACAGTAATATGCAAGGACCTCATGTCTTAATATAGGTCACTTAAGTGTTGAATATGACAACTAATAAAATGACAAGCAAGTGAATAGTCACCATAGTCAAAGAAATGCCTCACAGAGAGTAAGGATAGTCATATGGCTTACAAGGAATGGCCTCTGTATAAAGAGGTATGATGACAGTTCTTTGAGGATGACCTTTTTTACTAAAATCATTGGATCAAGGGGTTGCAACAGTTTCAACAAATTCCTCTGAAAATAATCAATTACCCTACATGAGATGTGAATAGTAATGTAAAAAGTGTTGCTCATTAAACTAATGTTATTGCTAGAAAGATAGAGTATCTTTGCAGATAGCCTTCCAATGTGTACAAGGATAGGATCAATACAAGGAAGAACCACAAATTGAAATAGATTACAGAAAGGCAGTGATACATTAAATGTACTTGGACAGTGAGGACTTAGTGTCTCATCATTGAGACAAGTTCTATTACATCATTGCTTCTCTATTGTATTAAAACAAGGAAATCAATTTGAAATGCAATGATGCTGCAAACAAGTATAAAACATACATGGAATTCATTCCTTGGTGATTATGAAAAGTAAAGCATAGCCTTCAGTGTTAAAGCTCTCATGCAGCCTATGTATTATCTTTAGTGATAGAAAAATATTTGGAAGTCTTTATTGTTATAAAATTCAAGAGACGGTAGGATAGAAGAAAGATAAGGTCTTATAAAGGCTTGCAATAGATCAAGAAACCATTTATAAAGCTATGAGAAATATTAAATCTTTGATCATACATTTCAGAGGCAACACATAAGGCAATCATGCTAGTATCTAGAAGAACAATAATTATGAAGTAGATGGGAAACTCCAAGTGATTGTTTCTGTTAGAAATTGAAGGACAAAATCTTGTGTCGAAGAGAGTTATTAAGGGACAAAGCACAGTCATAATATGGCAGGGAATTTTCCTTCAGAAAATGAAAAAAGGAATAGTAAAAGAAGCTACCACTATAGTTACAGTAAAATGCAAAAAAACCCATGAATATGGGTAAGAAAAGTGAAACCCTCATTCTCCTGTAAACCCAAAAGTTGAGCCTCGACCAGTATATATAGAGGAGAAATGATGAAATGGAGCTCAGGTTTTAGTAACCCAGATGTTTTTTCTTTGCAAAAATCCAAACCCATTTGGGGTTTCAAAAAGAAAATTGAGGATATCAAAATTTCATCATACAAATTCATGAAAATAATAAGATCTACAAGAGAAAAGGAAAGAAGAAAAATGGAAACACTTTCCTGTAGCATGCTCGAAACTTGAGTTTTTCTTTTCCTTCAAGAATATAAGGAGAGATACACAAGAAAATGAAAAACATGGATTTTTTATTCATTTTTTGTATGCAAAAGGGCTTACCCAGCTGGTTTTGTTCTTGCACTCCATTATTTTTTGTCTTAAAAAGCTTTCTCAAGATTCAAAGGCTTGATTCTCCATGGCAACCAAACAAGGAAAGAAATAACAGAAAAACAAGAAAGAGAAATGCATTAGAAAGGCCAGATGGTTGCTGCCTAAAAGGCTCAGAATCAACAAAATGGAGTTTATTTCTTTGTGTTTTGGTCTCAAAATATAGCTTACCAATGTTTCTTTGAGAGTATCAACAAATATTGCAAGAAAAACTAGAAAATTTTCCATAGAAATCCTTCTATAGTGCTCTCATCAAACCCTTGTCAACAACCTAGCTTCTTCTAGAAGCTTCGAAGGAAATGAAATGATATTTCATTTTCTTTGTTTCTTTTGTTTTAGGGTTCTCATAACCATAGGCTGGCTTAGCATGGGTGGCATTTTTTCCAATGTTTTAAAATTGAAATGTGAGCTATTGAACCCATGGGCTAAGACTTAATGTCTTATTCCTTAGAAAATTTCATAGTAGGGAGTTTTTTCAAACCTTATGCTCTCTCATTCAAACATTAAGGAGTTCAAGCCTTTTTGCATTTATTTATGAATGTAAAGTATTTTTGATTTAGTGATAGTTTATAAATCACTTAATTAAAATGTTATTTTGAATACAAAAATGGAGTTAGGCCATGTAAACAAATGGAGAGCATATAGGGTGGTTGAGGATTAGTTGCAGACATGTGGAGAGTATATTGGGATGACTTGACTCATTTCCTTCATAACTTTGAGAGCATCTTGGGAGGTTATTTTTTAGTTTGCAAACATGATGAGGGAATATAGGGGTGGTTTTACATGTCTAGATGCTTGGCATGGTCAAACTTACCTTTTTCACACATAGGAGCTCATTTTGGAGGGAATCTAGTTGCTAGTTTTTAGGATTTTTTGAGGCATCCAACCGAAGTCAGTTGGTGATTCCTACTTTGGTGCAACTACTTGGGGGTTGAGGGATGTAGTCATGTTTTGATTCATTGGTATTTAGTTCTAGTGATGTATTTTATTCTTAGTGACTACATACAGTCGTTTGGAGATTACATCATACTTTGTAACTCATTTTGGATACGAACTACAGTGAAACCCTTGGATGCCATTGAGATGAAATTTTTGCTTTCTTGTTTATTTCTCTATTATGTGTTCCCATATGATTGATCGAGTTATCTCTAAGATAGTATTCATTTCCTCTTAAGTTTTTCTCATTTCTTTGATGCCTTTATGCAAAAGTGTGTTGTTGTAGGTTGCAGATTGTGTCATAAAAATGCAAAATAACATTTAGTAGTGGAGATACCTTCCTCCTTGAAGTTTGAGCTTTAAGACCTTTCTATGAAGTACTTATGCAAGAACATACAACAATAGGTTGTACAAGTTTGTTTTATGTCATTGCAAGCAAGTTTTTATAGGCTGAGTTTCATAGTCCCGTTTAGTTTGGTGTATCACCTTTTTATTTGCACTTTCAAGCTTTCAGTTTATGCATTCTTTTTCCCTTTTCCTTTGCAAAAATTAGTAGTTTTAGGGTGATAACCAACTAGTATCTAACCTTTTCTAGAGATTCACTCCAAATATTAGGTGACCCATAGCCTAGGAGTGATTCCATGTTTCTCTAGAGTGCTAATTTTTGCAATTTAGCTAGGTTGCAACTCTAGAAGATAACAGTTTTGGCTCAGTCAGATTGTCAAATCAAGTTAGTCTTGAGATTTAAATTTTTGGTTGGTTTTGATGTGCAACCAATAAGATTTCAGACCTTTTTAGAGGTTAAAATTGTATTTATGGCGACTCTAAGTCTGTTGGTTAGCAAAAGCTAGTGTAGTATAGTATATGAAAAGAATACAAACAAGAAGTAGTGCTTCCCCTTTTGAGTATTTGCAATTGTCACCACCTAGGAGGAGTGGAAGGACTACAAAATGAACCCCTATTTCATCCAAAAGAGTTCAATCTACACTTCCAAGTTTTAAACCAGTAGTAACATCAGATCCTGTTGCATCCTTAGTTTTTGTCCTTGTTATTCTAGCTCAGGTTAATCCACCTCAGGCTACCTAAATGGCTAAAAATCAGCCTTTTGTGCCTATTGATGGAGGAATTCCATTAAACCTTGTACAACATGATGAATTTCCAATGGTTGCCTGAAGAGCTTACCCTTTTTCATAAGAGAGGATCAAACAAACCCTATTGAGCATATCAGAGATGTCACCTCTTTGTGTGGAGTTCACCACATTACTCAGGAGAATGTGGTTGTTAGACTACTAGCTACTTCATTAAAAGGAAAAGCTTTACAATGGTTCAGGGGTTTACAAGTTGGTTCTATTGAAACACGGGACAAATTGGGAGACAAGTTGCATAGACAATTTCAAGATGAGTTTGATCACTTGTCTCTAGTGGAGCAACTTACAATGATCAAGAGGGCTCCTTAGGAGAAAATTTCTAATTTTAACTTTCATTTTTAGAAAACATGGTTCAAAATTCCTAAAACAATAAGACCTTCTCTTGAATATGCATTTTTATATTATTTGAGGGCTCTTAATAATGACATATTTGTCATGATAAAATCTATGGGGGGTGTCACTTTACCAGATGCTTATGAAATAACAATTAGAACAAAAAATAGTATAATTCAGGCTGGTAAGATAGCTTGTAGACCTCCAATTCCAATTTCCCCAGAAATCCAACCTTCTATGCCTTTGAAAATACCACCCTCTTCCCCATTACCTGATGTACCAACATTACCAGTTGCTGTCCTAGGCCCTTCTTAGGAGTTATAGGAGATTAGGAACAACCAATAGAAGATTGAAAATTTTCTTTAGACATTCAATAATGAGTTGGTTAGCACTAAGAAGTAGTATTTTTAGAATAGACAACCTTATCGGCCACAAAACCAAGGGTAGAATCAAACTTATTTGGCTAATAGGAATCCATTTCAAGGAAATTAGCAAGGAGCTAGACAAAATGTGAACCCAAGGCCTTTTCAACCATACAATCCAGCCCCAATTAGTGCAGCTAGGGATCTTGTTCCTATATAGAACAACCTTGCAATAGACTATGAGTGGTGTTTCCATGCAATTAGCCCTAAAATCAAGCCATATGCTTGAATGGGGTCATTAATCAAGCTTTGATGGTATAGAATGCCTCAAATGTGTAGAACATACCCAATAAGGAGCTACCACAACAACATAATTCATCCCCAAATGATACAACTCTCTTGATTGGAAAGGAGAGGAATTTTTTGGTGTGAGTGTGGATGACTCTCCAGCTACAACAAACACAAGAGCCAAAAAGAGGGATTTTGATATTGACTAGTCAACAAACAAAGGTAAAGAGGCTACTGGTCCATCTACATCTCAAGTACCACACATATTACAATGAAATACATAAGTTGCTGCCAAATAACAGACTATGTGCCACACTCAATCAACTCATCTACAAGCTGATCTAACTATTGCGAGGACTCAACATAAGGTAAATACTACCACACCTTATAATATTGTTGGAAGTATGAAGAAAATGAATGTATCAATATCTATGTGGGATTCTTTATCCATCCCAAGCCAAAAGGATTTGTTACAGTTTGCTTTAAATGTTTCAAATGATGCACCAATAAGTCAAGTTAAAGCTATTTTCACAAATACACCTTAGGACATCAATAAGCAATCAGCTAAAGATGTCAAAATACCTCCATTTTATGTGAATTTGATAGTAGGGGATAAGATGGTGATGCAGGAGCATCTAGGGTGTAAGAGAAATCTTGCATCACCCAAAAATAAATGTTGTTTCTTTTCAGTAAGGGTTAAATTTGGTAGGGTTACTATTTTAGTAAGTTTTCATTTATGCATAGTTGGACACAAAATATTACACACACCTCCAAAATGGTATATTGAAGCCAATGGTGAAGAAATCACTTTAATACCATTTGTCATTTGAGAGATTAAAAATTTAATTTTAAAAAATCCTAGTAAAATCTTTGGGGTCAATTTTGAGGCACTTAGAGGCTTCGAATGGGCCTACAAATTGGTGGAAAATGATAGTGGATGCCCTTTAGACCCTATTTTTTGGCACAATATTTCTCGAGAACTTTCTGAAAAGGTATTATAATAAAAAATTCAACGGTCAGATCAAAATTTATGACCCCGCAAAGTTGTAATACCAAAATTAATAAAATTTCAAAATATCTTCTTGAGAAAGTTACATTTTCCAGAAGATTCTAGGGTGGTTACACCTTCCAAATAAAGGATGTAAAGGGGGAATACAAAGGGGAGGTGAGAGAAAAGTAGATGGTGGCTCCAATTTTTAGACTTATAGATTTATGTAATAAAAAAGCCCATGTGATGGTAAATATAATGTTGTAATTTCATTTTCATTTCAATGATAATAGAAAATATTTTCTTTCCTTATTGCATTTTGTTTATGCCATTATCTATTGTTTTTGTGAGTTTTAGATGGTAAGGGGAGTACCCTTCATCAGCTGGTCCATAATTGTATGGTAGATAGTGAGGCAAGCAGTTTTGTGATGCCCAAACAGATTTCCCACAAGTTAGAGCTAAAATATCAACCCCTTGAGAAATGAGTGGTCCAATTAGATGGGTCATCTGTTAATACAATAGGTGTCATCAAGGACTTAAGCTTCACACTTCACGCTTGTCCAAACTTTTACATTCCCCAAGACATTCATTATTGACTTGCCAACCTATTTTATATTATGCTTGTCAAGGGATTTCACTGCCAAGATATGGGGTTGTTTTTCCTCAAATTGGTCTCACATGCTATTTATGACTAGATATGGGACAAAAGTGACAATAAAATATGAGTCACTTGCCAAGGATCACATTGAACCCTTATACCAAGTGTTGTTAATGCAAACTATGTTATTCTTGAGGATAAAGAGCTTGCTACTGCTCAAGTATTATAGGCTAAAAGTGTACCAGACATTCTTTTAAATGAATGGGCAGTAGAAAGCATTGAAGATAATTCAAACGATTATATTCAAGAAACTAGTTTGGGGATATATGTATTACATGAACCTGAAATAGTGATGCCAAATCTTGAGAAGAAGGAAGAATAGTAGCTAGGACATCAAGATGAAGTGTAGCAGATGTTCTTTGATGGCTCCAGAAGCATAAATTGAGCTGGTGGGGGTGCAATGCTTGTGTCCCCACAAGGTGACAAGTATTATGCTTCTTTCAAAATTTCTTTTTCTTGTTCTAATAATACTGCCAAATATGAAGGTCTACTTCAAGGCTTGGAGTGGGCAAGGAAAAGGGGAATAAGTTGCCTACATGTATTTGGAGATAGTAAATTGATTGTCAATCAAGTAAGAGGCTTGAATGTGACTAAAAATGATTCTTTGAAGTCTTAAAAGCATAGAGAATGGGAGATGATAGCGGAATTCGATGCTTTTAATTTGGTTTCAATCGCTAGGAGCCTAAATAAGCATGTAGATAGATTAGTTGCAATTGGTGCTTAGTTTGATATTCCTAATGACATTAAAAAGGGAAAGGTGCATCAATATGTTAAGTTTGTTGCTAGGCCTTCTATTCCTAATAATAACATTCATTGGCAAGTATTTGAGAGTGATGAACAAGTGTTGAGTTTTCTACTTGAAGAAGATGAGTTTTCAATGGTTAATCAAGAGAAACTTAGGTAGCAATATGAAGATCAAATCATTCAACTGAAAACTAACAAGCTACCCAAGGGCTTAGTCACCTTGGAATCCATTTTTAGCATTGATTATCAGCTCAAAAAGAGGAAAACTAGCATGCAGGTCAAGGAGGAGCATTATGAAGAGCTAAATATTTTCAAAGGTAAGCTCCTTAAGATTGGAAAAAATTGTTCACAAGCAGATAAGCAAGCTTTTGTTGCTCTTTGTCAAGAATTTCAGGATGTTTTTACAAGGGAATACTCAAATTTTAAGGGATATGATCCCTAAATTTCCCAACATACCATATAACTAGAGCCAAATACAAAGCCTGTTAGGCAGAAACAAAGGCCTTTGAACCCCAAACTTGAGCCTCTTATGATCAAAGAGCTGACCAAGCTGATTGAGGGAGACATTATTTTCCCAATCAAACATACCTGATGGGTATCTAACCTTGTACCAGTTAGGAAGAAAAATGGATAAATTAGGCTCTATGTAGACTTTAGAGACCTTAATAGAGCCTCATTGAAAGACCATTACTCGCTTCCCTCCATGGAGCAGATTCTTCAAGTAGTTGTTGGTTCAAAGAGATTTTCCTTGCTAGATGGTTATTTTGGTTATAACCAAGTAATGGTCAGAGAAGAGGACCAACACAAGACTACTTTTACCACAAAGTGGGAAATAATGGCCTACAAAAGAATGCCATTTGGCTTATCTAATGCTAGTACCACCTTTCAGAGGGCCATGGACATGACATTTTAGGGGTTGATTCATAAATTGGTGCTTATATATTTGGATGACATAATAGTTTTTTCAAAAAATGTAGGGGAGAATTTTTCTCATCTGAGACAAGTGTTTTAAAGATGCAGGGAGTTTGGTATATCCCTTAATCCAAAAAAGTGTATCTTTGTTGTTCATGAAGGCAAGATTTTAGGACAAATAGTGTCAAAATAAGGGATCACCATTGATCCTGAGAGAGTGAAAGCCATTTTAGAACTGCCTTTACCCAATCATAAGAAAGGGCTACAAAGTTTCTTGGGCATAATTAATTTTTTGAGAAGGTTTATTCCAGATGTTGCAAACCTTTTGAGACCATTAACTGCTATGTTAAGGAAAAATTTAAGTTTCAGTTGGACTAGGGAGGCCAAGCGCAATTTTGAAGCTATTAAGGAGGCTTTGACAGTAGCTCCTACTCTGGTAAATCCAAAATTTTCAAGGGACTTTATTTTGTATGCTTTTTGTAGCATAGATTCTATTTCTACAATGTTGGTACAATAGAATAATGATGGCCTAGAACAACCCATTGCATTTTTCAGTCAAGGTTTAGAAGATTATGAACAAAGGTATACCTTTGTGGAGAAACATGTTCTAATTGTTATCAAAAGTATAAAAAAAATTAAGCCTTTGATTTCTAACAATAAGATACATCTAATGGTTGATCACCCTAGTGTGAAGGAGTTTTTGTTAAGCATGGACCTAAATGTAAAGAGGGTTAGCTGGATCATGAAAGCTATGGAGTATGATATAAAAATTAGGGTGACTAAGCTCGTAAGAGGGAAGGGGTTGTGTGAGCAGCTAGTTGTAGGATCTGAAAATGAGGGAAAACAAAAACGTAGGTTGTTTTAGTCACTAATGAACAGGATCAGAATGCTGCATTTGCATTGGGTGCAAGTTGGGTACATGATATGAATCATTTCTTGTAGACTGGTGAGTGTCCACCAGGTTTAGACAAGGCTAAGAGGAGATATTTTAGATTGTAGTCTATTCCTTATGTGTTGGTTGGCAATGTTCTTTTCAGAAAGGACCTTAATGGTGTATTGTTAAGATGCATTAATCAGGATCAGGTAGATAAAGTGCTACATGAGTTCCATGATGGAACTGCAAGGGGCCATTTTGTCCCAAGAACAACTGCAAGGAAGATAATGAGAGTTGGCTACTATTGGCCAATCTTGTTTAAGGATGTTGATGCATGGGTAAGGAAATGTGTAAAGTGTGCAATTTTTGCAGGAAAAGAGAGGCTGCTAGCTTTACCTTTACATCCAATTCAGGTGGAACAACCCTTCATGAAATGGGGCATTGATTTTATAAGACCTATAAATTCACCTTCTAGTGTAGGTCACAAGTGAGTACTCACTGCAGCTGATTATTTCACAAGGTGGATTGAAGCATTGGCTTTAAAAGAAGCCAATGAAAGTGTTGTTTTAAACTTTTATGATGATTTAATAACCAAGTTTGGAGTACCTAAGTCAATTATTTTAGATAATGCTCTAGCATTTGTTGGACTCAGAGTGAGTGATTGGGCTATCAGGAATGGTATTCATTTTAACACTTCATCAAACTATTACCCACAAGGTAATGTTTTGGAAGAATCAACAAACAAGAACTTGATAAGAATCATCAAAAGAATCATGGAGGATAATTAGAGAACTTGGCACACCAAGTTAAAATCTACCTTGTGGGCAGATATAATAACTCCCAAGTGGTCCATTGGGGATTCTCCATATGTACTAGTTTATGGTAAGGAGGCAAGATTTCCTTTGTCTATAGAGCTTCCAGCTCTTGATATTATGCATCAACTAGAAATATTTGAGGAGTAGGACCCAATGGAAATTAGGTATGCTCAACTCATGGAGCTAGAGGAGACAAGAAATAAAGCAATGAAGTCCTTGGAGTATCATCAACTCCAAATGAAGAGAGTCTTTGATAAGAAAGAAACTCCCAAAGTATTCAAAGAGGGTGATGTTGTACTCAAATGGGATGAGTTGAAAAGAAGGTTAGAGAAGCACACTAAGTTTGATAACTTATGGAGTGGCCCATTTGTAATAAAAAAATGCAGGGAGCACAATACATTCCAGTTATCAAAGATGGATGGAAAAATTATGCCTATCCCAGTCAATGGGATACACCTCAAATAGTTTTCTGAGGTTTGATCTGCATTATGCATGCTATATTAGGATTTTTTCTTTCAATAAGTGTTGTTGCACCATAGTTTAGATGCAAGTTTTCAATTTCCCTAAGTGTTGTTCAACACAGTTAAGTAGTGTTCTTCCTAAAATTTAAGTGTTTCAATAAGTTTCTAGGGTCATTTGCACTAATCTATTGAGTTATAGTGTTGTTTTGAGGACTATTTTCAATTTTTGTCAAGTTTCTAAGTGACTTTGTGCCCAATGGATAATCCTAGGCAACTGGTCTGATGTTTAGCAAGCAAACATATAGCAGATGTCGCCAAAATATGTTACCTATTTTTTCTAATAGCTCAATCAGGTAGATCTATTGTGATTTTCAAACAAAGAATAAGGTACATTATATTTCTGATATATTACATTTATGTGCATAAACAAAAATAAGAAGATTACTTCACTAGATTACATTTATGCAGATACATATAACATAGGAGAGTACAAAAGACTTGCAAGAAAAGTAATCTTTATTGATAATATAAATGTATAAGGTCTCACACAAGCCGTGAGACTAACTGTTTTAATGTAAATGAAAGAAAACATTATAAATTTATAGATATTAACAAAAAGGAATGTACATATAGGGAACAAGGACCCATCATTGCCTAAATGACTAGTCTCAGTTGAGTTGCCCTGCATCTTTATCAGTCTTTCACTTGTCCTGCAATCATCTTCAGCCTCCTTGCTGCTCCTAGTTTCCTACATCTAAGAGAAGAAGTGTTGTTAGAGAAATGATGAATCATTAATCCATATATGCACATACCTCTATAAACATACAAATCGACCCTCATTTGCATTAAAACAGTTTGCATATCATGTCTAAGAAAGCAAGAATGATCAAGCACATCAGTCATATCCACATATTTTTCTAACATGTTTGCTTCTTGTGCAGGTATAGGAAAAATAATGATCTTGTTTTAATTTATCTGATTTCAACATGTGGGATGAAATGTGGCTCCCACAAGGGTTGAGCCCAGCATGCTGCCCTCATATATTTAGAGGGATAAATGTGTTATTGATCTTAGTGCCTTACTTTGAGTTTTCTGCATATTCTGACAAGAATCAAGATAGAAAAATATTCATCTTATCGTAAGCATATCCACCTCTTTAGTCCTGTTACTCAATTACTTACATGTGAATATCATTACTAAAGAGGTGAATATGCTTATGCTAAAGACACCTATTCTTATTCCTTGAAGACTCTATCAAGATATGTCAGAAAGTAAGTCATGAGAGATGATCAAAGGTAGTTAATTGACAGTCAGATCACTATCCAAGGCAAACATAGACATTGGATCAATGAGAAGAGTCTAAATTCACTTGAAGGATTTAATGCCATGGAGATATGGACAGTAACTATTTAAAAGCATAACAATGTAAAATGAACAATACAAAAAAAAGCTATCTCAACATTAAGGGGAAATATATCCACAGAGTCAATGTCATAATATCACAGTGCACAAAAAAAAATCTGGAGTGACAATAATATAAAGGACCTCATGTCTTAATATAGGTCACTTCAATGTTGAATATGACAACTAATGAAATGACAAGCAAGTGAACAATCACCATATTCAAAGAAATGCCTCACAAATAGTAAGGATAGTCATATGGCTTACAAGAAATGGTCTTTGTATAAAGAGGTATGATGGCAGTTCTTTGAGGATGACGCTTTTTGCTAAAATCATTGGATCAACGGGTTGCAACAGTGTCAACAAATTCCTTTGAAAATAATCAATTCCCCTACTTGAGATGTGAATAGTAATGTAAAAAGTGTTTCTCATTCAACTAATGTTATTCCTACAAAGATAGAGTATCTTTGCAGATAGCCTTCCCATGTGTATAAGGACAAGATCAATACAAGGAAGAACCACAAATTGAAACAGATTACAAAAAGGCAGTGATAGATTAAATGTACTTGGATAGTGAGGACTTAGTGTCTCATCATTTTGACAAGTTCTATTACATCATTGCTTCTCTATTGTATTAAAAAAAGGAAATCAATTTGAAATGCAATGATGTTGTAAATAGGTATAAACCATAGATGGAATTCATTCCTTGGTGATTATGAAAAGTAAAGCATAGCCTTCAGTGTTAAAGCTCTCATGCAACCTGTGTATTATCTTTAGTGATAGAAAAATATTTGGAAGTCTTTATTGTTATAAAATGCAATAGATAGCAAGATAGAAGAAGTATAAGGTCTTATAAAGGCTTGCAATAGATCAAGAAACCATTTATAAAGTTGTGAGAAATATTAAATCTTTGATCATACATTTCAGAGGTAGCACATAAGGAAATCATGCTAGCATCTACAAGAACAATAATTATGAAGTAGATGGGCAAGTCCAAGTGACTATTTCAGTCAGAAATTGAAGGATAGAATCTTGTGTCGAAGAGAGCTATTAAGGGACAAAGCACACTCATACAATGGTAGGGAATTTTCCTTCAGAAAATGACAAAAGGAATAGTAAAAGAAGCTACCACTATAGTTACAGTAAAATGAAAAAAGACCCCTGAATATGGGTAAGAAAAGTGAAACCCTCATTATCCTGTAAACCCAAAAGCCAAGCCTCGAATAGTATATATAGAGGAGAAATGATGAAATGGAGCTTAGGTTTTAGTAACCCAATTTTTTTTTGTCTGCAAAAATCCAAACCCATTTGGGGTTTCAAAAAGAAAATTGAGGATATCAAAATTTCATCATACAAATTCATGAAAATAATAAGATCTAATCAAGAAAAGGAGAGATTAAAAATGGAAATACTTTCCTGTAGCATGCTCGAAACTTGATTTTTTCTTTTCCTTCAAGAATATAAGGAGAGATACATAGGAAAATGGAAAACATGGAGTTTTTATTCATTTTTTGTATGAAAAAGGGTTTACCCAACTAGTTTTGTTCTTGCTCTCCAAATTTTTTTGTCTTAAAAAGATTTCTCAAGATTCAAAGGGTTGATTGTCCATGGTGGCAAAACAAGGAAAGAAACAACAAAAAACCAAGCAAGTGAAATGCATTAGAAAGGCCAGATGGTCGTAGCCTAAAAGGGATAGAATCAACAAAATGAAGCTTATTTCTTTATGTTTTGGTCTCAAAACATAGCTTACCAATGTTTCTTTGAGAGTATCGACAAAGATTGTGGGAAAAACTAGAAAATTCGCCATGGAAAGCCTTCTACAATGCTCTCATCAAACTCTTTTCGGTGGCCTAGCTTCTTCTAGAAGCTTCAGAGGAAATGAAATGATATTTCATTTTCTTTGTTTATTTTTTTTTAGGGTTCTCAACCCTAGGTTGGCTTAGCATGGGTGGCATTTTTTCCAATGTTTTGAAAATGAAATATGAGCTATTGAACCCATGGCCTAAGACTTAATGTCTTATGCTTTAGCAAATTTCATAGTAGGGATTTTTTTCAAACCTTATGCTCTCTCATTCAAACATTAAGGAGGTTGAGCCTTTTTGCATTTGTTTCTGAATGTAAAGTATTTTTGATTTAGTGATAGTTTATAAATCACTTAATTAAAATGCTATTTTGAATGCAAAAATGGAGATATGCCATGTAAAAAAATGGAGAGCATATAGGGTGGTTGAGGATTAGTTGTAGACATGTGGAGAGTATATTGGGATGAATTGACTCATTTCCTTCATGACTTTGAGAGCATCTTGGGAGGTTATTTTTCAGTTTGCAAACATGATGAGGAAATATAGGTGTGGTTTTGCATGCCTAGATGCTTGGCATGGTCAAATGTACCTTTTTCACACATAGGAGCTCATTTTGGAGGGTATCTAGTTGCTATTTTTTAGGATTTTTTGAGGCATCTGACCCAAGTCAGTTGGTGTTTCCTATTTTGGTGCAACTGCTTAGGGGTTGAGGGATATAGTCATCTTTTGACTCATTGGTATTCAGTTCTGGTGATGTATTTTCTGCTTAGTGACTACATATAGTCCTTTGGAGATTACAACATACTTTTAAACTCATTTTGGATATGAAATACAATGAAAGCCTTGGATTCCATTGATATGAAATTTTTTCCTTCTTGTTTATTTCATTATTGTGTGTTTGCATATGATTGATCGAGTTATCTGTGAGATAGTATTCATTTCCTCTTGACTTTTTATCATTTCTTTGATGCCTTTATGCAAAAATGTGTTGTTGTAGGTTACAAATTGTGTCATAAAAATGAAAAATAACATTTAGCAGTGGAGATACCTCCCTCCTTGAAGTTTGAGCTTTAAGACCTTTATGTGAAGTACTTATGCAAGAACATACAACAATAGGTTGTGCAATTCTTTTTTCTATCATTGCAAGCAAGTGTTTATAGGCTAAGTTTCATAGTCCCATTTAGTTTGGTGTATCACTTTTTTCTTTTCAATTTCAAGATTCCAGTTTATGCATTCTTTTTCCCTTTTCCTCTACAAAAATTATTAGTTTTAGGGTGATAACCAGCTAGGAGCCAGCCTTTTCTGGAGATTCACTCCAAATTTTAGGTGACCCACAACCTAGGAGTGATTCCATGTTTCTCTAGATTGCTAATTTTTGCAACTTAGCTAGGGTGCAACTATAGAAGATAACAAAAGCATATTGGTAGGCCTCTTCCATTGTTCTTATCACGACCATGCTAAGTTCATCCTAGATATTGATCCTCAAGCCATTTACATATCTTTCCACTTGCTCCTCCTCATCTTCAACATTTCTATAATGTATGCTCAATCTATAGAATTCCTCTATGTACTCTATAATACTCAAATCCTTTTTTTTAAGTTTTTGTAACCTTTTGATTAAGTTGATGTGATAGTCCACATGAAAGAATTTATATTTTAGTTTTGTAACTATTTTTTCCCTTGCTTTTATCTTTTCCTTACCCTTCCTTTGTCTTTCAATATACTCTTGATCCCACCATTGGGATGCATGTCCCTTCAACCTTGTGCAAGAATATTGCACCTTCCTTTTTTATTTAGTGGCTTCTAAATCAAAACACTTGTCCACTTCTGCAATCCAATCAATGAGCTCCTCTGGATTCATACTTCCATTGTAACTTAATGGGTCCATCCTTGGTTTACTCTTGGTGTAGATGCACAAACCCAAAAATCTACCACATAGCCAAGCCTTAACTAACCACAACTCAATGAAAAAAATCATTTTTTTGATTGAGTTTCAATTTAAAACTTTATGAAACATAAAGAACAATGGAACTATTTTCAATTAATATTGAGTTACAAACTGATATTATAGGAAAAATTCAAAATGATGTATTTGTAATTCCAATTTAAATTCTTATAATCTACATGCAGAAATATTTCCCTTTCACATGGTGTTACTATGTTTCTCTTGTTTCAACTATCTGCACTCTTTTCTCAGGCATTCTTTTAAAGCATTTTCAAATCATACTAAACAGAAAGAGGGTTGTGGTTTTCCTCTCTTCCATGATGTTACTTCTCCTTCACATGCAATTGCATCTTTTTTTCCAAAGATCCCTCTCCTTTCTACTATGCGCACACTCCACTCCCATTTTCCCTACCATTTTACACTCTTAAAATGGAACTATCTATTGACTCTTTTTTCCATCTATGCCCCTTCAAATCACCTTCTCATCATCCTTTTTGTAGGCATAATCCTAGTATATTATTCTTTAATGATAGGAACCCCCCTTTCAATAGTTATGTAATGCCAGCCACGAAACCCTAGAGGACAATACACTAAACACCTAAAAACAAGATTTTTTTTAAAGTGCACTGTTCACAAGATTTTAAATGAAACATTAGTTTTTTTTCTAACCTAAGTCCTCTAAGGTTCCGAGGGTATGCTACTGGAAACCCATCAACTAAACTAGCAAGAACTATAAATCATTACATTAAATAAATTACATCTCTAATAAGGATTTCATTTAATCGTCACATTTACAAGATCAACTAATATGGATTATCCATTTTATGCCAACAATATAAAAAAATCAATGATCGTTAAATTTGACATTAATATCAATTACATTCATCATTACAAGAGAGAGTTACAATTAATTGCAATAATGCATCATTACATTGTTACATCTTGAACAACAATGTATCCTCACAATTATGTGAGGAGAGTACATCAGAAGAATAATACATGATACAATAGATTTATGGTACAATACATGAAAGATAATCCACATGAACTGGAACAAATACATAAGTCTTCAAATCTAGGAGTAATCTCACGAACACAAACAAGGTAAGGGAACCCAATGGAGTACAAGGAACATTCCACCCAACCATGTGGAACCCTAAGGTTTGTTGAATATCCAAGATATTGAAAGGGGGGGTGAATCAGTATCTTCTTAATTTTTTTGATCAGATACCATCCAATTATTCCAATGTATACTACAACAAAAATAAGTAAAAGAATTAACATAGCATGAGATCACAAAACACATGAACACCGAGATTTTTACATGGAAAATCCAAAATGGGAAAAACCATGGTGAGTGTTAGCTCACAATATAGTATAACCAGTTATAAGATATTACAAAATGGGTGGCTCACTACTAGGACTCACTATCCAACTACAAAGGCTCACTGCCTCTGAATTATAATGAAAAAATGGCTACATCTAGAATGAACTGATAAGGTACACCTAGTGAGTGCAAATTCAATTCCAATGAAGCTCAGTAAATTGAATTGACATACTTCATCATATTCACTCTTCTTCATCATATATATTTGATCTTTCAGCAATCATTAATTAGGTCGACCTAATTAGATGCACTTCTTATTCACTAAAAATACCAACTTGTTTGCTCCAAGCATTCACAAAATTGTCCCAAAAAGTAATTCAAATATCCAAAATGCTACATCATGTCAACATGGACCTAAGATAGGTTGCACATATGTCTGCATAACAAAAATTAATTAACCATTGCATACTGCATCCATTAGGTCAACCAAGGATGGAACTAATAGAAAAAAAAGAGTAATACTGATACACCATATGAGCATCTAAGTGCATGAGATATTGAATGTACATGCTCCTAACATCCACAAACCATTTCTCAAAATTGCAAGCAACAATAATCACCAACAAAAAAATGTGGACCAAAATACTAGAGGGCATACCAAAATACTAGAGGATATAAACATTATACCGGTTCAAATACCAGACCAGAATATCAGAACAAATTCGGACTTGATCTTGCAATTGCAACTCAAATATCATGGTGACATCAATGACAACACAAAACAACAAAAATGAGATGTTATTCTTCATTTTTCCAACAATATCCCCCTTTTTCATTGATGGAAACATGTTCCAAAAATAATATTTACAAAATTCCTTATTTACAACACTTCTCCCCCTAACACCAACATTTCATTATTCTTCAAACCTCTTCTCCCCCTTTGACATCAAGGAGAAAGGGTGTCCCAACAATTGAAATTGAAATATGAAAAAAAATAAAACAAAGAAACATGTATCAATCAGAGGATGATGAGCCTTGAAGCTCCTTCAGAATTCCTTCCCATACAGATTTACCATTCTCCCAACTATCCTTTGTTGCAATCAACATCATGTTCAAAGATTACAACTCTACCAGAGTTTCTTCTATACCATCTGAAGTATTGGGAGTCAAGTTTATATTCTCAATATTTTTTGTGCCTTCTAAGGCCTTACCAACTAGAGTGTACTCCACTCTTATAATGTCACTCAACTGATCAATTTTTTTGATAATCTCTTCCTTTTGCTTCTGCAAGACAAATAATTTTTCTTTATGTGTAGTGATGGCATTCCAGGTTGATCTATCTCTATCTTTGGATAGGCTATAAGTACCAGAGACAACTGACAACTGATATTCAATGGAGTCCATAACAACCTTAATGTTCTGAGTGGCATCCGGCCACTTCAAGCAATAAGCAAGAACAACATTAGCTTCTGACTCATAGATCTTCACGGCTTCTAGATTCTTTTCAACATTTGAGTGTGCAAGAGCACACTTGTCATGCAAAGCCAGTAGTCTTTTCTCTACCAGTTTCTCCTCAATTTCTTTCTTTGCCTTTTCTTCAAGCCCAAAGGTATACTCATTGAAAGAATCTAACAACAATCTCAAATTTTCAATAGGAGTGAGGGATGCATCAATGGATGCACCAGGTATGATCTCCTACAATTCCTTAAGAACATCTTCGATCACTTATGTTCCTTTTTTATGTGTCTAAATAATTTCCTTCCTACCATATGCTTGCAATGCATCTCCTAACACCACTTTATGCACTAGAGACATCTTCTCCATGTCAAAAAATACTTCAATCATAGGAAGTTGTAGAAGCTCCTAGGGAATTATTGTCTGAAATATGATTTTCTTGGATAGCAAGACTTTTAGAACATCATTACTGGAGGAAAATTATTTGGGATGCTTAAGAGATTTTGCAATCTTCTTTTGACTTTCTTCATTTTTCTTGGCAGATTCCTTGTTTTTCTTTTCTTCCTCTCCCTTTTCCTTCTCTTCTTCCTTCTTCTTTTCTTCTTCCACTTTCTCTTCTTCTTCTTCTTTATTTTGTTCCTTTTTATCTTCATCTTTATCTTTATCCTTGTTATCTTCTTCATCATTTCCATCTTTTCTATTTTCATTTTGCTCTTCCTCTGGATTATCTTTTTCTTCTTCTCCACTATCTTTTCCTTCAACATTACCTTTTTCATTATTTCCTTTTTCTCCTTCAATGTGCTCTGGAGGAGCATCATTTTTCTTTTCAAGCTTAGCTTCACCTTCATTTTTCTTCTCACCTTCCTGAGGATTAATCTCACCACCTACATCAATTTTAACATCAATGTTTTCAAAAATATTTGCATTACCTGTATCAAGAGGAATATCTTCCTCAACATTTTCAACAATAACATCTTCATCAACCTTAAGCATGCCATATTTCTCTGTTGTATCCCGAATCACCTTTTCTATTTTCTTCCTTATCTTCTTTGTTATATTTTTCTTTCTTTTCATTAAAATATTTACCCTTTTCTTCATTTCAAACATCTTTAGAGTCTCCAAGTCATCTAAGGTCAGGGAAGACCCAATCTTATCATATGCATCATTCCTGATTTTCTCTTCATATTCAACAACCTCTGATCTCCTTTTCATCAAGGCTTCCCACATATTCTTAGGTACATATTTCATTATATCATCCCACTTGATGGAACTTCATTTATTTTTGCTCCTTATGTTCCATTCCTACCCTGCCTAGTGTTACTGGTCTCTCATGGTGTCAAAATTTTCCTTGGGTTGGGGGTTTTAGCCTTATTTTCATGTAAAACCCTTGTGTTTATTTTACTCCTTGGTTGGGATCTATTTCGATGTTACTTTTTGAGGGGTTTTAAAATGACTTATGTCTTATCGGTTCGTCTAGGCCGAGTCCCTTTGTTTTAATTTTATTTCCTCCACAGGGTTTTATTTTCCTAAGTCTTGGTTCGCCCCGTGTTTCATCGTTTAAAAAAACTTATGCCGTTGTTTACCGTTAGCCTAGTGATGTCCCCTTGTTATTTTAATAAATGTTTTATTTTGCAGAGGGATCAAATTCATGCTACCGTTGATCAATTTCCTTTTGATCTCATTTGTTTCCCGCTATCTCGTGATGACCCCACCACACTGCTTTAGTTGATTGCGATATCATGGGTGGGTGCCACATGTCCTTTCTGGTGAATCCGATGAGAATAAGTTTGTGTGTCATCGATCAATTATTGTCAGATATCAATGGTTTCCCACCATCGCGTGATCCAAAGTTGTAGGATCTTTATTGATTGTGATATCATGGGAGACCGCCATGTGTCTCATCTGATGGAGCTGAAGGAATAAAGGAAGTACCATAGTAAATTAATCTGGCCTTAATACATTAAAAGGCGGGTTACTAAAGTGCTCTTAACGTGTATGTGTTTTAAATCGATGGATCTATTATAATCTTGGTGGGAAATCTGCTCGATGGATAATGATAAGGCTGGAGACTGTGTTGAAGGAATGAGATCACCGATGTTCAAGATCTACGGTTGCCCACCATCGTTTGATCAGAAGTTGCAGGATCTTTATTGATTGCGATATCGTGGGCGACCACCACGTGGACTTCCTTCACAGTGTATGGCATGGCGGGCCCCTCATTGCCATGTTGGTGATTGTGTCAGCTTGTTTTGAAGATGGTCGTTCAATGATTTGATCTAACTGAAGGATCAACGACTAGAATTTAAGGGATGCAAATCAGGTAGCGGTAAAATACACACCTTATAATGCCAAGGTGAATGAGGTAATTAATTTTGACTGGCCGACTAATGAAGAATATCAGAAATGGGTAACTAACTATTTGACTAAGGAAGAATAAAGGAATGGACTTCTAACGAGTGGTAAATCAGATGCTACGGTTACAATGGTTTCCAGTTTTGCTTTGATGGCAGTCTCAGTGCGGGTTTCTTGTGGTTTTTGTTGTTGCATCAACTTTCCTCAGCTAACATGATGAATGAGAATATTCTACAAGGTGATGGTTATTGTAACAGATTTTTGGAATACCACCAGGTGTGCCAATTGGCTGGTGACATGTGTACTTTCTGGCCCGATGCTTGTTTGCTCCTTCATTTTCTATAAGAAGGATTTCAAGGCTAGAAGTACGGGGGAACAAGTTAGATAATTTTTGTTGAGTCTAGGTGAAGTTGTAGAGAAAATTGTAAAGTCTGATGGTTTTAGAGAGAAATGCAATTTAGGTTTTGAGTCATTCTATAACAGGTTTTGAGTTCATGGTGATTTAATGTTGTATAATAGTACTAGCATTTGAGTTGAAATGATAAATTCAAGCTCATGTCTCTCCATTGTACATGCATATCTGAACTTTGAATAAAATAACTAAGGGTTGTTTTATCCATCTCACTGTGATGGTGTGTATGATTCTATTTTAGCTTTAATTCAAGGAATTAATTAAAATCTTGAATGGGATTGTAGGCAGATGTGTTATGTATAAGGATTTGATAAGTAGTATTGAGTTAGAATATATATTGATGAGATTAAAATGCAATTTCGTCAAGGATTTCATATGTTATGTGTTAAACCTGTCATATACCCATAGATGCTTATGAATTTGACTCCTCCAATGGATAAATGGCACTGATCTAATTTGTAATTATCCGTACGATTCAATATTTGTTTGTCTTTTCCTAGAGCTTGCTACAAATTGCAAATCAATGACTATCTTATGTTGTGGATTGTGTTGTAGTTATCTCATGCTCTAGATAGTTGATATTGTCGAGGAATAGCCAATTCTAGTCGATATTATCCTATCATGTTGAGCTATTAAGTGAGATTATCTGGTATTGTTAATGTCATTTATAATAATGGTGTCGAGGTTGTAAACACATTAAGGGATCACCCTCCCAGGTCTTGCAGAGCCTGAAGTGTAGGAGGATTTTTTTTAAAGTCCTTGTCAGTTGGTCTAGGTCCTTCGAACTGCCCTTGATTGGAATTGGAAATTCCATAGGTAGATTAGAAGACAAACCCGGTTAGAGTGTAAAAAACAAAACCAACAAAATGGCAACTCTACTAGGGAACTAATTTTAATATTTCTTGTTAGTGTGTCGGTTGTCCATTTTGCATAGAGTTTTCATAGTGTTTCTATGATTTGAAGGTTGAGCCTAAAATTTTGTGTTAGGTTTGTCCACTTCTATTTTCATAAGCGTTAAGAGTGATGTTGTAAAGCACTTTTGTGTGTTTTTAGTACGAGGTTCCAAAGGTTTTTATATTCCACCACGTGTCTTTAGGTATTTTGTATTCCCAAGATAATTGGGTGGCGACTCTAAAGTCTCTGCACCAATTTGAATTTTATTGTGAAAGGTTTATTATAAGTGGAAAGAACTTTTGGACTAGTATGAAGAATGAAGAACACTAGGTCATTCATGAAGAATCATCCAGAACAGAAATTGGAAGGTGAACTTCCCAAAGTGAAGAAGGACTGGATAAAGAAAAGACTAGAATCTAGTACTACTACTCCCGCATCACAGAACCATGTACACCAAGGTACGAGTAAGCTTTTACACCCTATCCCTGAGAATATTGAAGAGGTGTCTAGAAATTCTAAGTCAAACAATGGTGGATTTTTTGATTCATTATTTAATATACCGGTTCAAGAAGATGTGGCATGTCAAAATAAAGGGCTTGTTAGTGTCAAATATGTTGAATAGAGAAGAGGCAGGAGTAGAATTCGAAGCCATCACAGAGAATGCACCAGTGATGTGCCTCCTCCTCCTACTAGAAATGATGTAAACCCTTTATTGTCTGAACATGTACTAGAAGGGGTAAATTTAATAGATCTAGATGATACATCAAGTTCTGATGTGACTTTGCCTAACCCTGATGATGTTTTTGGAGATATTAATTCCTTGAAGCAGGAAATCCAAGAGCAAGTTGAGCTCAGGGTGAAAAGAGAAAAATAAAGGGAAGTAGAGTTGAGGAATGTTGTGATTGAAAGGGATAGGTTGACGAGATAGTTGGAAACAATGAAGTTCCTGAACCAAGAAGAACCTAAACCAAGTGTTGAGGGTCTGGTTGTTCAGAAGATTGTTAATAAGGAAACAAAACATGTGTCTAAAGAAAACCCAGTAGGCCACATTGATGTCCAACCCAAACCTGCTGACCCAAAGCCCTCAAATCATGTTAAGTCTCAACTGAGTAATACAAACCTTAAGCCTACCTTGGAAAAAGGAAAGAAAAAGGTTGAGGGGATTAAAATAAATGAGAAAGTGACTCCCCATTCCATTCAACAAGATCTCCAACCACATGTGTCATTTCAAATAGTATCTGAATTAGAAAAGGCTAAAAGGGAGAGTGAAGCTCTGGCAGAAGAGCTGGAGAGAACATAAATTGAGGCTATGAATGCATAAGTGAAGAGGAAAATAAGTTTCCTAAAGATGTAAAATATGGATGAGGCTACACAAGTTGCAACCTCATCAAATCACCAAGATGTTTTAAAGGACGGTCCTAAAATTAGTCTAGACCCCACCATAAATAATTATGGCCTAAAGAATCATGCAACTAGGTTTGTAAACCCAAATCAGGATGGTTCTAGGGTACAAGATTTAGGGTCTGGTGTTTATTCTCAGTCGAAGAATGAAGGATTATTTCAACGACGACCTATACAGTTGGAAAGGTATAGGCCATTATTCTTTGATGGAATCCCTAGTTATCCAAATCCCATCCTTGTTGACTTGAGAGAAAAGATGAGTAAGTTTGCTGACAATAATGTTGTGACAACAAAGGAACACTTGAAAGCTTTTATGGATATGCTAAATGATTATGAGGTAGAACATGAAGATGTTGTAATGAAATTGTTTGTACAATTTCTGGTAGAGGATGCAAGGGATTGGTATAGAGGTCTATCTAATGCTAGTATTGGTTCATGGGATGAGTTTAAAAAATGTTTCAAGGAGCAGTATGGTGATAAAACTAATGCAAGTTTCATGCTAAATGATTTTAATAACATCAAGAAGTCATTGAATGAGCCTGTGATAGAGTTTAATTTAAGATTTCAAAAAGCAATGTATAAGTTGTTCCAGGTTTTAAGGCTTGATGAAAATGTTTGTTTAACTACATATTTCAATGCTTTTGATGCTAAAATGGCATATATCCTCAGAGATAAGGACCCTTAGACTATGAGGGATTCATTTAGGGTGGCTATAAATATTGAGAGTAATAGAAGAGCTTCTGGGAAGTATGGTAGGAGAGAAGAAACTTTAAAAAATCCTAAGAATTAGATTGAGAAGGTTTCGGCTGCAAAGCCCAAGGATGATGAAAAGTGGGAAAAGGTTTACAATACTTTGAAATACATAAAGAAAACTATTTCCAAGCAAGAGAAGGGTATAGGGAATGAAAGGAAACCCTATAATAAAAATGATAGGCCACCTAGATTGCAAAATTATCCTTATAATACAAATTGGAAAGATGGAAAACCAATCTTTCCTAGCCAGAAGCTTAAAAATGATTAGCATACACCAGACCCCTTGTAGAAACATTTAGTGAATCTAGTACCAGATAGACCATGGTGTGAAGTGTCTGAACATCCACATGATCAAAATTACTGTGGTGTTGCTCAGTTGCTTGTTCCTGGGGAAATAGAGGATGCTCATGAGCAAACATCAAAATATGAGCAGGATGATGTAGATGTGTGTATGGCTAGATCATACATTGATGAGGTAGAATGTTCCTCTGATGATGAAATACATGAAGCTAATGTGGATAATCAGAGGCAGAGAAGTTAGATGTATCATCAATAGGTCTTTTTTGATGAGGAAGGCGATTTTGATCATAATGCTTGCAATATGGAACAGGCTGAAGATTCAATGTCCTTAAGGAGACCGTTAGAAGAAGAGATTGCAAGATTGACTGAGGAAATGGCTGCTCAAATGAGATGTTCACTTCAACTAAGAAATAGAACTGTGGGTGGTGAGCAGGGTAAACCTGCTGGCTTGTTTATTAAAGAGAAAAAGGATAAGAATAGAGGTGTTAAGGTTGACAACAAAAAGGATGTTGTAAAATTCAAAGAAGTTAAGAGTGATAAGGTTTGGGAAAAAAGAACGGAGCCCCAAAGCCTCAAAAAGGTGTGACTTCATCACTGGTGAAGACCAAGGTGATTACAAAGTTAGTTGATCTTGCTGTAGAGGATATGAAGCAAAATAAGCTAGGAGGAAGTAATCATCCAGAGAGAAAAGAAAATGATGAAGGTATGATGTCTAATTTTCCTAAATATACACCTGTGGATATGTTTCATGTTCTTTCTCAAGTTAAGTAACTGTACCTTTTCTAGAAATGATGATAATAAATGAACACAAAGAAAAGACAATAGCCTTGGTCACAGATGTTGCTAAGTGAAGGAAGGATAAAGAGAAAGAAAAGGAAGTGGAGGGAATTGTGTCACAAATTCCCCCTATGTATTTAGGAAATTCTATTAACATGTGCCTTGAAAAGATAACCCCTTTTTTCTTAAGTGTGGATATAAATGGGAAAACTTTAAGGAACTGTATGAGAGATTCAGGGGCATCAAATAATGTTATGCCAGTCAAAATAATGGAGGTAATGGGCTTGAAAGTAGATACTGCTCAAGGTAAATGTTATGCTATGGATTCAAGACAAGTGCCAGTTATTGGAACTATCAGAGCATTTCCTTATAAATTGACTCAGTACCCTGGCAAGGATTTAGTCAGGACCGTATTAGTTGTAGACATCCCACCTCATTTTGGAATGCTCTTGTCAAGAAAATGGAGTGCATCAATGGGGGGTAACATGCAATGTGATTTGTCATTTGCTACTTTCTCCATTGATGGTAAGGATGTCAAAATTGAAAGAGAATCAAAAGTACCTCATATGATTGAGCATGGCCTGATTGAGAATATGACATGTTTTATTGACAATGGTATAGATGAATTTAGGGTTGAGAAATTCCCTAAAAATTGTGATAAGCCTACTGCATTGATTGATACAAAAATAAAACAATTGTCTAAATCTGATGACTTGTGGACTATGTATTTTGATGGTTCAAGTTCAAAAGAATGGTCTAGTGCAATTTTCTTGTTATGATCACCAAGTGGAAAGACATTCAGGTTTTATTTCACTCTGTTATTTTAATGCACAAATAATGTGGCAGAGTATGAAGCCTTGTTATTGGGGTTGAGATTGGCTGAAAAACATGGGATCAAGAAGCTCGAGGCAATTCGGGATTCTGAGCTTGTGGTTTCCCAAGTTAGATCCAAATAGGTATCAAAGAACAAGAGGTTGAAATAGTATAGGAATGTTTTTTGGGATGAATTGGAGATATTTTATGCATTTGGCATAGGATGGATGGAGAGAGGTCAAAATAAGGTGGCAAATTTATTAGCCAATATTGTAGTAAAACCAAATGATATGACTTATGCTAGAATTTGAAAGGTTGAGGTGCAAACCAGGTCATTTGTTCATGATAACATAATAAATTGGCAATTTTTTGATAATGATGACAATATATTAAGATTTTTGAATTGTGTGGGTGAATATGAAAATCAAGAAATTGACTTTGGAGCTTTTGTTGAAAATGTTGATGGTAAGGATACTATATTTGGAAATGAGGTCATTCAGTTAAAGACAAACACAATTCCCAAGGGTCTAGTTGTACTAGAAAGAGTGTTTGATAATTGGGATAAGACAAAGGCTAATCATATTGTTTCTCATCTTGATGACTTGGAAGAGATAAATCTTGGAACAGAAGCATCCCCAAAGGTGTATATTTGAAAGAAAATGTCACCAAAGGTGAGAAGGATGTTGATTGACTTATTAAGGAAGTTTAGGAATGTGTTTGCATGGTCCAATGATGACCTTAATGCGTACAGGGAGGATCTTTTCCAACATGAGATTCCTTTGCGTGATGATGCCAAGCCATTCAGAAAAAAGAAAAGGCCTATTAATCCCACTTTGGCCCCCAAACTGCAAGAAGAATTAATGAAATAAGAGATGCAGGGATCATTAAGCCAATCAGAATTCATCCTAGGTATCAAACTTGGTACCAGTAAGGAAGAAAAATGGAGACATCAGGTTATGTGTAGATTTCAGAAATTTAAATGTGTCTTCATTAAAAGACAATTATCCTTACCCAATATGGAAGCCATGTTGCAAAGGGTGACAGGCTGTGAATTAATGTCTATGATGGATGGCTTTTTTGGTTATAACCAACTTATGGTCAAAGAGTCTGAGTAGTTTAAGACAACTTTCACCACACCATGGGGAACATATGTTTATGTAAGAATTCTATTTGGTCTAACAAATGCAATGGCTAGTTTTCAGAGAGCCATGGATGTGGCATTCTTAGATTTCATTAATTTTTTTTGGTGATTTACCAAGATGAATTGACAACATATTCTAAAAAGGAAGAGGATCATTGTGAGCATTTGGAGAAGATATTCATTAGAGCCTTGGATTATGGTATTTCTTTGAATCCAAAGAAATGTGTGTTTGGAGTACTAGAAGGAAAATTATTGGGACATATAGTTTCCAAGGATGGAGTAAAAATTGATCCAGAGAGGGTAATTGCAATTGATAAAGTTCCATAACCCCAAAGTGTCAAAGGAATACAATCTTTCTTTGGAAAAATAAATTTCTTAAGGAGGTTTGTGACAAATTTTGCTGAGATAGTTCACCTTATTTCAAAAATGCTCAAGAAAGGAGCCAAAGTTGAATGTGATAAGGAGTCTGTACAGGCCTTCCAAGCCATTAAGCAATCAATAAAGAAGGCTCCTATGTTAAGAACCCTTGATTTTTCCAAACCTTTATAGATTTTATCATTTGCTTCTTTCCACACAATTGTAGGTGTGTTGTTGCAAAAGAATGCAAAATGTTTTGAACAGCCTATAGCCTTTTTCAGCAAATCTCTATAGGTTGCAGAGCTTAAGTATGATATAAATGAAAAACAAGCATATGCATTGGTAAAAGTAGTAAAATCTTTTAGGCCTTATTTGATGGGAGCTACTATAATTTCTTATGTGCCTAGTGCTGCTGTTAAGGACATCTTCACACAACAAGAAGTGTCAGGAAGAAGGTGTAGGTGGATAAATAAGATCCAAGAATTCAATATTGAGGTCTAGATTACTAAACTAGTAAGAGGACAAGGATTGGCCAAGCTTATGGCCCAAAGTAATCTAGAAGCAAATCAGATAAATTTGTTAGAAGAGGAAAATAGATCACACATATGTGATATGGAACATTCTGAATGGTATAAAGATGAGATATATTATTTGAAAAAAATGAAATGTCCTAACAACTTGAGTGAAAATGAGAAAATAACATTGAAGTTACATGCTATCAAGTATTTTATTGAAGGTGGAAAGCTCTGGTGGAGAAATGGAGAAGGTGTCATGTTGAAGTGTGTTGACCAAGATCAAGCAAAAGAACTTCTGAGTGAGATGCATGGTCGAGTTTGTGGAGGACATTATATGGCTAAAACAACTACACATAAGATAATGAGGGCTGGATTTTGGTGGCCTACAGTTTTTAAGGATGCACACCAACTAGTGAAGACATATGATGCTTGTCAACATTTCTCTGGTAAGTTAAAGTTTTATGGAAACTTGCCTCTAAACCCAGTTATAGTACAAGCTCCATTCCAGTAGTGGGGTATTGATTTTGTAGGAGAGATAGCATGTAAATCTAGTGGAGGTCACTCATGGATATTGGTGGCCACTGATTATTTCACCAAGTGGGTGGAATCAATTCCAACAAAGAAAGCCACTAGTAAAGTGGTAATTGACTTCCTGATGAGCAACATATTGACTAGATTTGGATGTCCAGAAAGGATTGTATCAGATAATGCAATGCGTTTTAGATTTGAAGAACATATAGAATTTTGTGAGAAGCATGGCATCCAAATTTCTTATTCATCACCATACCACCCACAGTGAAATGGATAGGCAGAATCAAGCAATAAAAGCTTGATGAAGATCATTAAAAGAATCTTGGATCAAAATAAAAGGGCTTGGGATTCTAAGCTGAGATTAGCAGTCTGGGTAGATAGGGTAAATGTGAAGAAGGAAATAGGTTGTGTCCCATTTGACTTGGTTTATGGGATAAATTCCAGGTTGCCCCAAAATAACTTAATGGAAATGTATAAGTTTTTCCATATGTATGATAATGAAATTGATGATGAGATGCAATTGAGAGTGGAAGCTCTTATAGAATTAGATGAAACCAGGAGGGAAGCTCAAAAGAGAAATGCAAAGTTGCAATTGTAGGTAAAGAATTTGTATGACAAGAGGGAAAATACAAGGAGTTTCAAAGATGGAGATTTGGTTTTAATGTGGAGTGCCAGACTAGAAGATAAAGGGAAACATGGGAAATTTGATGCAATCTGGTTGGATCCTTTTTTGATAAATGGTAAGTGGGGTGAAGATTTGTACTTCCTCCAAGATATGATAGGGGATATTCATGAACTGCCAATTCATGGACAATTCTTGAAGTTATACTTCACTTGAAGTATTATTTTCCATGATCATTAGTTTAGGTTTGTATATTTTGTATATATTTTGTACATAGTTTGGGTTGTTTTTTCTGAACAATCCCTTTTTGGTCATCTCTACATCTTGGTCTGCTCTTCCTGAGATTCTGAATTCTCGCTTCATTCCAGTGGAATGAACATCCCCAACTGGAGCCACTGATGTAACTTCATTAATTTTTTCTCCTTATGTTCCATTCCTACCTTTCCTGGTGTTACTGGTCTCTCATGGTGTCAAAATTTTCCTTGGGTTGGGGGTTTTAGCCTTATTTTCATGTAAAACCCTTGTGTTTATTTTACAGATTGGTTGGGATCTATTTCGATGTTACTTTTTGAGGAGTTTTAAAATGACTTATGTCCTATCAATTTGTCTAGGCTGAGTCCCTTTGTTTTAATTTTATTTCCTCCACAGGGTTTTATTTTCCTAAGTCTTGGTTCGCCCCATGTTTCATCATTTAAAAACAACTTATGTCATTATTTACCATTGGCCTACTGATTTCCCCTTATTCTTTTAATAAATTTTTTATTTTGTAGAGGGATCAAATTCACACTACTGTTGATCAATTTCCTTTGATCTCAGTCATTGCCTGCTATCCCACGATGACCCCACCACACTGCTTTGGTTGATCATGATATCACAGGTGGGCACCACATGTCCTTTCTAGTGAAGCCAATGAGAATAAGTTTGTGTGTCATCGATCAATTATTGTTAGATATCAATGGTTTCCCGCCATCGCGTGAACCAAAGTTGTAGGATCTTTACTGATCGCAATATCGTGAGTGACCGCCACGTGTCTCATCTAATGGAATCGAAGGAATAAAGTAAGTACCGTGGTAAATTAATCCACCCTTAATACATTAAAAGGTGGGTTACTAAAGTGCTCTTAAGGTGTACGTGTTTTAAATCAATTGATTTGTTATAATCTTGGTGGGAAAGCTGCTTGATGGATAATGATAAGGCTAGTGATTGTGTTGAAGGAACGAGATCACCAATATCTACGGTTTCCCGCCATCGCGTGATCAGAAGTTGCAGGATCTTTACTAATTGCGATATCACGGGCGACCTCCATGTGAACTTCCTTCACAGCATATGGTATGGTGGGCCCCTTATTTACATGTTGGCAATTGTGTGAACTTGTTTTAAAGATGACCATTCGATGATTTGATCTAACTAAAGGATCGACAGCTAGAATTTAAGGGATGCAAATTAGGTAGCGGTAAAATACACACCTTATAATGCCAAGGTGAATGGGGTAATTAATTTTGATTGGCCGATTGATGAAGAATACCAGAAATGGGTAACTAAATATTTGACTGAGGAAGAATAAAGGAATGGACTGCTAACGGGTGGTAAATCAAATGTTGCGGTTACAACGATTTCTAGTTTTTCTTTGATGGCAATCTCGACGCGGGTTTCTTGTGTTTTTTGTTGTTACATCACCTTTCCTCAGCTGACATGATGAACGAGAATATTCTCCAAGGCGATGGTTGTTGTAACATATTTTTGGAATATCACCAGGTGTGCCAATTGGTTGGTGACATGTGTACTTTATAGCCCGATGCTTGTTTGCTCCTTCATTTTCTATAAGAAAGATTTCAAGGCCAAAAGTACAGGGGAGCAAGTTAGATAATTTTTTTCGAGTCTAGGTGAAGTTGCAGAGCAAATTGTAAAGTCTGATGGTTTTAGAGAGAAATGCAATTTAGGTTTTGAGTCATTCTATAATAGGTTTTGAGTTCATGGGGATTTAATTTTGTATAACAGTACTAGCATTTGAGTTGAAATGATAAATTCAAGCTCATGTCTCTCCATTGTACATGCATATCTGAACTTTGAATAAAATAACTAAGGGTTGTTTTATCCATCTCATTGTTGTGGTGTGTATGATTCTATTTTAGCTTTAATTCAAGGAATTAATTAAAATGCTTGAATGGGATTGTAGGAAGATGTGTTTTGTATAAGGAATTGATAAGTAGTATTGAGTTAGAATACATATTGATGAGATTACAATGCAATGTCGTCAAGGATTTCACATGTGATGTGTTAAACCTATCATATACCCTTAGATGCTTATGAATTTGACTCCTCCAATGGATAAATGACACTGATCTAATTTGTAATTATCTGTATGATTCAGTATTTGTTTGTCTTTGCCTAGAGCTTGGTACAAATTGCAAATCAATGACTATCTTATGTTGTGGATTGTGTTGTAGTTATCTCATGCTCCAGATAGTTGATATTGTCGAGGAATAGCCAATTCTATTCAATATTACCCTATCATGTTGAGATATTAAGTGAGATTATCTTCTATTGTTAATGTCGTTTATAATAATGGTGTAGAGGTTGTAAACACATTAAGGGATCACCCTCCCAGGTCTTGTAGATCCCAAAGTGTAGGAGGATTTTTTTAAAGTCCTCGTCAATTGGTCTAGGTCCTTCAAGCCGCCTTTTATTGGAATTGGCAATTCCATAGGTAGATTAGAAGACAAACCTAGTTACAGTGTAAAAAAAAAAACCAACACCACTTAACTTCTAAGATGATATCATATTGAATGACAACTAAAAGAAATTTTTTCTTATCCTCATCTCTAACATTATCATAATATTATGTTGTAGGCTTTAGCATGTTCTCAAAATGTAAGAAAGTATTTAGAGTTGCCTCTAATTTAAAATGGGGATCAGAACTTACTAGATTGTCTTGTTCTTCTCTCTGGTCCATAGAGGCTTCACCAGACACCTTAGTCTTCTTCAACTCTGGTTTGGTGTGCATATGAACACCAAAATTTTGTTCTTCCTCATCATTAGACAACTATCCAACATGCACTCTCTTAGAGCCAACAAATTCCTTAGAAGCACCTTCACCAAAGGATAAACTTCCTCTTCTTCTCCTCACCAATCTCGCAGTAGGATCCTCTTCCTCTTCATCTCAATCATCTCTGACACTAAGGTTTTTCTCCCTTGTCACTTTATATTTCTTTCCTCTCTTTGTAGGGGCCTTCAGAGGATTTTTTTCCTCTTTCTAGATCTAGTAGTAGGTCTGGAGGAAACTGAGCCTTTTCCTTTATTAGTGGTACTGGGTTCAATCTTTGTTGTAGGGGCTGTGATGAGGGCCACACTGCCCAAAAACCATAGAAATCACAACAATAGATAACAACACAAAAGGTGCAAGACAAAAAAATGATTCACTTTCAATTATTTTCAAAAAATGAAATTATAGATTCAGAGCTTACATGCTACAGCCTCATGGGTTGATTCATTACAACAAAATCAACTCTGAAAAGAAAAACTACTATTCAAAGCCACAATCTGCAATATCAGGGCTACCTTCTGCAACCCCCACTTAACCCTTTTTGTTTTCCCTAATAACCACCCTAGAATGTTCTAGAAAGTTCAAATTTACCCTTTTTTTTTGTGCCAAAATTCCCGCCTAATGATTTCTGGCCTAGGAAGAATTTTTTATGAAATTCACTTTTTAGAGGACTAACTTCACAGGGCCATAACTTTTGACCCAAGCGTCCAATTCATTATTATTGCATATCGTTGGAAATATCTTGACAAGCTCTACAACACATGAATGCACCGTAGGTTATTTCTACCACTTTTTAAGTTGTTTTAGGGCCTCTAAAGTTATATATCTGAATTTGAAGCCGCATTGGAGAAATTTCTCAGGACAAACTTTAATTTCTCCCAAACCATGCAGGGTATTGAGGTGATTCTTCTGCAGCCGAAGATGTTTTTCAGCTTTGTTCCTTGGGGTAAAATTTCACGTTCATACGAGCCCATTTTGGCTAACTTACTAAAAATAGTAAGTTCTCATTTTTCACTATTTCTAACACCAGATAGTCTTAAACCCCTTAAGTGCCATCATGGGACCCAAAAAAAAAAAGAAAATAAAGAAAACAATTTTTTTGGGTGATGCAAGATTGCCCTGCACTATTGGATGCTCCTACATCAAGCTGCAAAGGATTTAACAGGAGTAGTCCTACCAGATCTCCCCAGGCTAGAATATTTTTCCTCCAATTGTTCTTCCTTAGCCCTTCCAAGAGCAATTTTCTCATCAGTGAATCCAACTTCTTTAAGCATCTTTTCCACTCTCTTTCTTATTATCGACTTCTGGTGCTCCATGTGGATTTCCATACACTTTTCTGCACAGGTACCAATTTTGGGCTCATTGGGAGCCTTTGGATTCTTCAACAACATTTGTACATACCCCTTAGCTTCATCTTCTATAATATCATACTCTAATGGATGAATCCATATGGTTTAGGGTTCTATTGCTTCAGTCATGCATTCATCAGAGGAAACATGGAATATGATGTCATCTTTGTATTTCTCAACAGTTTTCCTTGAAATCCTTTCCTTTTCATTCATGTTGCTCTTAAATACAAAAAATAATGTTGTTAGAGAATTTTCTTGAGCTTTCAGATCACCCAAACTATGCATATAATCAAAAATTTGATGTGCCACTAGTCTGGATGAGTCGCAAAACACTTCATTGTTCCTTCCTGGAAATCTCTTCATGAAATAAAATAATAGACATATAATCAATGAACCAAATTTGAAAGCATACTTCCTTTCCTTTGTTGACTTCAAATTCTCAAGAAACTTTTTCTGAAGAAGCTCACATAAATTATAGTCTGCACCATTTACGACCATATCAAAACTAGTATAAATTGTTGTAGCCAAAACAAAGTTCTCTCTATTTGTGAAGTAAATTTTGTGACCAATCATGATAGCTGCATACTTCACAGTCGGATTAGTGATATACTTTTTTGTTAAGGCTCTCTTCTCATATGGGGCTCCTATAAGTTTTGTTACTACCTCATTCTTCACGGTTTTCAACAAAGGTACTAAACCCTTATCTTAGAGGTCGGTAATAGCCCTAATCACCTCCTTAGTTATCAGGTGTGGTTGGTCAGTCCATAGGAATTTATCATGCATTCTGCTTAGGATTGGCTTCACAAAACAATCATCACTATTGAAGTTGGGAAAATTATTCCATCTATCTAACTTCTTCACAACTAGGTTCGAGTACTCAGGTTTTATGAAGAAATCATCACCAATAAGATCATTCTGCCAAATGTTAATCAATTTTGTGTGATTGAATTCCTCAATCTTTACTCAAATATACATCCTCATGTCCTCGGTCGACATAACTCCATGAGGGATTGATGAGAATGCACCCATGGGGTCATCTTTAAATGCTTTCAAGGAATATTTCCCATAAGAGGGCCTTAGTCTCTCTGACACTTTAATGACTATAGGGGTTACCATTCTTCCAATTTTGAATTCAAAAAAATTAAAGAACACAAACCCACAATTGCAGAGAAGATTAAAATGCCTCTTTCTTTAGAACTAGGATTTGTGTGGCTCGAACTCCAAATTTCCTCAAGATGCTCCAAAAATATCTTCAAATTCTTCAAATGCACGAGTGATCAAAATGCCTTACACATTTTCTTTATAAAACGACAATTTTCCCTAATTTGCATTAAATGCGGCAAATTTGAAAAAGCTGCTAAAAACTCTTCTTCTTTGCTCAAAAAAACCCTAATTTTCTCCTCAAAAGATCATTCCTTCATGCTTTCTTCTAGTTCCTTTTCCAAAACCTCTAATTATTCATTCTTCACATTTCATCCTCATGCCAACCTCTAAAACGCCATTTATCAAGGGGGTTTTTTATAATTTTCTGATAATACTCCCCCTAAGACCTTATTGGGTCTAGTTCTTGGAGGAATTCTCTGTACCAGATAAGGGAATAGACACATAAGCAGTTTCTAGTTCCTCTTCCTCCAAATCTTGTTCATTTCTTGCTTAATCTCATCTTTTTCAACCTTCATCACAGATTCATTATTTTCTATCGGATCAATCTACTTGCCCTTTTTGCTTTTACAAACTCCTGAGATATGTCCTAGTTTGTTGCAGTTATAGAAAACAATATTTCTCTTATTAGATTGAATTCCACAGACTCTTGTTCTACACTAATTAGATTTATTTCCATACTTGTTACAAGTATAACAGTAGCCATTAAGGGATTGATTCACTCTCTCTCCATTAAACTGATTCATCATCTAGGTTCTACATTCGCTTGCCCTATGTCTAGTTTTTTTGCAAGAAAAACATTGACCATAGAAGGGACTAGAAAAATAATTCATCCTACTCCTACATTATGTTGCCCTGTGACTAAATTTGTTGCATGAAAAACAAGTTCCAATAAAGGAAGGATACCTTTGTGCACTAGACTATCTCATAGGGGGTCTCCTAGCAGAGTTCCTTGAATTCCCTTTCTGATTTCCTTTATTTTGATTCTTCTGATTGTTCACAGTCTTGGAACCTTCACCGATATCATTTCCCAAACCACCTTTGTCTTTACTCGATTTCTATCCTACAATCAATTCATCAAGCTTGTCTGAGCTAGATTTGAAATTGTTCTCACAATTTTTTTCCTTCTCTAGATCCACTTTCAGGTTCACAACTTCTTGTTCAAGCTTGGTGGAATCTGCATACTTGCTTTCTACCATTTTTTTCATACATTATTTTCTTCTCTTCTACTTGCACTTTCAAGCTAGTAATTTCTTCATTAGCCTTCTTCAATTGACTAGTTACTTCCCTATACATTTCTTTGAACTTTTTCAATTGTTCTTTTAATTTTCGGACACATTCATTCACCTCATCTAGATTCTCTTTCAGATCTTTGTTTTCTCTTCCAACTTTGTCATGATCCTCAAGAGAAATCTGGAGCTCTCCTTTATCATTCATTTCTTCCATCTTCAGGATCTCCCTCAAGTTGTTATGCTTTTCCAGAGGAACCAAGCTTTGATACCAATCATTGAATATCCAAGATATTGAGAGGGGGGATGAATTAGTATCTTCTTAAATTTTTTGATCAAATACCATCCAATTATTCCAATGCATACTACAAAAAAAATAAGTAAAAACATTAATAGAGCATGAGATCACAAAACAAATGAACAGCAGGATTTTTATGTGGAAAACCCAAAATGGGAAAAACCACAATGAGTGTTAGCTCACAATATAGTATAATCGGTTATAAGATATTACAAAATGGGTGGCTCACTGCCAGTACTCATTATCCAAATACAAAGGCTCACTGCCTACAAAATTACAATGAAAAAATGGCTTATAGCTAGAATGAACTGATAAATTACACCTAGTGAGTGTAGATTCAGTTCCAATGAAGCTCAATAAACCGACTTGACACACTTCATCATATTCGCTCTTCTTCATATTCGCATTCAAAACACCATCATCTCACACAATCTTCAAAAACTATCCAATATATATATATTTGATCTCTCTGCAAGCATCAATTAGTTTGGCCTAATTAGATGCACTTCTTATTCACCAAAAAATACCAACTTGTCAGCTCTAAGCATTCACAAAATCTTCCCAAAAATTAATTCAAACATCCAGCACGCTACATCAAGTCGACATGGACCTAAGATAGGTCACACATATGTCCACATAACAGAAATTAATTAACCATTACATACTACATCCATTAGGTCAGCCAAGGATGGACCTACTAGAAAAACACAATAATACTGATACACCATATGAGAATTTGAGTGCATGATATCTTGAATGTACGTGCTCCCAACATCCACAAACCATTTCCCAAAACTAAAAGCAATAATAATCACCAGAAAACAAATGCAGACCAAAATATCGGAGGATATAAACATTATACCGATTTAGATACCAGACCAGAACACTGAAACAAATTCAGACTTCATCTTGCAATTGGAACTCATATATCATGGTGATATCAATGAAAACAAAAAACAAAAAAATGAGATGTTCTTCTTCATTATTCCAACAAGGTCCACCCCCTGTGCTAGGAGATAGCGAAAAGGTCCCACCACCACAATGAAAATAAGATGATTTTCAACTAACACATCAAGACTATAAAGGATTCCAACATGCAAATTACAATGTAACATTACACAACGGTGACACCGCTTCCAGAGGCACTCACAAATATAAAATGGAAATATAAGCCAAGGGAATGTTGGATTGTAGCAGGGGAGAGTGTCATCACATGGTCCTGGCATGGGTTGTCCTGACAGTCTCTCACTAGATGTCAGCCCCCATCTATGGTTGTCTTGATAGTCTCACATTAGACGTCGGCCCCATAGGGTGATAGATGCGGGACCAATTTACTTTCGTGAGGACAAGGAAATTGATCTTTCCAACTAAGCTTTATCAACCCATCCTTAGCTTGAATGAGTGCTATAGGCATGGATGAGGCATCCAATTATCTTGATTAGAGTGAAATTATACCCAACCCCCTAGTTTATTAATTTGTGTTATCACTTAGTTAAGGAACTCTCACATGGGTTGTCCTAGATGCCACTCTCCCTAAAAAAGCTAGGAGACCCAAATAATCAATAGGGAAAACCTACATACAAATCACAAAACCATATGAACATGCACAAACGTGAGGCATGAACCATCCCACACACAAAATAAACCATAAAGCAATGGACAGTGTATGGTTGAAAACCCCTCAATAAAATGCTCCAAGTCTCAAATCAAACAAAATACAAGGGTCAATACACACATTTAGCCCATAACATAGTTTTCCAAGCCTTTGGAATATTTCCACCATTTACTTACACAATGACTTGGACATTGAACAATAACTCACAGCTAACCCATTTCCATATCTCACTAACTATACTTCATACAATAACTTAATTCAATGACAAAATCAAAGAATGCAAGGTAAATTTAAAACACAACCATTACACTTTCAAATCATTCATCTTAAATCAAGAATAGCTCATTATTCCTTATCAACTAGTCATCCATTTACACAATTACACAAACCTTCCATATTTGAATTTTCTTTGTTTCATTAATCTTTCAAAGAAGATCTATTAATACTAGGACAATATTATTCTTTATTTGAACTCTAATTATGCACAATCTTATGTGCATTCATCTAATACATACGTATAATTCTTTTGCAATATATATATATATACACACACACATATATATACACGCATATATATAGATATATTGCTGGGAAAAAAAGGACAAACAACTTAGAGGGGGGGTGAATCAGTTGTCACAAAAATTTAATCTTTTCAAACTTTATTTAACTTAGTCCCAGATCTGATGAAGAAGCAATTAACCAAAAAAAATTAACACATCAGAGAGATATGGAACACCAAATTTTTTTACGTGGAAACCCTGTTAGGGGAAAAACCACGGTGGAGGTTAGTCCACAATATTATACCCTTTTAAAGTATAATGAGAAATAATGGGAATAAACATGCATTCAGGCACATTGCCTAGAGCTCACTGCTCAAATACAAAAGAGGACTCACTATCCAAAGAAAGGTTTGGATTAAAACCATCCAAATTGTGATCTGAGAAAATATCTTCTAAACAGGCCTCATTACAGTTCTAGTTAAGCACAAAAAGACCTTCACTCTTTGCTCAAACTTCTTCACACTTCGCTCAGTCTTCTTCACACTCTGCTCTGCATACCGAGCACACTTTACACTAATGAAACAATTGCTCTTATATATCTACAACAAGAGATTACATCAACAACTTAGTCGACCAAAAAAATAAAACATATTTACAATGTTGGCCCAAATTTACAATTAAATTTTCAATGTGAATCCACCAAGGTCGGCCACAACATAGTGGAGACCAAAATTAGCAGCTCCAACATGAAAATACTTCAATTAATTTCACCTCAAGGATCCACCACACGTTACACCCATCATGTTGGCCAAGAACATGATAAGCCAAACATACAGAGAAAAAATATTTGACCATGAGTACATCGATCAATGTGGAAATACCACAAAGATAGAGCATGATCTAGAAACATCCAAGAACACCAACAAACAACAGAGAAACATTCGAAGCAACTAGAATTACTAGAATCACACAAACTTCACTCAGGAACACCGATAAAGACCAGAGTAATACTGTCAGACCACAACACAATCAAATCTTCATGCAGACCTCTAAAATACTCTAAAAAATCCCCTTTAGTCCACAACAGCTGATCTTCAATGTACAAAACAAGACGCCTTCATGACATACATAGTTCCACTAGGAACCCGGAACACTTTCTTTTACAATTTTCTCAATATCCTCAACATATACAACCTTCAATACACCAAATGCTAATAGTGTTGAAATCAATGACAACCACATATCAACAAAACATCCACAACATCCAATAATCCCCCCCTTTAGCATTGATGGCAACACATGATGTGAAAAATACCATCAACCCAACACACTTGCTTCTCCTTAGATTCCGAATCTTCTTGTCAACTACTCTTCTCCCACAAGGCTCTTCTCAGAATATTTTTCACATTGCACTTCTCCCCCTTTGACATCAATGGAAAAGGTAACCATGACCTTCCTATATACATGCTCTAAACCACATATCTGCACATCTAACTACTCCCCCTGAGTAGCAGCCACAGAAAAATCAATCCAGATTAGAATATAGCAATGAAGCTCACGAAATGATGCAAGTAAATGCAGCTTCTAGTTCTTATCAAGAGGGGTAATCAACCCTAGCATTCCTCTGAGATACTCAAAAGTATCCTTCAGCAATGACTTAGTAAAGATGTCTGCAATCTATTCTTTGGTAGGCACATACTCCAATCTGACTTTTTTCTCATTCACTTTCTCCCTCAAGAAGTGAAACTTGATTGATATATGTTTAGTCTTAGATTGTAGCACTAGATTCTTTGAAATATTTATTGCACTTGAATTATCACAGCATATGGCAATAGGCTCTTCATATATCACCCTGATATCTTTCAACATCTATTTCATCCATATCACTTGAGTATAGCTATTTGTAGTAGCAATACAATCTACTTTAGCAGCAGATAGAGAAATGGAATTCTTCTTTCTTCTCAGCCAGGACACCAGCTTCTTCCCTAGGAAGAAAGCACCACCACTAGTACTTTTCCTATTATCTACATCTCCAGCCCAATCTACATCAATATATGCACTCAAAGTGAGATCATCATCCTTTGGATACCAAAGTCCAAATTCAACTGTTCCTTTCAGATATCTGAAGATTCTCTTAACAACAGTCACATGCGATTCTTTTGGATCAGCCTGAAATCTAGCAACCATACATACAAATTCATAATATCTTGTCTAGTCTAAGTTAAATAGAGCAATCCACCAATCATTGACTTGTATCTAGTTTGATTTTACTTAGGGGAATCATCATTCTGTGTTAACTTGCATCCAGTCACCATGGGAGTACCAACAAGATTTGATTCTTCCATCCCAAATTTCTTAAGTAGCTCTCTCACATATTTGGATTGAGATATGAAAATTCCCTTGTCTAACTAGGTAACTTGCAATCCTAGAAAGAACTTCATCTCTCCAATCATACTCATCTCAAATTCACCCTTCATCTCATCAACAAACTTCATACATAGATTGTCATCTCCTCCAAAAATGATGTCATCAACAAAAACTTCTATAATTAACTCTTTATCATGATCCAATTTGAAATATAAGTTTCTATCAATAGTACCTTTATTGAATCTAAGCTTCAGTAAATATTTGTCCAGTCTAGCATACCAGGTTCTAGGGGCTTGCTTAAGTCCATATTGAGCTTTCTTCAATCTGCAGACCATATCTTCCTTGTCAGTCAGCTGAAATCCATCAAGTTGTTCAATGTCTACTTCTTCTTCTAGTTCTCCATTCAAAAATGTTGACTTCACATCCATTTGATAGACTTTATAGTTCTTATATGCAACATATGCAAGAAATAATCTAATAGCTTCAATTTTGGTAACAGGGGCAAAAGTTTCTTCAAAATCAACACCTTCCATTTGAGAATACCTTTTACATACTAGTCTTTTTTTATTCTAGACCACTTCACCTTGTTCTGAAACACCCATTTAGTACAAATCACATATTTGTCTTTAGGTTTGGGAACTAGTGTCCACGTGTCATTCTTTTCAATCTATGTTAGCTCTTCCTTCATAGCTTCCATCTAGTGTTCATCTTGGCAGGCTTTAGTGACATCTTTAGGTTCAATCTTGGAAATCAGGCAATACTCTCCTGCAATCTTTCTTCTAGTTTGCACACCTTTACTCTTATCTCTTATAATTTGATTTTCAGAATGATTTAGCTTTACATACCATGGAGTTTTGGGACTTTCATGAGCTTTTGGTTCTTCTAATCTTTCTTCTACACTTGCACTTGTATGTGCTTCCTGACTTACTTGATTTACTAGAATGAATTAAGGTTGCTTGACCAGAACATATGGAATAATCCGAAGTTGGTTTTGTGTCTGAGAATTCTTCCCTTGGCTTGTATTGTCTTCATCTGAATCATAACCATAATACTTGGATGATTTAGTAGAATCCTCATCAACTCTGACATTTGCACTCTCAACCATTTTTCTCAGTCTTCTGTTATAGCACTGGTAGGCCTTGCTTTTAGTAGAGTAACCTAAAATATTCCTTCATCACTTCTTGCATCAAACTTGCCTATATCATCATCTCTCTTGATGTAGCATTTGCTTCCAAAGATGTTGAAATATTTAACAGTAGGCTTATAACCAAACCATAATTCAAAGGGGTCTTACTAGAATTACCATTAACATTTACCAGATTTAAAGTATACACAGCAGTGCTTACAACTTCACTCCAATAGATCTGGGGCACATTTCCTTCTATCATGATTGTTCTAGCAGCATCCAGAATTGTTCTATTTTTTCTCTCTGCAACTCCATTTTGTTGAGGGGTTCAAGGAGCATATAATTGTCTTTTGATTCCATGTTCTTCACAAAAATATTTGAAAACCCTGGAGGTGAACTCACCACCTCTGTCAGATCTTAGACATTTGATTTTCAGACCTTTCTCATTATTTTCCATAGCCTTGAAACTTTTGAAATTTTCTAGTGCTTCACATTTTTCTCTTAAGAAAGAAACCCATATCATTCTAGAGTAATCATCAATAATCAACATAATGTACCTTTCTCCATGAATACTTCTAACTCTGAAGGGACCATAGAGATTAGTATGCACAAGCTCCAGTAATCCATTTGAATGAAACTATTTGCTCCAGAAGGAGACTCTAGTCTGTTTACCCATCTGACACTCCTTACAAATTGTGTTAGCAGGCTTCACTAACTTAGGTAGATCTCTTACTGGTTGAGTGGAACTTACCTTGACAATGTCATCAAAATTCACCTGACATAGCCTCCTATGCCACAACCAAATTTCATCTACTTGAGCAATTAAACAACTCTCACTAGTAGTATTCAGGTGAAAAATATTACCTTTTGTCTTTCTACCTATAGCAATCATATTGCTAGAACTTCCACATATCCTGCATCTCCCATCTTTGAATTTTAGATCATAACCTTTGTCCACCATTTGTCCAACACTCAAAATATTGTACTTCAGGCCTTCAACATAAAGAACATCATCAATTTTATGCTTACCACCAAGACAAATAGAACCTCTACCACAAATCACACCAACATTCTTGTCTCCAAATATTATTGCACCACCATCATACTTCTCTAGACTTACAAATTTGTTTTTATCACTAGCCATATGATGTGAGCATCCACTATCAATAACCCACTCATCCTTTTATTCAATTCGGGTGGCAAGAGCATTCTCATCTTTAGTAGATTTAGTAGCCACCAGACTATTTTCAATGATAGCAATGAAAACCCATTCATCTTCATTTCCATTATCTTTATCAGACTCATCATCAGCCACTCCTTCAACAAAGTAACATTTCTTTTGGAATCTAGACTTGTTAGGCTTAGATCTAGGAACTCTTTTAGGACATCATGCAAAATGACCTATTTTACTACAAGAAAAATATTTAATAGGAAACACTCCTTCATACTTACCTTTTCCTCTACCTTCTTTCTTTACAATCAGTGCTTCCAATTTTTATACCTCTTTCTTTATCTTCAAGTTGTTTCAGTTCTTCATCATACTTGGATATCTTTCTAGAACATTCTCCTGGACCATATCTTTGCTTGTTACTTCCAGATATAGTAGCCTTGAATGCAGATTCAGTCTTTAGAACAAATTCACCAAATTCACTTAATTCAAAAGAAGCAAGCTTACCAACCATCATGTCTCTTGTCATCTTTGTTATTGATCTGAGCTATTCAATAGCATGAGCCGTCACTTTGTAGGAGGGAGGCAAGGATATGAGTATCTTAGCCACAATTTCATCCTCATCCAGAGACCCACTAGCACATCTAATACCCATCACTATTTCATTTACTCTTTGCATAAAAGAAGTGATATTTTCATCTTCACCCATCTTCAAATTCTCATAATTTCCTTTCATACTTTGTAGCTTAGCAATCTTCACCTGTGCATCTCCTTCATACAAATTTTCCAGCTCCATCCAAATCTCATGAGTTGTTTGTAGACCTATCAAATTTTTGATCTCTAAATCTGTCAGAGCATTCACCAAAGCTTCAATAGCCTTGATACTATTTTCAGCTTCTTTGATCTCATCAGCAATGGAGGGACCATTCTAAGGAATAACATATGGATTTTTGTAATTTTCCAGAAAGCTTCACCAATACACCTTAGGTGACATTCCATCCTGAATTTCCACAACGAGTAGTTAGTTCCATCAAATCTAGGACTGTCCTTCTTGTATGTTTCCATATCGGATCACCTCAAACTTTTAGACTTCTTCAAAGGAACCTTCTCTGATACCAATTGTTGGAAAAACAAGGAAAGACAACTAAGAGGGGGGGTGAATCAGTTGTCATAAAAAATTAAACTTTTAAAACTTTATTTAACTTAGTCTCAGATCTGATGAAAAAGCAATTAACCAAAAACAATTAACACATCAAAGAGACAAAGAACACTAAGATTTTTTACATGGAAACCCTATTAGGGGAAAAACCACAATGGAGGTCAGTCCACAATATTATACCCTATTAAAAGTATAATGAGAAATAATGGGGATGCACATGCATTCAGGCACATTGCCCAGGGATCACTGCTCAAATACAAAAGAAGACTCACTATCCAAAGAAAGGTTTGTATTAAAACCATCCAAATTGTGAACTGAGAAAATATCTTCTACACAGACCTGATTACAGTTCTAGTTAAGCATAGAAAAACCTTCTTCACTCTTTGCCCAAACTTCTTCACACTTCACTCAGTCTTCTTCACACTCTACTTTGCAATTGAATGATATTCACACATACACACATGAGAGCACACCGAGCACACTTTACACTGATGAAACAATCACTCTTATATATCTCCAACAAGAGATTACATCAACAACTTAGTCAGCTAGAAAAATAAAACATATTTACAATGTTGGCCCAAATTTACAATTAAATTTTCAATGTGAATCCACCAAGGTTGGCCACAACATAGTGGAGACCCAAATTAGCAACTCCAATATGAAAAGACTTCAATTAATTTCACCTTGAAGATCCATGACACGTTACACCCATCATGTCGTCCAAGAATGTGAGAAATCGAACATACAAAGAAAAAATCTTTGACCACGAGCACATCGATCAATGTGGACATACCAAAAAGATAGAGCATGATCTAGAAACATCTGCAACAACTAGAATTACCAGAATCACACAAACTTTACTCAGGAACACTAATAGAGACCACATAAATACTATCAAACCACAACATGATCAAATCTTCATGCAGACCTCTACAAATTCCAGTATATGATCTAGATACTCTAAAAAATAAACCCTTTAGTCCACAGTAGTTGATCTTCAACATATAGAACAAGACGCCTTCATGACCTACATAGTTCCACTTGGAACCTGGAACACTTTATTTTACAATTTTCTCAATATCCTCGACATATACAATGTTCAATACACCAAATGTTAATAGTGTTGAAATCAATGAAAACCACATATCAGCAACACATCCACAACATCCAACATATATAGATATATATATATATATAATATTTATATACATGTATATATAGATATATATATTGAAGTAAAGTTTCAGTTTTATTTCTTAAAAGAAACACAAAACACAAAATCTCAACTTATAGCTTAGTAAATATATATATATATATGTTAATCTCTTATTATAAATGCTAATATACATGTCTATCGATTAGATAAATTCGAATCACATTGTTTTCAATACTCACCATATTTAACATAGAATCCATACATGCACGTATTACATTGTTTCATTACTTACAGTATTTAACATAGATTCTACACATGTGCATAGTAATATCAAGCTATGGTTTAGTTTAAACTAAATATGCCCTAACCGTCACCAAAGGAAAAGTATACTTCTGTTGACTCACACACAACACATAGATAAGGGAAACACAATAAATGGTTACTAAATAGGTTTCAAATAGCAATGAATTGCCATTAAACTAATCTACATCATATAATACCAGATGGTAAAAGGACAACGAATTGAATCAAAGGCCTTGGCGTGTTATAGGCAATAGGAATATACAAACAATGGATGTCATATTATATGTAAAATTCAACCAAATCAAATTTCAAATTGTATTAAGGCATTGTAAGATTAAATTGACATTCTAACCTAAGGCGATTTCACAAAATGAATGCATACAAAATGCATCATAGAATATACATCAGACAACTAAATGTTTAAAGAAACAACTCGACCCAACATGAATAGAGGCAGTGACCTAAATTAAGGGGAAATACGAATATACCAAAATTACATGGCACCAACAAGGAAATAAGACATTTGAGAGAATGCAATCCTAGTATAAGATTATTGACCTTGGGAGATAATAATAAAGAATGTGAAAACCTCATACTAGGCCACGACTGAGTGGTAAAGTATACAAAATGTAAACAAAGTATACACACCAGTGATAGGACAAGACTTAAGAATTCATCAAACTAGGCCATTTGTGTTGGAATATGGCTTGGGGAGATTATTTATGGTTTCTAGTGTTGTCATTGATGGAACCTGAAGTCATTATCTTGGTCCGCAGATTAGGATCTACTTATACTGACAGAAAATGTAGAAGACAGTGTGTTACCAAAAAAAAGCATGAAGAACAGGGTATCCGGTTAGTTAGTTGATCTATATGCTTCACCATATCATTATTTTGTGTTATGGATCTCCAAGAAAGGTTTTTAAGCATGTATATTACCTTATTGGTAAGTTTTGTGGTGTTGTAACAATTGGTGTACGAGTTAGGAGATTCGGTAGAATGATTTTATGTTTATTTTCTCATTATGGCTGACTCAATGAATGTAGCATGTCGTGGATGTATAAGGTGTAGTTGTTTAATTTTTCTAAGTTTGAGAATATTTTTTTGGGTCCCAGATATGTCTTAGCTGACCTTTATGGGTGTACATTAAATATAACTTGTGATCTGAGTTGACTATTGGAGAATATTTCATCTTTTGTTGAAGCCAACTTAAGTGATTAAAATCTTTGCTAGTGGATATATATATGAGATCGGTAATTCATTTTTGGTGTGTGGAAAAAGTAGTGAGAAGGTGTGAATGTGCGGAAAGAGTAGAAAAAATGTATGAGTGAACATAAAAAGATCGTTGAGTAAGTTTTTCTTGAGCAGAAAAAGATAATTGTGAATTAGGATAAAGCAGAGCAGAACAAGTTGCAGGATCAGATAGAAGATTCAGAATCTATTTTATGTGCTTCACTAGAACTGAATCTAGGCATTTGTAGAAGTTATCTTCTCAGTTCATTTTTGTTATAATCACAAACATTTTGTAAGGCAGTGAGCCTTTCCTTATTTTGAGTAGTGAGCTCTAAGCAGTGTGCCTGAATGCAAGTGCATTCCCTTTTGTTCATACTTTTAACAGTGTATAAATTGTGGATTAATATCCACCGCGGTTTTCCCCTAACAGGGTTTCCACGTAAAAATATTGGTGTTATGGTGTCTTGATCATCTTTTTTATGTGATTGCATCTTTATTTATGTTTATGTGTTGAAAATGATTTAAGATCTGAATTGAAAGTCAAATTTATTGAACACTGATTCACCCCCCCTCTCAGTGTTCCCTGAGTCCAACAATTTGGCAGGCGTGCAACCAAAATTTCATAGTCACAGTTGGAATATACCCAAAGATGGATGAGGAATGAGAGATGGTCGACCTCATCAAGCATATATCAATAGAGGTACTTATCATTTAAAACTTGTATGATGAAAGATTACACCATTAAGGGATAGAATTTTAAAGCTAAGTACAAAACGATGTCAAGGAAAGATCAATATTTCTAGCATCAGACATTAACTATATAGCTACAATTAAAACCTTCAAAGAAGAGCAAGAACAAATCAAAGGTCATGCCAAATTAAGAAAAGAGAGTGTATTTATTGTTGCGGATCAAATGCTTTGTTCATTTACAGAAAAATTGGAGAAAATATTAAACAAGCAACAAGATAAACAAAGATTCTCAAAAGAATTAAGATTTCAATAGCTGTATGACAATTATAGAATAAGCATTTTCAGAAATTAATAAGAGTGATTTTGTTTTAGCAGAACAATGATTCCATTTCTATTTCCTATAGTTTGGAATTTAGTTTAGCAAGAACCTGGTTTTCTCCTATTTCCAAAGTGATAATTTGATGCAAAGCTCAATTTCAGCCTACTACTGCAACCCTAGCTTCAACACCTTCTAAAACTCCACAACACTCTAATAATTCCAATTCCAAAGCTTCCAAGAAAAGATTGCAAGAACCCGAGAAATGTTCACAACAAGAACCAAAAATTAGTTTTCTAGAATGATCCTTAAAATCCCCTTAACTAATTTACTTATTACTCCCCCATCCATAACTACATGCACTCTTAATTCAATTAATTTATTTGTTTTTTCCCCCCACTATAGTCAACTTCTTCAATTTATTATTATTTTATAAAAATTTTTGGAATATCTTGCAATTTGCACACAGTTAAGTTAACTATTAAAATATTTAGTTTAGTAACTTAATCTTTCATGTAATTTTGTTTGCACAATGTCATAGTTTAATATATTTTTTCTTTACAATCCCTTATTAAATCATAATTTTAAATTTATTTAAATCAAATAAAGACATTATTAATATTTATTTAATCAATACTTCAATTTTATAAAAGCTTTTATTTTAATTTTTCCAAAGCCTTTTAATTTTGATAATCTTTATTTTAATATAACAATTAATCAAAGTACAATCAACCAATTCAATCAAATACACAAAATACCCAACAATACTAGACCTCACAATGAAGATGAAAAATGAGACCACAACATAGGACACAAGTGAAAAACACTGCCAAGGTGACATAGATACACATCCTTGTCACAGATGATGGTTCAACATGGGGAACCCGATGCTATCTCCATTGGGTATAAGGCATGCTCTAACCTGGAAATTCAAGTGGATTCGATGTCTGGTACCTGTAACCTACAACAAACCACATAGTCGAACATGTACATAGACAAACAAGCAAACACATCATGAAGGGAAAGTCACATTATCGCAAGGCACTTGCAAGCGAGAGAAGCAACACTATTCCCCTTCACCAAAATACATCAATGCACAATAATCAGATACCAAATCATGATAAGAACATACATCCAATACTCACATAATGCTCATAGCAATAATAACCCACATAATCAATTAAACTAATCCACTCAGCATGATATAAGCATAAACATTAGTGATAATAGTGTCATCAAATATCATCATAAATGTGTATCAAAGTATCATAATGTCCAATACAACCCAGTAACTATAAAAAAAAAAAAAAAAACTGAGGGGAACTACATCCTCCCCCCTAGGACCAGGCTTACTCCTGGAAGCCTGCAAACAAATATGGGTATAACTCTCTCATCCTGGAAACATCCTCCCATGTAGTAGAAGACTAATCATTCAGATCCAACTAGACCCTCACCTGCTCAATGTCTCAACCCCTAAGGGTGAGTCTCTTGTGTTGTATGATGCCCACGGGCTCCAAATCCAACTACCTGTCCTCTACCTATAATGCATTCCAATCAAGGACATGAGATATATCTGGATAATAAGGCCTAAGAACTGAAACGTGAAACACATCATGAATGTGTGAGAGATTGGGTGGCAAAGCAAGACAATATGCAATAGGACCAATCCTCTCCAAGATCTTGAAAGGCCTAAAAAATCATAGTGTGAGCTTAGAGCCTTTTCCATAACGGATCAGACTCTTTCATGAATGCACCCACAGGAATACCCAGTCTCCAACTGAGAACTAGCAGTCAACCCTATGAGCATTAGCATATTTCTTTTGTCTGTCCTAGGTTGCCACCAAATGCTCCATAATTTGAATCACTTTCTGCTCCATCTCTTGAAGCATCTCTAGACCAAGAAGAACTCTGTGCTTGAGGAGATCCCAACTCAACAGGGTCTAACAAGGATGACCATATAATGCCTAGAAGGGAAGCATGCTAATAGAGCTATGATAACTATTATTGTATGCAAACTCCACCAAATATAGATAATCCTCCCAACACAACTGTCGATCCATAACATACATCCAAAGAATATCCTTGAGGATTCGATTGACCCTCTCGGTCTACCCATCAGCCTCTGGATGATAAGCTAAACTAAAATTTAACTGAGTCTCCAATGCATGCTACAAGGATGTCCAAAGAGCTAAAGTAAACACTGGATCTCTATTTGAGATAATCTTGGGAGGAATCCCATGCAACTTGACAATGTCCTCCATGAAAAATCTGGCCACTAATGAAACATTGTATGAGGATTGGACAAGAGAGAAGTGTACTGCCTTCGTTAACCTGTCCACAGTGACCATAATGGCATCATGTTGATGGGAAGAAACGGGAAAACCAACAATAAAATCCAATGAGATAATATACCATTTCCACTCTGGGACCAAATGAGGCTATAAAAGACCTACAGGATGCTAGTGTTTTTCCTTCACTCTTTGACACTCCAAACATCTCGACACAAAATCAGCAATGTCTCTCCTCATTCCGGCCCAAAAGTACAACTTTCAAAGGTCTGCGTGCATCTTTTTGACACCTAGATGAGCTGAATAGGATTCTTGATGTCCCTTTGACATGATCAAAGTACAAAGACCTCCTGAGGAAGAAACATAAATATGACTCAGGTGTCACAAAATTCCATTTGACTCAAGGGAGTATCCTACAAATCTACCCTCTAAAACTCTTCCTGACTCCACCTCATACCTCACCTCCTGATACCAACTATTTGAAGGAAGTGCTGAAAGGATTTGACTCCTCAAGTCCACTCCAAGATTCACTGCTGAAAGCTCATGTATTTGGAAACTAAGTGCATCTGCTACCACATTCTCCTTTCCTTGAATGAAATTTACCTCAAAATCATACTCACACAGGAACTCCATCCATCGTCTTTGCCTCACATTCAGATTAGGATGCGTGAAAATATATTGCAAACTATGGTGATCACTATGCAGTCCAAACCGATGCCCCAAAATAAAGTTCCTCCATCTCATCAAAGCATGAACCACAACAACTAACTCCAAATCATGTGTAGGATAGTTCAACTTGTGATCCTTGAGTTTGTGAGACTCATAGGAAATCACAAGACCATCCTACATCAACACTGCTCCAAACCCTCCAAGGAAGCATCTGTACAAATCACAAAATCCCGAGTAGGATCAGGAACTACTAAGTTAGGTGCATTGGTCAACCTCTCCTTAACAGTTTGAAAAGCTACCCAGCACTGCTTTGTCCAAATAAAGTTCTTCCCTTTCCTCTGAAGAGAAGTAATGGGGTGGGCTATCCTCGAGAAACCCTATACAAACCGTCGGTAGTAGCCTGCCAAACCCATGAAACTATGAACCTCAAAAACATTAGTGGGCATAAGCCAATCAATGATAACTTGAATCTTTAAAGGATTCATGACAATACCCTCACCAAGGATGATGTGACCCAGATCTTTCACCTCCATCTGGAAGAAATCACATTTCACCAAATTTTCATACAACTGGTTCTCCCTCAAACACTGTAACACCTGCCTCAAGTGCTCCCCATGCTCCTCCATGGTCCTTGAATAGATCAAAATTTCATTTAAAAACACCAGGACAAACTAGTCAAGATAGGTGCGAAACACACCATTCATCAAACTCATGAACACAGATGACACATTATTCAATCCAGACAACACTACTGTGAACTCATAGTGTCTGTAACGAGTACGAAATGTAGTCTTATGGATGTCTGCCTCAAAGATGCACTGATATCTTGACTTAAGATCAATCTTCAAAAACACCCTAGCACCATTGATCTAATCAAATAGATCATCAATCCTCAGCAATGGATACCTATTTCTTACAGTCACTTTATTCAATTGTCGATAATCAATGCACAATTGAAGGGTCCTATCCTTATTCTTCACAAAAATAATTGGTGCTCCCAAAGTAGAGACACTAGGACAGATAAACCCCTTTGCTAACAACTCCTCAAGCTGCAACTAGAGCTCCTTAAGCTCCTGAGTGGTCATCTGGTATGGAGCTCATGGAATGGGCTCAACTCCAAGTACAAGATCTATCTTAAAATCAATATCACTCTTAGGTGGCATCCCTGGAATCTCACTAGGAAAGACATCTGCATACTACCTAAGGATAGGATGACTATCAAGAGACACCTCTCGGCTCTCCCCTAACTCTAGATCATTAATTGTCACTGCAAAAAACTGATAGCTCTGATGTATACACCTCCTCAACTGCATAGCAGAGATCATCCTCAAGGAAATAGGCCTCTACACACCAACTACCTCAACCTCACTACCAGAATCATCTACACACTGCACTAGCTTACATCGACAATCTATCACTGCTCTATGAGCCTCTAACTAATCCATGCCCAATACAATATCATATGACCCAAGAGGAATAATACAAAGGTCTACTGTGGTGCAAAGAGACCCAATCCTCAAACCACAACCATGAACAAGAGACTCAAATGCTACCTTAGCACCAGAGGCCAATTCAACCTACCACCTATCATCCTACTATGCTACCACCAGTCCACATTGCGCTACTACGGAAGGAGAAAGAAAAGAGTCTGAAGCACCTAAATCAAAGAAAATAGAGACCCTACTACCCTATAACACACTTGAAGTCTCAACCACTGTACCCTGATGCTCAGCCTAGCAGTTATCAACCACTGCAAAGACTCTATCTGACTTGTCTGCATCTCCTACTATCGGCTCTAAAGTTGTCGGTCTCTCACTAAATCCATATGTGCCCTTCTGAGGACACTGTCTAGCAATGTGACCTTGTTGACTACAAGAGAAGGACCTTGTACCTCTGTCGTAACCTCTACCACTATGAGGTTCACTAGACTATTGAAAACTGCCTCTACTAGCTACAAACTTTGAAATCTGAGTTGGCTGATAAGGACAGTAACGTTGAGCTTTCTGCCAACTCTGATTTTTCCTAGACTAAAATCTATCACCCTGTTGAGACTAAGAGTTCTTATGTTTTGACTAAGAGTGTTGTTGAACACCCTTAGTGAGTGCATGGTGACTCCTAGAGGGACCTACTATCTGAGTCTGGACACCTCAAGAACTAAAACCTGTTGGGGGTGCACTACCAATCTATACACTTGTCTGACCACCCAGTGCCATAGCCAAATTCTCCTCAACTATCTGAGCCTTCTCTATAGCTACCTCCATAGTTTTTGGCTCAAACACACAAAAACCCCCACTAATATGGGAATTCAAGTCCCTAATAAAATGTTGTACTAACATACCCTCATCATCACCTATGCCATCATACTACTTGAGCTCATAAAATCTCAGCTCATACTGCTCAACTGACATTTCCATCTGCCTCAACTCATGGAACTCATCTGCACGATGCTTCCACCAATGATCAGACAAGAATCGAGATCTGAATCTCTCTAAAAAAATCTCCCATGATACTAAATCTATATCCAAATGAAGCTTCTACTCCTCTAAACACCACCACGTGGAAGCAAAACCTCAAAGATGCATGATAGTGCACCTAGACTTGGTGTTGCTACCATATGGATGCATAGAGAAACACCTGTTCTGATCAATTAACCAGGTCTCTGCCTCCAAACCACTACCAGTCCCATCAAAAGTAGGAGGACGTGCTCGTAAAAGGTCCATCATATGTTCATCTAATATAGCCTCTTGCTCAACTATAATCTCTCTCCTCCTTGGAGACCTCTCTCTCTCTCTAACTGCCAAATTTTCACCCTCTTGTCTCAGACCAAGATAGGGAAGAACCTCCTCTAGTAAGTGACACAACTGTGCGCCCTCCAACCCTGGTTGACCCAGATTCTGATCTCCACCTCCCTGATTATTTTGGGAACCCTATTGTTCCTCATGATCAGACTCATGGGAACTCTAAGGAGGGGAGTCCTGGTGATTAGCCCCATGGCCACCACCATAACCTCTACCACATCCTTGACCTCAACCCTGACCTCTAGGCACTATCCTAGATAGAAACCACCAAGGACAAGTTCAGGGTGTTAGACGAGGTAAACAAGGGAAATCGTAAATTTCAAAATCTATACAACTAAGACAACATAACGGGCTCATGTACATACCTAGAGTGCCTAGTGTTAGAAATTGGGCTCTGATACCATGTGTAATTCCTGCCATGAAACCCTAGAGAGCAATACACTAAACACCTAAAAACAAGATTTTTTTTTAAAGTGTAATGTTCACAATATTGCAAAAGAAACATTAATTTGTTTTCTAACCTAATTCTAAGGTTCTGAGGGTAGGCTACTGGAAACCCATCAACTAAACTAGAAATAATTATAAATCATTACATTAAATAAATTACATTACTAATAAGGATTTCATTTAATCATCACATTTACAAGATCAACTAATATGGATTATCCATTTTATGCCAACAGTATAAAAACATCAATGATCATTAAATTTGATATTAATATCAATTACATTCATCATTACAAGAGAGAGTTACAATTAATTACAATAATACATCATTACATCATTACATCTTGAACTACAATGTCTCCTTGCAATTATGTGAGGAGGGTACATCAAAAGAATAATACATGATACAATAGATTTATGGTACAATACATGAAAGATAATCCACGTGAATTGGAACAATTGTAGAAGTCTTCAAATCCATGAATAATCTCACAAACACGAGCAAGGTAAGGGAACCCAATGGAGTACAAGGCACATTCCACTCAACCATGTGGAACCCTAAGGTCCACTCCCCGTGATAGGAGATAGCGAAAGGGTCCCACCACCACAAAGAAAATAAGATGACATTCAACTGACACAACAAGACTATAAAGGATTCCAACATGCAAAGTACAACATAACATTACACAACGGTGACACCACTTCCAGAGGCACTCACAAACAGAAAATGGAAATATAAGCCAAGGGAATGCTAGGTTGTAGTAGAGGAGAGTGTCATCACATGGTCCTAGCATGGGTTGTCCTGACAGTCTCTCACTAAATGTCGATCTATGGTTGTCCTGATAGTCTCATATTAGACGCCAACCCCATAGGGTGACACATGCGGGACCAATTTCCTTTCGTGAGGACAAGGAAATTGATCTTTCCAACCAGGCCTTATCAACCCATCCTTAGCCTGAACGAGCGCTACAGGCATGGGTGAGGCATCCAATTATCTTGATTAGAGTGAAATTCTACCCAACCCCCTAGTTTATTAATTTGTGTTATCACTTAGTTAAGGAACTCTCACATGGGTTGTCCTAGATGCCACTTTGTGCATCGACCCTTATTGGAAATATGTGCCTCAAACTATACAGGCTGAAACCTCCATTAGAGTCAAGTCGGTGTGACATTCTAATTGTCTGGCCGACTAGCAGGTTTGTTTTATTCAGTTCTAAACATGTCATTGTGACCTTGCCAGTGTCTTGCCGAAAGGTTACACTGTGGAGTCTATCATTGTAGCATGATGTATTCGTTATGTCCTTATAGCGCTCAAGAGACCTCTGGCCAAAAGGCCATTCAATCGTGCATCGAGGAGACTCTTGGTGACTGTGGTCTTCGGTGAAGCTAAAGGTTTTCGCTAAGATGTCTCAGCGAAGTGTTAATCTCTTGCCGACAGCGTTTACGTTGAGGTCCTCGGGGTAACCCATATTGACTCGATAAGAAGTCACCGTGAAAGAAAATGTTATGCCGACAGTGTTTATTTTTATTCATCAGGGAGACTTGGCCGAAGGAAATGTCATCGGTAAGATGTCTTACCAATGTGGATATGTCTCAATGACAAAGACTCAAGTGAAAGTCTTTGGTATAACTTAAAGCTATTGGAGAAACCTCTTAGTGATGGTGAACGTCTTGCCGATAGCCGATGGCTATTGGGGTAGCTCTTGGCGACAGTTGGTCATCGGTGAAACATATGGATCTCGGTATGATGTCTCGATGAAAGCCGATTGTCTGGCCGATAGGTGTATATCTTCGGTGTAACTCTTAGCGATAGATGAAGCTTTTGGGATAAGTCATAGAGATCGGTAATTTCTCTCAGCGAAGAGCAATGTCTTGGCGACGGGTAAACACTTTGGGGTAACATATGGAGATCGGTATGAACTCTTGGCGATAGGTGTGAGTCTTGCCGACTTCTACTTGGTGCTCGGTAGGTATGGAGACTTCAATATAACCTTTGATGCCTCGCTATGATCTCCTGGAAAAATTGATAGGTCAGGGCAACTACGTGATGACTCGGTGAATCTCTTGAAGCTCGATAGAACATCCTAGCGATTACGATGACTCTTGGCGACATCGGTATGAAGTATTAGTGGCATCGGCGAGACACTGTTAGTGTCTCACCAAGATGCCAATACAATACAAATTATGTTGACCAGTTGACCATCCTATGTGGAGTCTCGTGGATGAATAGGAGAAGCCGAAGAGGAACAATTGGAAGACAATCAATTGCGACGGTTCTGTGAGGAAGTTCTACAGACAGAGTTCAACATGGATATACTCGGTGATTGTAGATTGTGATCAGTTGGTTAGTTGGTTGAATCAACAGATTGTTGAGTGATCATATCAGTGGATGAATTTTGTGGACTCTAACATGAAGATTTTTGTACAAGAATGTTAACGATGAATGTTGTTGTATAATGACACCAGAAAGATAAGTCTGGAATTTGTATGTAATTTCATTACTGTAATACAAAGTGATTTCTCTTGGTGTGGTGGGTTTTTCTCCCGTAAGGGTTTTCCCACGTATATCTGGTGTTCATGTGTGTTTTTAAAATACTTTGTTTCTGTTGTCTGTTTCTTAGTGCATCTTAACTTGACTGTAATTGTAAATTTTAAAGTGTATCTACATTCTTTCCTAAGGTATTGACATTAGGAAAATTGTTTTCTGCATCTAATTTTTCTTACAAGTGGTATCAGAGCCTGGCCAGTTGTGTTATCCTTGGGGGTACATTGGGTTTTTTGTGTCAATTCTATTTCAGTGGGAGTCTTGTAGAGATTGTTATTTTTTATTACAGGTTAAGATGGATAGTACATCTAGAAAGTTTGAAATAAAGAAATTCAAAGCCAGTAACTTTGAGTTGTGGAAACTCAAGATGGAGGATCTTCTTGTTGACCATGATCTTTGGATTGATGTGGCTGGAGTGAAACCTACAGGCATGAAGCAAGAAGATTGGGACCTTGTAGATAGGAAGTCTAAGGGGCTGATAATGCTCTGTTTGGCAGACTCAATGCTTCTAAATGTGCATGAAGAGAAGACTACATCTTCCTTATGGAAGAAACTGGCATCTATTTATCAGGGGAAGTCCTTGGTGAATAAAATATTCCTGAGGAAGAAACTATACTCTTTGAGAATGCAAGAAGGAGGGTCTGTAGCTAATCTTTTGAACGCATTTAACATGCTACTTGCTCAATTGACATCTGTTGGTGTAAAGACTGAAGAAGAGGATCGTTGTATACTTCTATTGTGTTCTTTGCCAGACTCATGGGATCATCTGGTGATGGTGATTGGGAGTACAACATCTAGTTTCAAGATGGAAGATGTTGTTGCATCTTTGCTGTTAGAAGAGATGAGAAGGAAATCTTCTGAGATGGCGAAGGAGGCTCTTGCTATCAGAGGAAGGTCAAAGGAGAAAGGCAAGAAGAAGGACAAGAAGTCCAAATCAAAATCAGAGGGGAGATCAAAGTCTCCTGGCAAGAAGTCCAAGGTGAAGTGTTGGAATTGTGGGCAACCCGGTCATGTCCAAAAGGATTGTAAAGAGGAGAAAAAGAAGAAGAAGGGATCTTCTAATAATGGTTCTTCTCATAGTGATGGTGACACCTTCATTACAGCCTTGGCTACATAAGCATCAGATGATGTATGGCTGATTGATTCTGGTGCATCTTTCCACATGACATCTCACAGAGAATGGTTCACAAAGTATGAAGAATACGATGGTGGAAAGGTGTACTTGGCGAGTGATTCAACTTTGGAAATTGTTGGCTGTGGAAGAGTCAGAATCCAATTCCCTGATGGCAGAATAAAGGGGATCAATGATGTGATGCACATACCAGATCTGGATCAAAATCTTCTTTCTGTCAGTAAGCTTAATGATATCGGAGTACAAGTCTTGTTCTCGGGAAGTGGCTGCAAGATGACTAGAGGTTCAATGGTGTTGGCTAGAGGTGCTCGAATTGGTACCCTGTACAAGCTGGATGCACAAGCTGTTCAATGTAACAGTGTCTCTTCGAAGTCACTGAAAGTTGCTTATGGAGGTAAAGAGGGAAATATCCCTAATTATGTAAACTCTACGGAAGTAAAACTTCTTGCAGAGAAGACTATGCTTTGGCATCGTAAGTTAGGCCACATAGGAGAAAAAGGTTTAAAAACCTTGAAGAACAAAAATCTTGTTGAGGGGCTTGAAGATTGTAATTTCGAATTTGAATTTTGTGAACACTGTATATATGGAAAGCAGCACCGTGTTTCATTTTATGACAGTCCTCATAAATCTTCTGGTTTGTTAGATTATATCCATTCAGATGTGTTTGGTCCAGTGAATGTTCCTTCATTGTCTAAATCAAGATACTATGTGTCATTCATTGATGATTATTCAAGGAGAGAATTTGTTTATTTTTTAAAAGGTAAATCAGAAGTGTTCAGTCGATTTAAGGAGTTTAAAAATCTAGTTGAAAATCAGACTGGTAGAAAAATAAAATGCTTAAGGACTGATAATGGCAGTGAATTCTGTTCCGATGAATTTGAAAGATACTGTAAAGACCATGGAATCAAAAGACACAAGACTACACCTTATACTCCACAGCAGAATGGAGTTGCAGAAAGGTTCAATAGGACAGTGATGGAGAGAGCACGAAGTATGCTTAGCAGTGTTGGTTTGGAGAAGTTTTGGGCTGAAGCTACTGCTACTGCATGTTACTTAGTTAATCAGTCTCCAAACTTTGCTCTTGTTGATAAGACACCTATGGAAGCATGGTCTGGTAAGAAGCCCTCTCTTAGACATATTAGAGTCTTTGGCTATGAAGCATATGCTTATGTACCTGATGTAAGAAGATCTAAGTTGGAGAACAAGGCTGTCAAATGTATTTTCATTGGCTATAGTGCTAACATTAAAGGATACAAGCTTTGGAATCCTATTATAGAGAAGGTTGTATACAACAGGAGTGTAATCTTTCATGAGCTGAAACCTTCCACCTTGGATCTGCAGTCAGAGACAAAGTCAAAAATAGTAAGGATGTAGCAGCAATTCCTCCTACTCTAGAGAAAGAGGAATTGAAAATTCAAAATGTACCTGAAACTGAGGAGAGCTCAAGCAGTTCTGAAAGTTCTGAAGAAGAAGAACCTCCGCCTCAGCCAGTGAGGAGGTCAACCCGAGAAAGGAAACAACCAAATAGGTATGGGTTCTCATTAATTGATTCTACTTATGCCTATGCCTTGATTTCTAGCACTGATGAGCCTAGGACTGTAAAGGAGGCATTTAAAATGTCTGATTCAAATTATTGGTTGGAAGCCATGGAAGAAGAGATGGCATCTTTAGATAAGAATGAAACCTAGAGTCTGGTGCCCTTGCCTAAAGGCAGAAAGGTTGTTGGCTGCAAATGGGTATTTAAGAAAAAGATTGGTCTGGATGGCAGTGTAGAAAAGTACAAGGCAAGGCTGGTTGCAAAGGGTTATTCCTAGGTAGAGGGAATTGATTATGGGGAGATTTTTTCTCCTGTAGCAAAGCTGACGTCCATTAGATTTCTATTGTCACTTGCAGCAGCGTATGACTTAGAGGTTGAACAGATGGATGTGAAGACAACATTTCTTCATGGTGAAATTGAAGAAGAAATCTATATGTCCTAGCCTAAGCACTTTGTTGAGGAAGGTAAAGAAAAACTGGTATGCAAATTAAAAAAGTCTCTCTATGGGTTAAAGCAGTCACCTAGAATGTGGTACCAAAAATTTGATACATTTGTATTATCTTTGGAATTTGTGAGATCAAAATCAGATCACTGTGTATATTATAAAGCTGAAAGTGATCAAGTACTTGTTATTGCTCTTTATGTTGATGATATGCTATTCATAGGAAATAGCAAGCTAATGATTTCTAATCTTAAGTCTCAGTTGTCTGCTAAGTTTGAAATGAAGGATCTTGGTGCAGCAAGGTATATTCTGGGGATGGAGATAACCAGGGACAGGAAGAATAGAAAGCTTTGGCTCAATCAGAGTAAGCATGTCAAGACTGTTCTTGAGAGATTTTGTATGAATGATTGCAAACATCTAGTGGTCCGAGTCATGCATGGAATGAAGCTATCTGTTGAGGACTGTCCAAAATCTCCTACTGAGATGGAGGACATGACCAGTGTGCCCTATGCTAGTGTTGTAGGTAGTCTTATGTATGCAATGGTCTGTACAAGGCCAGACATTTCCCAAGCAGTGGGAGTACTTAGTTGATTTATGGCTAATCCAGGAAGAACACATTGGGATGTTGTGAAGAGAGTGTTTAGATATTTGAAGGGAACTTCAGATTTTGCTTTGTGTTACCATGGGAATTCAGTTGAATCACAGAGGACTCTCAGCATTCGTGGTTATGTAGATTCTGATTGGGCAGGGGACATTGACAGCAGGAGATCCGCCAGTGGATACATATTCATGATGAATGGTGGTGCAGTGAGTTGGATGAGCAAGCGGTAGGCTGTAGTCACTTTCTCCACTACGGAGGCTGAACACATGGCAGCTACTCATGCTTGCAAAGAAGTAGTTTGGTTGAAACGTTTGTGTTCTAACATTGGTTTTGATGCAGGTGAAATAACAATTTTATGTGAGAGTCAGAGTGCCATTTTTCTGGCAAAGAATCCAACTTTCCATGCTAGGATGAAACATATTGATGTACAGTATCATTTTGTATGAGATATGGTTGAGGATGGAAAGGTCAATTTGGAAAAGGTTGATACTCTGGAGAATGTTGCAGATGCATTGACGAAGCCAGTGAGCACAGACAAGTTCAGGTGGCGTGCCAGTTCAATGGGCCTTAGTGCCCATGATTTTTAGTAAGTTATGATGTGCTCTGGAGGTGCCTGTATGATCTTTGTCAAGTGGGAGATTGTTGGAAATATGTGCCTCAAACTATACAGGCTAAAACCTCCATTAGAGTCAAGTCGGTGTGGCATTCTAATTGTCTGGCCGACTAGTAGGTTTGTTTTATTCAGTTCTGAATAGGTCACTATGACCTTGCCAATGTCTTGCCGAAAGGTTACACTGTGGAGTCTATCAATGTAGCATGATGTATTTGTTATGTCCTTATAGCGCTCGGGAGACCTCTGGCCGAAAGGCCATTCAATCGTGCATTGAGGAGACTCTTGGCGACTGTGGTCTTCGGTGAAGCTAAAGGTTTTCACTAAGATGTCTCAGTGAAGTGTTAATCTCTTGCCGACAAAATTTACGTTGAGGTCCTTGAGGTAACCCATATTGACTCGGTTAAGAAGTCACCGCAAAAGCAAATGTTATGCCAATAGTGTTTTTTTTATTCATCGGGGAGACTTGGCCGAAGGAAATGTCATCGGTAAGATGTCCTACCGATGTGGATATGTCTCAGCGACAAAGACTCAAGTGAAATTCTTTGGTATAACTTAAAGCTATCGGAGAAACCTCTTAGCAATGGCGAACGTCTTGCCGATAGCCGATGGTTATCGGGGTAGCTCTTGGCGACAGTTGGTCATCGATGAAACATATGGATCTCGGTATGATGTCTCGGTGAAAGCCGATTGTCTGGCCGACAGGTGTATATCTTCGGTGTAACTCTTAGCGACAGATGAAGCTTTCAGGATAAGTCATAGAGATCAGTAAGTTCTCTCAGCGAAGAGAAATGTCTTGGTGACGGGTAAACACTTCGCGGTAACATATAGAGATCGGTATGAACTCTTGGTGATAGGTGTGAGTCTTGCCGACTTCTACTTGGTGCTCGGTAGGTATGGGGACTTCAGTATAACCTTTGATGCCTCGCTATGATCTCCTGGAAAAATTGATAGGTTAGGGCGACTGCGTGATGACTCGGTGAATCTCTTGAAGCTCGATAGAACATCCTGGCTATTACAATGACTCTTGACGACATCGGTATGAAGTATTAGTGGCATCAGCAAGACACTGTTAGTGTCTCACCGAGATGCCAATACAATACAAATTTTGTTGATCGGTTGACCGTCCTATGTGGAGTCTCATGGAAGAATAGGAGAAGCCGAAGAGGAACAGTTGGAAGACAGTCAATTGCGACGGTTCTATAAGGAAGTTCTACAAATAAAGTTCGACATCGATATACTCGGTGATTGCAGATTGTGATCGGTTGGTTAGTTGGTTGAATCAACAAATTGTTGAGTGATTATATCAGTGGATGAATTCTGTGGACTGTAACGTGAAGATTTTTGTACAAGAATGTTAATGGTGAATTTTGTTGTATAATGACACCAGAAAGATAAATCTGAAATTTGTATGTAATTTTATTACTGTAATACAAAGTGATTTCTCTTGGTGTGGTGGGTTTTTCTCCCATAAGGGTTTTCCCACGTATATCTGGTGTTTATGTGTGTTTTTCAAATACTCTGTTTCTGTTGTCTGTTTCTTAGTGCATCTTAACTTGACTATAATTGTAAATTTTAAAGTGTATCTACATTCTTTCCTGAGGTATTGACGTTAGGAAAATTGTTTTTCGCATCTAATTTTCCTTACAACCCCCATTGAGAGACACTCCCCCTACAACAACTATGAGATCGAAAGAATCAACAAGGAAAGCCTACATGCACAAATCACAAAACCATATGAACATACACAAAGGCAAGGCATGAACCATTCCACACACAAAATCAGCCATAAATCAAATGGATAGTGCATGGCTAAAACCCCCTCAATAAAACACTCCAAGTCTCAAATCAAACAAAATAAAATGGTCAACACATACATTTAGCCCATAACATAGTTTTCCAAGCCTCTGGAAGATTTACACCATTTACTTCACACAATGACTTGGACATTGAACAATAACTCACAACCAACCCATTTACATATCTCACTAACTATACTTCATACAATAACTTAATTCAATGACAAAATCAAAGAATGCAAGGTAAATTTAAAACACAACCATTACACTTTCAAAGCATTCATCTTAAATCAAGAATAACTCATTATTCCTTATCAACTAGTCATCCATTTACACAATTACACCAACCTTCCATATTTGAATTTTCTTTGTTTCATTAATCTTTCAAAGAAGATCTATTCATAGTAGGACATTATTATTCTTTATTTGAACTCTAATTATGCACAAGCTTATGTACATTCATGTAATACATACGTATAATTCTTATGCAAGATATATATATATAGTTATATATATATGAGTATAGTTATATATGTATATATGTATATATGTATATATATATATATATATATATATATATACTATATATATATATATATATATATATATATATATATATATATATATATATATATATATATATATATATATATATTCAAGTAAAGTTTCAGTTTTATTTCTTAAAAGAAACACAAAACACAAAATCTCAACTTATAGCTCAGTACCATATATATATTAACCACTTATTATAAATGCTAATATACATGTCTATCGATTAGATAAATTCAAATCACATTGTTTTCAATACTCACCATATTTAACATAGATTCCATACATGCGCGTATTACATTGTTTCATTACTTACAGTATTTAACACAGATTCTATACATGTGCATAATAATAATAAAAAACTATGGTTTAGTTTAAACTGAATGCACCCTAACCGACACCAAAGGAAAAGTATACTTTTTTTGACTCAAACACAACACATAAATAAGGGAAACATAGTAAACGGTGACTAAACAAGTTTCAAATACCAACAAATTGCCATTAAAATAATCTACATCATATAATACTAGATGGTAAAAGGGTAGCATATTTAAGCAAAGGCCTTGGCATGTTATAGGTGATAGGAATATACAAATAGTGGACACCATATCATATGTAAAATTCAAATCAAACCAAATATCAAATTGCATTAAGGCGTAATATTAAATTGACATTCTAACCTAAGATGATTTCACAAACTGAATGCATCATAGAATATACATCAGACAATTGAATGTTTATAGGAACAACTCGACCCAACATGAATAGAGATGATGACCTAAATTAAGGGGAAATAGTGAATATACCAAAATTACATGGTGCCAACAAGGAAAGAAGACATTTGAGAGAATACAATCCTAGTATGAAATTATCAAACTTAGGAGATTTTGATAAAGAATGTGAAAACCCCATACTGGGTTGCGGCTGAGTGATAAAGTATCCATAATGTAAACAAAGTATACACAATAGCAATAAGACAAGACTTAAGAATTCATCAAACTAGACCATTTGGCAGGCGTGTGACCAAAATTTCACAGTCATAGCTGGAATATACCCAAAGATGGATGAGGAATGAGAGATGGCCGACCCCATCAAGCATATCTCAACAAAGGTACTTATCATTTAAAAGTTGTATGATGAAATATTACACCTCTAAGGGATAGAATTTTAAAGCTAAGTATAGAACCATGTCTAGGAAAGATCAAGATTTTCAGCATTAGACATTAACTATATAGCTACAATCAAAACCTTCGAAGGAGAGCAAGAACAAATCAAAGGTCACACCAAATTAAGAAAAGAGAGTGTATTTACTATTGCAGATTAAATGCTTTGTTCATTTGCAGATGAATTGGGGAAAATATTAAACAAGCAACAAAATAATTAAAGATTCCCAAAAGAATTAAGATTTCAATAGCTATATGACAATTATAGAATAAGCATTCAGAAATTAATAAGAGTGATTTTGTTTCAGAAGAACAATGATTCCATTTCTATTTCCTTCAGTTTGGAATTAAGTTTAGCAAGAACCTGGTTTTCTCCTATTTTCAAAGTGATAATTTGATGTATAGCTTAATCCCAGCCTGCTACTGTAACCCCAGCTTCAACACCTTCTGAAATTCCACAACACTATAATAACCCCAATTCCAAAGCTTCCAAGAAAAGATTGCAAGAACCCAAGAAATGTTCACGACAAGAACCAAAAATTAGTTTTCTAGAATGATCCTCAAAATCCCCTTAACTAATTTATTTATTACTCCCCCATCCATAACTGCATGCACTCTTAATTCAATTAATTTATTTAATTTTTTCTCCCACTACCATCAACTTCTTCAATTTATTATTATTTTATAAAAAAAATTTGCCATATCTTGCAATTTGCACACAATTAAGTTAACTATTAAAATATTTAGTTTATTAACTTAATCTTTCATATAATTTTGTTTGCACAATGCCATAGTTTAATATATTTGTTCTTTACATTCCCTTATTAAATCATAATTTTAAATTTATTTAAATCAAATAAAGACATTATTAATATTTATTTAATCAATACTTCAATTTTATAAAAGCCTTTATTTTAATTTTTCCAAAGCCTTTTAATTTTGATAATCTTTATTTTAATATAAAAATTAATCAAAGTACAATCAACCAATTCAATCAAATACACAAAATACCTAGTAATACCAGAACTCATGGCGAAGATGGAAAATAGGACCATGACATAGGACACAAACGAACAACACTGCCATGGTGACACAGATAAACATCCTCATTGAGGATAATGATTCAACATGGGGAACCTGATGATATCTCCAAATCAACTATCTCCATTGGTTATAAGGCATGCTCTAACCTGGAGATTCAAGTGGAGTCAATGCCTGGTACCTGCAACCTACAACAAACCACATAGTTGAACATGTACATAGACAAACAAGCAAACACATCATGAAGGGAAAGTTAGAACATTGCAGGGAACTTGCAAGTGAGATATGAGACACTATTATCCTTCACCAAAATACATCAATGCACAATAATCAGATACCAAATCATGATAAGGACATACATCCAATACTCACATAATGCTCATAGCAATAATAACCCACATAATCAATTAAACTGATCTACTAAGCATGAAATAAGCATAAACATCAGTGATAATGGTGTCATTAAATATCATCATAACTATGCATCAAAGTATCATAATGTCCAATATAGCCCAATAACTATCAAAAATAGAAAGCAAACTGAGGGGCACTACAAGCTATATCTCATTTTGTTTTGTTAGGTGTGCCTATTTTATCATAGAAATTTTGACCCCTTTCATTCTAAAATCTACAATATTTTAATTGTTGAAGATGCGGTGCCTCCCCCTCTAACGCCTCCTTTACCTTGTCTTTATTTCACTATGAATTTCTCTCTTATTCTCATTAAACCATCAACGCTAATGGTACAAAACTATATTATCTGCATTTTATGAACATTACCAAGAAACTGATCATGAGGTGATAACTAAATTCCTGCAACCAATGTTGAATATTTACAATGAATAATCACATAATTGAAACCAATGTTTTAGGTCAAGCAAGTAGAACCTAAAAATTGAATAGCTACAAGATTTTAAAAGATTTCAATTGATGTACGATGAACTAGATATATGTTAATTTTTCAAGCCAAGATAATGCACAGAGTCTCAAAATTTGGAATATTATCCTCTCCCTTGGTTTGATCTTGATTATTGTATCAATGATCAACCAATATTATTGCTATGAAAGAAAAATTATAACTTAGAGCAAGAAAAGGAAGAATATGAGGTAGATTGAAAGAATTTACAAGATGTATCTTACAAGCTTGTTATATTTAGTTGGTGATTATAATAAAGGGAACCCTATTCAAGTTGCATTCAACATGTGATAAACCTATGCTTGAATATAATAAACTGGCATGAGGAAAGGGCATAGGTCAAAGGAATTAAAAGGATATCTTAATCAATGAAACCTGTAGATAATAGTGAATCATGTCAAATACACTAGAATCTTATTGGGTGTGGCATTTGGTTTATTGCAGAGTTAAATTCGGATGAAAGGTCATGAAATACAAAGGCATTCAAAAAGAGAAACTAAAAGATAAGGTAATTGGTTTCCTACTTTGTTTATTTTAGCTAACTCTATTATTAATGACTCTTGGCTTAATGATTCAGGTTGCTCCTACCATATGACTCCTCACAAGGAGTAGTTTACTACTTACAAAGAATATGATGGGGAGATGCTTTCCTTGGTGATAAAAACACTAAGAATATTGTTGGTAAGGGAAAGGTAAAGTTGTGTTTTAGTAATAGGAGGATTAAATCTTTTGATGATATTTTTCATATTCTAGGACTTACGAGAAATTTACTTTTAGTATCCAAGTTGAAGTATTTGGAATGCATGTGGTATTTGACAAGTATGATTGTAGGTTGGTAAGAGTTTGGTGATAGCTAAAGGATCTCAAATAACTACTTTGTTTAGGCTAAATGCCTCTACTTTATGTAACTCTTCTAATTTAACTAGCACTAAAAAGGCATGTATGTTGTGGCACCATAGTTTTGGTCACATTAGTGAAAAAGGTCTTAAGACCATTCTTAATAAAAATTTGATTGACGATATTTCAAATTATTCTGTTAGAAAAAATGATTTATGTGAACATTGTGTGTTTGTTAAATAGAATAGATCTTCATTTCCTAATAGAAATTATTAGAGATAATTCATTCAGATGTATGTAGACCAGTGGATGTTGACTCTTTGGGTAAATCTTAATATTATGTCCCTTTCATTAATGATGTCTCAAGATACACATGGATTTATTTTATGCATTCTAAATCTGAATTTTTCACTAAGTTTAAGGATTTAAGGCCTTAGTTGAGAATCAATCAGAATATAATATAACATTGTTGAGATCTAACAATGGGGGTAAATATTTTTCTAGTGAATTTGATGAGTTCTATAAGCATGCATGTACTATTTAGTAGTGAACTACTCCTTATACTTCCCAAAAAAATGGGGTAGCAAAAAAAATGAATCAAACCTTGATAGAAAGAGCTAGGAGCATGTTGAGTGGTGCTAAATTTTATTGATGCTTTTAGGCATAAGTGGTTGGTACTAATTTTTATTTGATTAATAGATTTCTTTGTTCAGCTCTTGTTGATAAAAATTCTTATAAAATTTGGATAGGTAGAAAGCATTTTGTTTCAAACTTAAATGTCTTTGGTTGTGAGACTTTTGTTCATGTGCCTCAAGAGAAGTGATCTAAATTAGATCCAAAGTATCAAAAGTGCATCTTCATTGGTTATGATGAGAATGTAAAAGGTTATATGATTTAGAATCCTCTAACTCATAAAATAATATTTTCTAGAGATGTGATTTTTAGGGATTTTAGAGCTTACTCGAGAGAAGAATAACCAAAGGAGAAAGATAAGACAAAGATAGTAAACTTTGAGACAAAGATTAGAAGTGGGAAGATGTACATGTGGAAGAACAATCTGATGGAGAAGAAGAAGAGGGTTTAGATATTTCAAAGGATGTGTAGGATGAGCATACAAAAGAAGAAGAATAGGTAGAGCTCATTACTCCTACCTTGAGGAGGTCCACAAGACAACAAAATCCAATTGATGGGTATAGCCCATCAGATTACCATTGTGTATTTTTTTTGTTGAGTACTAACAATGTACCTAGATATTTTAGGTAGGCTCTCTCTTTAGAGGGAAGTAAGTCTTAGTTATAGGTCATGCAAGAGGAGATGATGGATTTGGATAGTTGTGACACCTAGGATCTTGCTAGTTTTCCCAAAGGAAGAAATTGCATTAGATGCAAGTGGATATTTAAAAATAAATTTTGAGAAAATGATTGGTTAGAGTAGTACAAGGAAAAATTAGTGGCTAAGGGATACTCCTAGAGAGAGGGAATTTATTTTGATGAAATTTTATCTCCTATTGCTAAATTGACTTCTATTATATTCATATTATCTATTTATGTTTCTTTTGATTTTGAGATAGAGAAAATGGATGTTAACAATTATTTCTTGCATGGGGATCTTGAGGAGGAAATTTATATGCAACAACCAAAAGGTTTTGTTATGAAATGAAAAAAAAAATGGTTTGTAGGTTGAAGAGATCTTTGTATGGTTTGAAACAGTCACCCATGATGTGGAACCGGAAGTGTGATTCTTTTGTATTAAATTTGGGTTTTCTTAGAAGTGATGAGGATCATTGTGTGTCTATTGAGGTTATTGATGATCATATTCTAATTATTATCTTGTATGTTGATGATATGTTATTTATTGGTAACAACAAGGTGATGATTAGTGAGCTCAAGAAACATCTTTCTGGCACATTTGATATGAAGGACTTGGGGGATAAAAAATATATTCTTCAGATGGAGATCAACAAAGATCTAGTTCACATAAAGCTTTGATTAAGTCAAAGTAAGTATGTTGATACCATTTTGCAGAGGTTTAATAAGCATGACTGTAAGCCAATTAGTATTCCATTTTCAATTGGTACTAAGTTGAGCTTAGATATGTTTCCTAATTTTGATGATGATTTTGAGGATATTTCTACGGTTCCTAATACTAGTGTTTTTGGTAGTTTGATGTAGGCAATGTTTTGCACTAGACCAAATATAGCCCAAGAAATGGGAGTTCTAAGTAGGTTTATGTCTGACTGATGAAGGGTACTCCCCTTACAATCTAAAACTCACATAAACAACAGATAATGGCACAAACAAAATGCAAGAAGGAAAGAAAATATTTTCTATTATCACTGAAATGAAAATGAAATTACAAAATTATATTTTCCATTACATGGGCTTTCTGATTACATAAATCTGCAAATATGTAAATCAGAGCCACCATCTACACTACTCTTTCCTCCCCTATGTAGTCCCCCTTTACATCCTTTATTTGGAAGGTGTAACCACCCTAGAATCTTCTAGAAAGTGTAACCACCCTAGAATCTTCTAGAAAGTGTAACTTCCTCAAGAAGATATTTTGAAATTTTATTAATTTTGGTATTACAACTTCGTGAGGTCATAAATTTTTATTCGACTATCAAATTTTCTATTATAATACATTTTTCAGAAAGCTCTCGAGAAATATTTCACCAAAAAGAAAGGCCTAAAGGCCAGCTACTTTTGTTTTCCACCAATTTTCAGGCCCATCTAGAGCCTCTAAGTGCCTCAAAATTGACCTCAAAGATTTTACTAGGATTTTCAAAAATTAAAATTTTAATATCTCTCAAATGAAAAATGGTATTGAAGTGATTTCTTCACCATTGGCTTCAATTTACCATTCTGGAGGTCTATGTAAGATTTTGTGTCCAACTATGCATAAATACAAACTTACTAAAATAGTAACCTTGCCAAATTTAGCCCTTATTGAAAAGAAACAACATTTTTTTTGGGTGATGCAAGATTGCTCTTACACCCTAGATGCTCCTGCATCAAACACCCAGGGTAATTTGAAAAGTGGTCCTGTCACTTCTTAGGAGTTAGAGGGAAACCAAGATGGTTAACCTCATACTCAGATAACCATGATGAATCTTTAGCAGGCCTTCCTCTACATTTCACCAAGTACTCTGCATATTGCCTATTTCTTGTGCTTCTTCCCACAAGACTATCCAAAATTTCTTCTATCTCCTCCTTTTCTTAAGTAGGTGCTGGAATGTTCCATTGTGCCTCTATTATTTCTTCATCAATTCCTCCCTCATGATATTTTGTTAAATCTGAGATGTTAAATATAGGAGAAATATGAATTCCATTAGGCAACTCTACCTCATATGCATTTCCTGAATCATGCTTCTTCAAGATCTTGCATGGTCCAAACTTCATCTTCAATTTGTTGTATGTACCAACTAGAAACCTTTCCTTTCACAAATGGACCATAACTTCATCTCCTACCTAGAACCCCTTATACCTCCTTTTCTGATCTGCCTTAGCCTTATACTGAGAGTTCATCTTATTGATATGCTTCTTCACCTCGTCATGAAAATTCTCCAGGTGCTCAACAAAATCTTCAGCCTCAACACTACTCTTCTCTCCTTTATCCATTTGTTCAGAAGCATTCCTCGGACTACTCCCATATACAATCTGGAATGGTGATTTACCAGTTCTCATGTTGATAGAATTGTTATAAGAAAATTCCACCTGTGGTAAAATCAAATCCCATCCCTTTGGTTTATCTCCTACTTAGCATTTTAGCAGGTTACCCAAACTCCTATTGACCACCTCTATTTGTCCATCAATTTGTGGATGGTGAGCATAACTAAATTTCAAATATATCTTCAACTTCTTCCATAATGTTCTCCAGAAATAACCAACAAATTTGGTATCTCTATCTGAAACTATACTCTTCGATAGACCATGTAGTCTCACCACCTCTCTGAAAAACAACTCTGTAATATGAACATCACTGGTCTTATGACACAGAATGAAATGTTCCATCTTTGAAAATCTATCCACCACCACAAACATGGAATAATTCCCCTTTGTGTCCTCGACAATTCAAGGACAAAATCCATACTAATTTCCTCCCATGGCCTCTCAGGTATAGGTAATGGCTAATAAAATCCAGTATTCTAGCTTGTTCCTTTTTCCATCTAACATACTCTGCAACTTTTTACAAACTTCTTCACATCCTGTTGTAACTATGGCTAGTAATAATTCTCACTAACAAGAGCAATGGTCTTATCTCAGCTGAAATGCCCAGCCAATCCTCCACTATGCTTCTCCTTGATTAGATTATCTCTCATAAAACTCCTTGGAATGCACAATTGGCTTCCTCTAAATAGCATCCCATCTTGGATTAAGAAATCCAACCATCTTGTCCTATCTAATGTAACAGGTTCCAAACAAGCCTTCCAAGCTTCTACAAAGTTTGGATCTTCTGGATACAAACTCTCAAATTCATCGAACCCAACAACCTCTATAATCATCTCTATCAACAAATTTTTCCTTCTACTTAAGGCGTTTGCAGCTCTATTTGACCTTCCACTCCTATGCTTCAAAATAAAAGTATAACTCTGCAAAAACTCAACCCATTTTAAGTTCCTTTGATTTAACTTCCCTTGACTATTGAGGTACTACAAAGCTTGGTGATCAGTATATAAAAAAAAATATTTTGGAAACAAATAGTGTCTCCATTTCTTCAAAGCCTAAACTATAGCATAAAACTCCTGATCATAAACAAAATATTTCTTCTTAGCAGCATTCAACTTCTCACTAAAATAGGAAACAAGCTTACCTTCTTGACTCAAAACAACTCCTATGGTAGTGCCACTAGCATCACAATCTACCTAAAAGACCTTATTGAAATATGGAAGTGCCAAAACAGGTTGCTTTGTAACTTTCTTCTTCAACATATCAAAACTTTTGGCTACTCTTGTAGTCCACTTAAACTCTTTTCTATCTCCTCTCATTGTTTTAGTTAGAGGTGCACAAATACTACTGAAATTCTTAATAAACTTTCTGTAAAAACTTGCTAGACCGTGAAATGATCTTACCTTTGTAACACTCCTTGGGGTAGGCCATTCAATGATATCTCTCACCTTCTCTGGGTCTATTTTAAGACCCTCTACTGAGACAAAAAATCCCGGATACACCAATTCTCTCTTCACAAAGCTACATTTATTCAAATTAATCAGTAGCTTCTCCTCCCTTAGCTTCTCAAAAACCTTTATAATATGCATCAAATTCTCCTCCAATTTCTTGATAAAAATTAAAATTTCATCCAAATAAACAATGACAAATTTACCCAAAAACTCTTTCAATACCTCATTTATGAGCCACATGAAGGTGCTCGGTGCATTGGTTAGCCCAAAGGGCATGAATAACCACTCGTACAAGCCCTCTTTGGTCTTGAATGTTGTCTTTCATTCATCTCCTTCTCTAATCTAAATCTGGTGATAACCACTCTTCAGATCTATCTTCATGAAGTACTCATCTCCACTCAAACAATCCATGATGGCATCCATCCTTGGCAAGGGAAATCTATACTTGATGGTGATCTTATTGATGACTCTATAATCTGTACACATCCACCATTCCCCATCCTTATTTGGTGCTAGTACTATAGGTATTGCACATGGACTCAAACTCTCTCTGATCAATCCCTTCCACAACAAATCTTGCACTTGTCTATTCAACTCTTCACTCTTTGTTGGAGTCATACGATGAGTTTCCTTATTTGGAAAACTGGCTCCAGGAATCAGGTCCGTCTAATGACTAATCTTTCTTACTAGAGGAAAACGTTCAGGTACGTTATCAAAAATAATAGCTTGAAACTCATTCAACAAATTTGAAACCTCTACATGTATCTCATTAGTATCTTCTTTATCAACTCTAGGGATCAATGCAAAACACATATGCTCATGCCTCATTCCTTCTAGGAACTTTCTTCCATCAACCAAAAAAATTCTTGCATTACTGCATACCTTTTCCTCTCCCTCTTTCAAGGGCTTCAACTTATGACAAACTCCATCCTTTCTTAAAGAATAGGTGTTGGCATGTCCATCATGTACTGCTCACCAATCAAATTTCCATGGTCTTCCTAACAACATATGAGAAAAATCCATAGGAATAATATCACACAATACCTGATCATGGTAATTTCCATTCTTGAACTTTACCAAACATTGTTCATTTACCAAATCTTTATGGTCCTTCTGCAACCAAGCAATCCGAAATGGATTTGGATGCCTTCTTCTCTCCAACTGCAACTTACTAACCATGTCTTCTAAAACAAGGTTATTGGTACTACCTCCATCAATAATAACATTGCAAACTTTACCTTCACACTTGCATCTGATGTGAAACAAATTCTTCCTTTGAGTTGGTTGCTTCTCCTCATTCAGCAAGGGTCTTCTAGTAACAAGAACCTCTCCTCTTTCTACATCCTCAGAATGTGAAGACTCAACATCTTCATCTACATGTACAACTTGTGTATTACCCTCAGTTCTTCTATTTGTCCTTCCTTGATATTGAGGACACTCATATGCCCTATGCCCTTCTTCTCCACATTGGAAATAGGTTCCATGAAATATTCCTCTCCCTGGTCCTCACCCAAATCTTCCCCTTCCTTTTTGGTCTCCATTATTTTGATCATGAGGACAATAGGTGTTATCTCCTTTTTGGTTCTGGCTACTATTGGATCCTTCACCCTTCTTTTGAACTTCATTTTGACCTCCATATGACCGTCCACTAGTCCTTCCACCGTGACCTTCATCTCTCTACTTACTTTCAAACTTCTATTCAACTTCTCTTCTACCTTCAAAGCAAGTTGATATGCATCTTCAATGACCAGACTCAACTCTTCTTGAATGCTCAACTTCAACCCATTTATGTAACAAGAAACTTTCTCCTTGTTGGCCTCAGAATTACCTGTTTTGATCAGGACTCGATAGAATTCTTCTTGTATACTTATTAACAGATTTCCCTTCTTGTTTCAACCCTTGCATCTTCTTCAACAAATCCAACTCATAGTCCCCAGGAATGAACTTTCTTTTCAATTTTTCCACCATCCGATCCCATCTTGGTATTTTCTCTTTTCCTTTTCTATTTCTTTCCAACTGGACTTCTTTCCACCATATACTAGCATTCCCTTTCAATTTGTCCTTTGCAAATTTGACCCTATCTAGGTCTTCTATTTCCTCATACTCAAAATACTCTTCCATGTCATTGATCCAATCGATCAACTCCTCTAGATTTAGGTTTCCAAAAAAATTAGAAAATTCTATCTTTGGCCTCTTTCCAATCTTGGAAATGGCCCTAATCAGACTGAATTCTCTAGGATCCATTACATCTTGTGCTTCCTCTTTGAATGGATCCTCATCTTCAGCCTCATCCTCACTTTCATCTCTTCTTCTAATATCAACTCCCCTACGTATCTCCTCTTGCAGTGCTTGAACTTGTCTTTGGAGGGCTCTAAAACCCTCTTTTGTTACCCCAACATTTCTTCCACCATGGTTTCTTCGTGGAGGAATCTTTTCTCATAGACCCACAACCACAAGTCTTGGTGAAAATTGCCTTATGTTCGGCAATCTATTTACAAAATCAGGAAAACCCGCTCTGATACCACTTGATGAAAGGTACTCCCCTTACAATCTAAAACTCACAAAAACAACAGTTAATGGTACAAACAAAATGCAAGAAGGAAAGAAAATATTTTATATTATCACTAAAATGAAAATGAAATTACAACATTATATTTGCCATCACATGGGCTTTCTGATTACATAAATCTACAAATCTACAAATCAAAGCCACCATCTATGCTACTCTCACCTCCCTCTGTAGTCCCCCTTTACATCCTTTATTTGGAAGGTGTAACCGCCCTAGAATCTTTTGGAAAGTGTAACCACCCTAGAATCTTCTAGAAAGTGTAACTTCCTCAAGAAATATTTTGAAACTTTATTAATTTTGGTATTACAACTTCGTGGGGTCATAAATTTTGATCCGACCATTGGATTTTCTATTATAATACCTTTTCGGAAAGCTCTCGAGAAATATTTCGCCACAAAGTAAGGCCTAAAGGCCAACTACTTTTGTTTTCCACCAATTTTTAGGCCCATACGAAGCCTCTAAGTGCCTCAAAATTGACCCCAAATATTTTACTAGGATTTTCAAAAATGAAAATTTTAATATCTCTCAAATGACAAATGGTATTGAAGTGATTTATTTTCCATTGGCTTCAATTTACCATTATGGAGGTCTGTGTAAGATTTTGTGTCCAACTATGCATAAATGCAAACTTACTAAAATAGTAATCCTGCCAAATTTATCCCTTATTGAAAAGAAACAACATTTTTCTTTTTGGGTGATGCAAGACTTCTCTTACACCCTGGATGCTCCTACATCACTGACCCTAGTAGAGAGTATTAGAATTTTATTAGGAGGTTTTTTTTATATATTTACAAGGTACTTTTGATTACTGTTTGGTTTATCATGGTATTGATGATGTGGTCAATTTATTGGACATACAAGGATTTGTTGATGTAGATTGGGCGGGTGACTTGGATAGTTGAAGGTCCACTAGTGGATATGCATTTACTTTGTTTGGAGGCGCAACAAGTTGGACAAGTAAGAGGCATACTACAATCTCATTGTACACCATTGAAGCAGATTATATGCCTACTACACATGCCTCTAAGGATGTGGTATGCTTATAGAGGCTTGGTAATGACATTGGTTTTGATTGTAGGATAGTGAGGATTGGATGTGATAGTCAAAGTTCTATTTGTTTGACCAGAAATCCTATGTATCATGCTCATACTAAGCATGTTGATGTTTAGTATCACTTTGTGTGAAAAATGGTTGAGAATGGTAAGGTCTGGATTAAAAAGGTTGACACTTTGGATGATGTTGCAGATTATTTTATGAAGCTAGTAACCATGAATAAGCTCTTGGTGTAGGAAGGCCATGGGCCTTGATCACTATACGTGATTTTATTTTTTGTGTCTCTTGGATGTAATTAAAATTAATAATTTCAAGTGGGATAATGTTTGGGATGAAGTAACATTAACCTTGTAATCTTATGTCATTTGTATGTCTCCATGTTGCTCAAGTAGTTTTATCTAGGGGACATGTGAGAAAACTATTAAATTTTGGCATGTTATAATAATATCATAAAAAGATGATTTAATTTCAATGGAGGTTACACATTAAAAATGGATAAGGCATCCATCATGGAAGTTGGAAGGTCTTGGATGGGGCACACCATATTGGAGAAGAAAAGGTGTTTGTTGATGTTCCATCGGGGAGAGGAAAGGTCATTAGAGCATCCAAAAAGTCAGGAGTTGGATAGGCTATGGGATAGGCACCCATGTGGGAGTGTTGTAATTCCATTTAATACTTTATTATGTCTTTTGGTTGTCCATGAAGAGGGGCGTGGAATTTTTCAGTTGGTTTTGTACATCTTGTTTTGGTTTACCATTCAAGGTTTTATCTCCCATATTTTTATAATTTGGAACCATGAGATGATAGTTTCATGTTGAGTTCTTGTAGGTAACAAGGTGATGTCAGGTTGATCAAATATTAGTAGTGAAGTGTATTATTGTGTAATATTAGTTGAATATTAATAATATACTTTCCCTCTTTTCTCGTGTGGAGTTTTTCCCAAAAGGGTTTCTCCACGTAAATCTAGTGTCACATTTTGTTTGTTGTTTTTATATTGTGATGTATGTTGTAATCACATGTTTAAATATGAATTTATAATTTGATTATCAGATCTAGATTCACTTGCATAAGTTCATATTGTAGTTTTCCTTCACCTTGTTTTCAACAATATCTCCCCTTATAGCCTTGAGACTATCTTGTAAATAATCCCAAATTCTTTGATAAAACTAAGGGAAATGACTCTTATTTTTTATAGGATATTAGAAGAGGGATTTAATATCATGGATGAATCATTCATAAGGACTTCCATTTCTTCAATTTTACACCCAATGTATTCAATATCTAATGGAAAATAACTTTTCAATCTAAATAGGTCTACCTATTCATCTACGAACTAGAGACCATCTTCTATTGTAACTAGGTCTAGCAGATCACCTCTTGGATAGTCCCAATATGATAGAGGTGAGCGATCTTCTTGGTTTAACATGAATTCACTTAAAAATATGGTTATGGAAATGATATTCTATTTAGTAAGTAATTTATTATGTTTGAGTATCCATTTTGGGCCCATTCTCTTTTTCACCATCTCACACCTTACTATAATATAACACTTCAATTGTTTCATACTAGTAATCAACTGGATAATATTTTGATAGAATCCTCTCATTAGTAATATCAAGATTAGATTCATTTTATATTAACACTAGATCTGTAATTTGTGAGGTGTCTCGATAAGTAGGGAATGAGGTACCTCTTACAAAATTAGAGTCAAGAATGTCTATAACTTCTAAGAAGATCCTGCAAGATAATTCAGAGTAAATTTCATCATGAACATGACACCAATTAGGAAGTAATAAATCATAAACAAAAATATCATGAGTCAATATCATCTTATCATTCAAAATATTTATAATAAATCCATCTAAGGTAAGGGTGTAATATGTGTCACTATAATTAGTGGTACCTATAATGTGACATGTTAATATCTCATGTACCCTATACACCACTGGTTCCATTCTTGTATAGGCCACCTCATTCAGGTGATTATAGTTAATTATCATGTGTTTAAGTCATGATTCATTTTCAATCCTAATCTAATTCAGGTTTCCTCTCCAAGGTAGATAAAGATGGGGGAAATCTATTACAAAATACCCATTCAATATTTTTGACTAATCTCTACTTAGGAGAATCCCCTAAACCTTGGGTATGTCAACAACCTAAATTTCAACATGTTGTATCCTCAAGTCTGATGTAAGTTGAATATGCACATATTTAAGTTCTATGATCATCCTATTCTCAATTTTATCTAACTAGATATCAACTTTTTCAATATTTTTATAAGTGTGAGGCCTAGTTTTTACAAATTGAGTAAGGTGTTATGTTATCTAAGGAACCTAAATTGAATAGATAACTGTGCAAATTCTTCTTGAATATCTTGTGACTAAGAAAAGAATGTGGAGATTTGGGTTTACCTTTATAAAAGGTTTCAAGTGCATCTAATGTGGTCATCATTTTATCTTTATTTTTTGATGAATCCTAATTATTGCTTGCTTTTTCCTAGTGATCAGAGATTCCCTCTATGAAGGAAAAAATTTTAATACATCAAACAAGTCATGTTTGATATTTTTTCATAAGTCTTTGATGAGGTTATATACCCCTTTTGTAGGAAGTGAACTTTATGGACCATATTTTTTTTCTTTCATTTAATATGTTTGACGAACCTTTAGGAGGTGCATGATTATTACCGATATTAGGATCTGGTGGAGTTGGATCATGATTTTAGGGTGTTGAGGTAATCAGAGGAATATTTTTTTATTCTTAACAAAATAATTACCTCTCCCTTATTTCTATACATTTTAAACATCCATTGTCTCTTGGTTTGGCTCATTATCCAACTCAAATAGAAAAATGAAAGTTTCCAAAACCATGGAAGTCCCCATATTGTAGTCATCAATGGTTTTAGAAGGGGTATCGTGTTGAGAATCCAATTTGATAATTCTTGTTACCTTCTCCATTTGGGGATAGTCAATCTTAGAATGTACAAAAGTGTCATGTAATCTGCACCAATTACTCATGAGATTCAAATTAGTGAGATTAACTATGCTTATAACCTCAACTAAATTAGTCACTCCTTCATTGTTAGGTTTAGTGTTTTATTTTCTATTAAATGGACTTACATTTATGAATCCAAAATTATAGTTTTACAAGTTTCCTTGATTTTTATGTTACCCCTACCTCATGGGTGATGATTTCATCTTAATTTACGTGATTTTTTTGGTTACATATGATATGGTCTTCTTAAGGGCTTAAATTTCATAAGAAAGTAGAGATATTTGATCAAGAACAAAATTAGAATTATTATGTTGGTTAATTTGATTAGCTTCTTAAAAATTTGCAGTTGGAATGAAATTAGTAGCTATTTGTTCAAAAAAAATCATCTTTGGAGTAGTAGGTTTGTTGGTGTAGGTTTTTTTCCCTAGTGGGTTAATTCATTTTCTCTTAGTTATAGGTTTTTCCTACACTTTTATATATATTTCTTAGGATAAAAAGTGATTTCATTATTTAATAACTAGGAGATAAAGTGATGAGGTATCTACACCCTTAAAGGGTGGAGTATTTACATTTTCATCACTTTATTTAATTTTGGTGGTTAGTGGTAGTCAATTCCTATTGGTTGATTTTCCACCTCCATCCTCTCCTTAGTTTTGTATAAACTCACTACCTAGCTTGTATTTACATGTTCTTGCATACTCTTGCATACTTTGGCATACATGTACATTGATGCATGTAGTCATTATTCTACATATTTACTTTGAGCTCCTAATGCAATTTCGTCATATGATATTTTCACATCTCTTGGAATTTTGGGTTTGTAATTATGTTCTTTTATTTAAAATTGTATAGTTTATCTCTCTCATAGAAATATCTTGGTTATTCATCAATTTCAGATTTATAACATGGGATCAGAGCTTATATTTTGAGAGTTTTGAGTACTTGGATTCCTAATCAAGAGATTGGAGTTTTTTTGTATGACAATTTTTGTATGCTCTTCTCTTGGGTTTTATATGATCTGGAGAATCAAAAAAGAATTATGAAGATTTATTAATCCTATATTTGTATGTGTGTTTTTGGTGAGATATGGTGATTGTAGATATTCTAGCTATAGTGGCAAAAATTTTGGTTGTCTTATTGCATTCAAGAAGCTTGAGAAAGTCATATTTGGATTTTGTTTCACTCAATTTGGCAACCATAAGACACAATAGTAAACAAGGGTTTGAAGCTTGAATGTGGAAAACAAAGTTTTATTGGAGCATTTTCGGATGAAACTGACCTTTTCTTTGCATTCAGATGGTCCAAAAACCCCTATTTTTATATAAAATTTGTCCATTTTAGACGAATTTGATTTTTGGAAATTTTTTATTTTGATAGGAGGGTTGTCACTACAGGCTACGTTAAGCCATTTTTTAAAAAAATCATAAATTTTCACCATGACGTCTGTTTTTGGCAAACAAGATATTGTCAAAAACTTGAAGACAATTAATTTCCATCCACAAAGGTTTTGAATTTTTTTTTCCACTTTCTACTAGATATTGCATGTTGAATCTATTTTTGTATTTTTTCTTCAACAGGCCATAACTTTTCCCTCATAGCTCCATTTAAAAAAAAAAAAGGTGTTGGAAAGGTATTGAAGAGTACTACACAACTGTAGGGCTACTTTTTCCATATTTTTTCTTAGGTTAATTTTGTATTATAATTTGTAATTTTGGCCGTTGTGGGCCTATTGAGCATTATATCTTGGAAAAAGCTTTGTAAATGCACTAATCATAAAGTGCCAATATTGCAATATTTTGGGGAGGCGATTTATGATACTAGTGAAAATGGGGGTGTCTATGTCTCTTTTTCACTCACTTAAAGTGACTTTTTATCAATCTTGGGGGATTATACAAGCAATTTATAATCATGAACTAAGATAAAGTTCCATTTATGAGGTGGTTAATCATGTCTGTTAAAACTTATTTCAATCCTTTAGTTATAAAGCTAACTTTAGATAACTATTTGTCCTAGAAACAAGGGATAAATAAGCATTTCCTTGAGAAGGATCTACTACCCTATCTCCTTGTACTCATTCTTGAGCCAAGTGGCTATGATCAGAAGAATGCATGGTTTAACAATAATGACATGGTCTATGGACTAACATGTATTACTATTTTTGAGGATATTCTACATTTTGTAGAGCACACTGAGTTCCCTTCACTAATTGTACCTTCATCTAGTAGTTGTATGGAGATATTGGATCTTCATATAAAAGTGATGTTCCTTGGATAACCGGGCTATTATGGATGATATTAAGACTTATGTTTCCCCATTTTATATGGACACATCCTGTGTGGATGATCAATTCATTGATACTCCATCAACAATACCTATTGCTACTTCAAATTCCTAATCTAATTCTTCAAAAGCTTGGAATGATTCATTACAATAGGGTCATTTATGTCTTCTATATTTAGTCCATTGGGACCAATTTCTACTAGAAATATTTTGTTTGTTTGTAGAGTCTCTCATTTTGGATCTAGATGACACTATTGAGGACATGCATCTTCTCTTTTAGGACAACTCTTTTGTCTTTGCATCTACTTCTACTTCATATTTAAAAGTTTCTTCTTCAATAGTTTCTAGTGATTCTTTGTAGTAGGACATACATTGTCTTTCAAATTCATCTTGGGATGATCTCTTGATAGGAATTTCAAACTTTCTTATGGAGACACTATTGATTGTATTCATCTTCTCTTTGAGGAAGTTGATTCTTCTTTAGTTGTTGTGAGGGAACACTCTAACCCTCTTCTTCATTATCTATATGATAATTCATTATAGTTTGATATGAGTGTGGAAACTTTGGATCAACATTTGGAGGAGACATCTTTAGAGGATATACTTATGTCTTTTGATTGTGTTCTACATCAATTCTTAGGAGATTCTAAGTTTTCATTTTCAGCAATGTGGCCTAGAATGCTTGATTTGATTGTGAGAGCCTTCAACATTGACATAGGGACACTTGAGCCAAGTTTAGAGACTTCATACATCTTGATTTTTCTTCCTACATATTCCTTTCATGAGTGGGGAGATAGCTTGCATACACCATTGGTTTTATTTCTTCCTAAGGGGAGGAACAGTGTTTGATAATCATGGACAATATTCTACATCCAATTTTGAGCATTTACCATTAGATCTCTTTGGGGGGCTTCTTTGTCCTTCTACTTCATTTCTCTCTCTATTTGTGGTGGGTGATTCTTCTTCTTTGGGGGGTAATTTGATATGTACATGGGTACCTAATATAGCCTTATTTTTCAAAACCCATCATATTTTACATCCTTCTAATCTAGGCTTAACAGGGGTGTTGGTTTAGGTTTTTTTTTTTAAGCGAAAGGAAATTAGCCTGTATATATATTAATATATAGAAATAAAGTCTTACAAAATTTAGGACCAATGGCTCTTGCTAGCTAGACAAATCAACATGAAAGCTTAAGGGGGGTGTTGGTGTAGGTTTTTATTTTCCTAGTGGGTTAATTTATTTTCCCTTAGTTATTATTTTTTCCTACACTTTTATTAAGCTTTCTGAGGATAATAAAGTGAGTTTAATATTTAATAGCAAGGAGATAAAGTGATGAGGTGTCTCCACCCTTAAAGAGTGGAGTATTTACTTTTTCATCACCTTATTTAATATTGGTGGTTAGTGGTGGTCAATTCCTATTGGTTGATTTACCACCTCCATCCTCTCGTTAGTTTTATATAAACTCACTACCTAGCTTTTATTTGTATATTCTTGTTGCATACTCTTACATACTTTGGCATACATGTACATTGATGCATGTAGCCATTATTCTATAGATTTTCTTTGATATCCTAATGTAATTTTTTCATCTTGACATTTGTACATCTGTTAGAATTTTGATTATGTAATTATGTTATTTCATATAGATTTTTATAGCTTATCTCTCTCATAGAAACATCTTGTTTATTCATCTATTTTAGATTTGTAACAAGGTTGAGCAAGAGTGTTTGATGTTTTTTTCCTAATCATGCTAGTATAGGTGTATGAGTGACCTAATTCATGACTTGTGGTATTATCCCATGTACAAGGTTCAACAAAGGGTGTTATTTATCAATAATTGATTAATAGCCAATTTATGGTTAGACATACCTAAGTGGTGCAGGAGCACCTACACCTTATTAGAAAAAATGGAAGCATGGAAGGTTTATTAGGTGATTAGGAGATAATGTAGGGGTTTTTTTAGGTATATTTACCTTAAATAAGGTCTATCAAGACCATTTATTATGTATTTAAGGCTTGGAGGGTCACTTAGATGGATATGTAAAAAGTTGCACAAAATATGTAAATGTTGTCATAAAAAGTTGTCAAAGTTGCAACTTAGGAATGTGAAGGGTCATGAAATTTAAAAGTCAATTAGGAACGTTTGAGGAGGTATTTTTTGATTGGAAATGGTATAATAATCCTCTCCAAGGCTTTTGAAATGTTGTTGAACATATTTTGGTGAAATACTATCAAATTTCAACACTCAAAACTTGCATTTTTCTATTTTTCTAAGTTTCTTTGTCACTGTACGAACCGGTACAGGTGTGGTATGATCTGAAAGATTCCATGTTTGAAGGTGTATAAATAAAATCTCATTTGGAGTTGGTTTTAGTTCCTAATTCAATGATTAAAGTGAGTTTTCTCCATTTTGCTAAGACTGCCCTGTTACACTGTCTTAAGGGTTTGAAAGGTAATAAATAATGTGTTAGTCAATCCACTTACTGTTTGGTCCTATGGCTCAATGGATTGAATTGTATCATGTTAGGTTAGATTTTTTAATGCGTTAGGAAGCAAGGGGATTCAATAGGATGGTGATGGTATGATGCCCTAGTGCCAGGTAGTGATATTTCCTTGTGAAAATGAGAAACCTAAGCATGGGTTTGGGAAAATATTGAAGGGACTAGTCTTGTGAAGGCTCATTGAATTTGTGTGTGTAGGTGATTTTGAAGGTTTTTGAAGCATTTGTTTGATTGGGTAAACCCTGGGGGTGTGATTTCCTATAAACCCTATGCCTTTGCATGGTAATGTGAGGGTTTTCTAGAGCAGCGTTATAAATTCCTTGAATATGCAATATAATCTTGAAACTTGTTGTTTTGTGACATAACAAAAGACTTTCCAAGGTTATTGAGTGAAGAACAGGTGAATAGGTGGCACTCTCTTTGTAAAAGAGGGCTAATTAACTAGCCTAAGGCAGGGGTGAGTTATTGGTTCTCTAATTTGGTGTGAAGAAGTCATAGTTGGTTTTCACATATGTTGTGTAACCCTTAAAAGGGTACCTTAATCAATAATTTATTGGGGATTTTTTTTGGAACATTTGGTTGAAAGAGTCCTCAAACTGGGTCAGGTATGCTACTAGAACAATCATGGTTAAGAGTGAAATTTGATGAGATTAAGTGACTTTGCTTTGAAATTTGGTTGATACTCATTTGATTGACATTGTGAGAAGGTTTTAAACCCTATAGTGCATCACTAAGTACCCTATCATTGGTAGGGATCCATTGATTTATCCCAATATAGGATCAATTTCTCTTTGTAATTCAATTACAATAGTGTACGCATTAGCTAAGGTAGCATAATTGGATTGATTTATTCTTTAAAAAAATACTAATAGAGGGTATAGTGCTCTAATATATATTTGAATAGTTATAGCTTAAAGAATAGTGAAAGGAGTAACCAATTTTTATATAACTTTTGAATTTGTTGTTGAAAATGATAATAGGCTCGATCGACTCTTTTTTATAAATGGTTTTTTTTTATACAATATGGATGGGTCAAAATAGATTTTAAACTAGTCCAAGAACTTATCTTATAGGACTCTCCAACTATTTATAGATTGTGTTGATAGGCTAAGGTATTAGCTATAAGTAAAATATCCTAGTGAACAAGGAAAAAACTTGTATGCTACATCCTATTGTTGAATATTTCCTCTTATGCAAGAATCTTTGAAATCATGGAGGTGTTCTTATGTAGTCTTTGCTTCTTCATAATGAATTTAAGATAAAAAAATTAATGGTTTCTCGAGATCTCATGTAATCTTCCATGTATCTATCCCAAAGGAGATTCATTTGGTTTAAAGAAAGATATTACTAGTGTTGAGGATAATTTTGTATTCAACTCTATAGGAGTGGCACTAGTTTCAATTTGTGTGTTCGGAAACAATGCCACAAAGTTAGATGATTCAACCCATTTTTTCCTTTTATCACTATGATATTCAAAGAGTTCTAAGAGATCCCATTTTTCAAAGGTAAATATAAGAATTCTTCTATATCTCTCAAGGGAAAAAGAAATTGTGTATTCCAATTTTGATTAAGGGGCCCTCCTTCTAGCATCGGTTTTGTTAATGGTCCAAATAGAACAATACATCACAAGTAGAACATTTCAATACTACCTCTCCTAAAAAGATAATAGATCTAAGATATAGTCTCCAAGGTCTTTATAGTTGGGTCACAACATGACAGTTTACTCAGTGTTTGATATGGATAAGTTGTTCAAGGGTCCTTTATGATTTTTCAAGTCTATTAACCAATTTCTATTTCAATGAAAACAAATTTCTCCTTTTTCTAGTTCTTCAATTTTTAATATTCCTTACTCTATCTATTTTAAAATCAAAATCAAAATATTAGGGTAACAAGAAAGAAATTAATTAAATTATAAAATGGTTTCTTAATGATTTTAAGATTTATGTGATGATATCTATAGAAATATATTCTAATCCACTTTAATGAAACCAACTTGTATTCAATTTTTAAAAAGTAGATGCTATCTTTTATGGATTTCATACTCAACCAAAATTAACATTCATCAAATCACTATATTGAACACATAAATTTAATGATAATTCTAATTAATCTTTAAAAAATAAAAGATATTAGCATGTATATGTCCTTGAATTTACAACAAACTTCAACACATAAAGAATAATATAAAGCATTCTACCATTTGGAGACAAGAAAAAAATGATTGAAAGTAGATCTTTATAAATTTAGCAAGAATTCTACACGAAAACATGATTTATTCCTCCCAAAGGTTCTTTCTCAAAATACTATTAAATAAACTAAACATTATCTCAATACCAAAATTTAATATTAAAAGAGGCACTCCCTTTACAAAATTCAATAGTTCCTTTCATAGAGAAAAGGAAGGACCACTCACTAAACCTAATATTAAAGTAACAACTACAAAAAATTTATGCGATTTGGTCTATATTCTAAAAATCAATTAACTAACATATAACATATGCATGAATTTTTATTTATTTGCATTTCCAAAAATAATAATTTTAAACTACTAATCTATTACATAAAAGATAGAGTCCACTTTTATTTGAGTGGGACCCACTTTTTATCCATTTCTTATTAAAAATAAAATAATAAATAATGAAAGATATATGTCCATCAATTTAACCACTAGTTTGACTTGGCACAAAAACTTATTTGAATTCAAAATATCAAAATTCTTATGGTCTTTGAACCCTACTTTTGTATTCCATGTATGCATTTGAACACAAACAATTTTTTAACATCTAGACCCTTTAGATGATCCAACTTGAACTTCGAATCTTTAAATTACTTGTAGAAAAAATGATTTAATTATTCATCTAATGTAGACCTTGATCAAGATCTTTGAACTCAACCCTGGGCTCCATCAAATGGTTCCCTTGTTTCTTATCCACTTTTACTTGCAATTCCTTAACGTTATCTCTAAATACCTATTGTATCTTTGTCATAGAACTTATGGTATGATTTTCCATGTTGACCATATCCAGACTAATTATCTATCCAATTAATATTCAAAGTTATCTCACTCTTTTGATTTCCTCCTATTCCTATGGGATCTTCTAGATAAACCATATCACTAAATCCCTATTAAAGGCTTTGAATTTGATAGTTATTTCCACAAAACTCTCATCACCTTGATGCAAAATGTTGTTATCCATTAGTACCTTGAAAGGTATCTTATTCATTTCATGGAGTAAATTTAAACTATGATCATACATATTGTCATTTGTTTTTTAATCATATTCAAAAACTACTGCATTATTTGATTCAACTAAGAAATTTGTTGGTTAATTTTACAACAAAAACATATATTTGCATAGGCCTTTTCAACCAACATGTCTACCTGACTATCAAGTGCACTTGTCTTTTGTTTCATCACCTTCATAGTAACAACTTCTCTCTTCTTCATCAAAACTAGATTATATGTAGAAGATGTTGGAATAGAGGTTACCAAAGTTACTAGATTCTTTATAAAATTTTGAAGTTATTACAATTGTTCCTTTAACTCCTTATTTGTAGCCCAATTTTTAGCTATTTGTAGCTTCAAAATTTCCACAAATGTATCCAATATAATTACCTCCTCTTCTCTAGTTTGTTTTCCCAAATTGACATAGTTACTTGAAATATTGAGGGCATCATTTTAGAAGCATATTTATCAACTACAAGGGTTGAAATCTGTTAGATGCATAGGACAACTAAGAAAGGGGTGAATCATTTGTATACTTAAAACATTCAAACCCTTAATATCTTTTCAAACCCTTATCAACCATTAAACCCTTATCATGCATTAGTAGAATTTAGACATATGAAATAGTAATGCAAATACATTCAAACACATCCAAACACATAGGAACATTAGATTTACGTGGAAAAACCAAGAAGGGAAAAACCATGATGAGGATTAGCTCACATATAAATGAATTATAATAATAAATACAATTAGGTTCACTACCCAAAAGAAGAAGAAAGGTTCACTGCCGAGTGGCTCACTACCAAGAAGAAAGAAGAATAGAAGAATACTATTAAAAAGAGATTCACTATCTCAAGGAAACATGAGAAATCCACCACTGCATCTTTATGCCATCCACAACCTTTGGCTCACTGCCTCCAACAACTTCAAGCACACTAAAAATGTAGACACTTTTGCTCACTCCATTGGAGTCATATGCATTAAGCTCACACTAAAATCACTACACTTAATAAAATTCACATAATTTACATACCTTTTATAGATCCATACACATCTCCAAAAATTTACCTTACTTATATGCCATCCTCGATCTAAACAATCTCAATTAGGTCATCCTTAATCAAACATATGCACCTAAAACATACAACACCAAAATAGGTTAGCACCAAACACCTTTACAGTGGAAATAAGTAAAGGATGACCATTCCAAGGGTTAACTAGGATCCAAATCCACATCACCACACTATACAATACATTCACAATCACGAGGTACCTCCACAAATAGCGCTAGCATGTTAGGTCAGTCAAAATTGAACTAACACTACAAGTGACCACACACATACTTCTTTAGGTCACATAGACCACATAGCAACATTCCAAAAAATCCATTAAAAATCTTGGGATATTCCATCATCATCATAATATTTTGCAACTTTTCCACAACTACCTAAAATGAAGAACATCATAATCTTGTGCAACCAGACACCCTACCACAGAATACAACTTACTAACCAACCTTGCGAAACACCTCAACACCTGAAACCTCAAGGGAAAGTAGATACATAAAATATAAGAATGTTCCCAAATACGCAAGACAAGAAACCTTACTATAGAGAAAGTGGAGCAATCTTATTTCTCCTAGACAACTTTCTACACAAATAAACAAATTGTCAAACACAACTTTCATTGTAGAACGATCCAAAACCTAAAACTCTAGATATACCACCTCTGAGCACCTCTAATCATCATGTCCAAACTACACAATAATATCTTCTATTAGAGTAATCATGCATTAGCTAATGATTAATTAATCTTTAATTAATTATTAGTCTAATTTATTCTCATGCACTTAAGCTAAACTTAGGAGTTCTTTATTAAGTTAACTAAGTGCATTTCTATGTTAGCTAAAATACACTATTATTAGATCATTTTGTCTCATCATATGTGATTTTGAAACTTGTCTTGATCTAATCCATTTACCATTTAGGGATACTCCTATATAGCACTCAATCCTGATTATATTATCTCTCTAATATTTTCTCTTTTGTACTCTTGAACTCTCAACCTTTGAGGAATTTTGTTTTCCTTGAAGATTCTTGAGGTTCATTCTGTAGCTTTTCCATGTTGAGGAATATTGCACATATTGTTTGTAGATATCTTACATGGAAGGTGTATTTGTTCATTATTTGATCATGTGGCTCGTGTTTTTCACAATTCTAACATCTTCAACCATGAAGAAATGTGGAGCACAATAGTAAACACACCTCTATCAAACTGCTAACACTTTATTCAAATTTTCTCAAAATCACTTGGAAACCAAGTCAACCAACTACAACTGTAACACTTACACATTCCATACATCAATGAAAAAATTGATGACAACACAAAAACATAGTGTAACACGCACCAACAATCTCCCTAACCAACGCAGGCTTCTACCAGATTTTGTAACTATACTATAGGTTGAAAGCAATGATAACACCAACAACATTGTGTTGACATCAACGACAACACCCAAACAACTCAAGATTCCAATAATCTCCCCCTTTTTCATTGATGGAAACACCAACTCTTTGAAAAACCATCAATAGAAAAATTAACTCTACACCAAGCAACACTCCCACTGACTAGGGCATCTTTCACTCTTTATACTCTCATTCTCTTGCTCTTGAAAACTCTCTCCCAAATGACTCTTGCTCTCTCTCGTGATACTCTTTTGAACTATGGTTTTTTAACCAACTCTCTCACCCTTTTACATTAATGGAAAAGGGATGTAAAATCAACCAATTCCCTCTTTCCCACATGTTTCACATTAGAAAACACCTATACTTCACTTCTTCTTACTGTACACTTCATCTATATATGCATATAACTTTAATGCTCTCTCTCCCTTTAACAACACTCCAAAGGACAACACTTGTAAACAAATATTTCTCTCCACTACACCACGTTTTCATACTCTCCCCCTTAGGGGCATAAAATATGCCCTATCTCACTACACCAACCAACAATACTACTACCTACTCCCCCTGAGAGGTAGCCTTCAACACCAGTCCAGAACCAAGAATGTATCTTAAAATGTTTCTTGGATAGATGCACACATGTATGCATCTAGTTGAAAGGAGGGGCAATAACCCTCAATTTTTTCCAGAGATACTCAAAAATATCTTTATAAAGAGCCTTTGTGAAAATATCTACAACTTGATCCTTAGTAGGCACATACTCTAGCTTCACCTCATTCTCTACAACCTCTTCTCTTAAGAAGTGATAGTGGATTGAGATATATTTTGTTCTTTAATGCATTACCGGATTATTTGAAATATTGATTACACTTATACTATCACATAATATAGTAATAGGTTCATCATATGAGTAATAGGTTCATCATATGATACTCCTTTAATGTTTGTTTCATCCACAACACCCATGTGCAGCATGATGTTGATACAATATACTCTTCCTCTGAAGTAGACAATGACACTAAGTCCCACTTCTTACTTAACCATGAAACCAATATTATTCCAAGAAAGAAAGCACCATCACTTGTACTTCTTCTATCATTTGTACATCCTACCCAATCTACATCTATATATGCACTCAAGGAGAAGTCAGCATCCTTTGGATACGACAAACCATAGTCTGAATTGCCCTTAAAGTATCTAAATATACTCAAGTCACTGTTGCAACATGAGGCTCTATGGGATCTTCCTAAAATATAGCCACAAGATAGACTAAATGCATGATATCTAGTCTAGAAGCAATTAGGTATAATAGTACACCAATCATTGATATGTATTTTCTCTTATTTGTCCTAGGAGATTCATCATTTTTTTCTCAAATTGCAACTAGTAACCATAGGAGTACATACCAGTTTAGAGTCATCCATCCCAAACTTCTTCAACATTTCCTTAACATACTTTGACTGTAAAATGAATATTCCTTTCTTTTATTGACCGATTTGTAGTCCAAGGAAGAAATTCATCTCCCCACATATTGACATCTCAAACTCTTCTTGCATTTAATCCATAAACCTCTTGCACATACCTTCATTTCCTCCAAAGATTATTTCATCAACCTACAATACCACAATCAAGATTTATTCTCTTTCAACTTTGAAATATAGATTTCCATTTGCAATACCTTTTCTTAATCCTTGCTAGAGCAAATACATATCCAGTCTTGTATACCAAGCTCTAGGATCTTGTTTGAGTCCATACAATGATTTCTTCAATTTGTAGACCATATTAGCATCTTATGACAACTAAAAATATTCCAGTTATTCAATGTATACATCTTCTTCTAATTAACCATTCAAGAATACAGACTTCACATCCATCTGATAAACTTTGAAATCTTTATGTGCTACAAAAGCCAAAAATATTCTATAGCTTCCATTCTAGCCATCGGAGCAAAAGTCTCCTCAAAATCTATACCTTCAACTTGTGAGTAACCCTTACACACAAGTCTAGCCTTATTTCTGATAGCTTTTCCATCCTCATTCAATTTTCTCCTAAAAACCCATTTAGTTCCTATCACAATCTTATTTTCTAATCTTGGGACCAACTCACAATTTGATTCTTCTCAATGTATTCCAATTCCTCTTTCACAGCCTTGATCAAATTCTCATCTTCACATGATTCACTCACTAATTTCGGATCCACCTCAGAAAGCAAATAAGATTTTACCTATTCTTCTATCATAGCAAATTTTCTCCTTTCCAACACACCCTTTCTCTTATCTCCAATGATTTGATCTTTAGAATGATTATTCTGCACATACTTAGGAGTCTTAGGGATCTTTTTTAGAGCTTCTTCCTCTTTAAATTTCATCTATTTTCCTTTTTCTTCACCATTTTCTTCTTCATTGCAAGGGGGTTCATCAGATTCATATCCTTCTATTAATACTAAACTTTGATGTGGTGCTTCATCCACTTTGACATTTGCACTTTCAATAATCTTCTTCAATTTTTTATTGTAGTACTAGTAGGCCTTTCTTCTTATAGTGTATCCAAGTAATATTCCTTCATCGGATATTGCATCAAACTTTCCTAAGTTATCTTCATCTCTTTGATATAGCATTTGCTTCTAAAAGCTCTAAAGTATTTCACAGTAGGAGGTTTACAAACCATAACTCATAGGGATTCTTCAAACTGTTCACTCTTTCCTATCCTTTGTTAAGAATGTAGACTATAGTATGAATTGCTTCTCTCCAATAGCTATCCAGTATATTAGCTTCCTTCATCATTATACTATCTACTTCTTGAACTTTCCTATTTTCCTTTCCACAACTCCATTTTGTTGAGGATTCCTAGGGGTTGACAAATGCCTCTTTATTCCATGATCTTCACAAAAGCTATTAAACTCATTAGAGGTGAAGTCACCACCTTTGTCAGACCTTAAGCATTTTATTTTTACATTCAGTCCATTCTTAACCATAGAATTAAATGTTTTAAACTTATTTAGGGATTTTTATTTTTCTTTGAGAAATGTCACCCAAGTCATTCTAGAATAATAATCAATCAATAACATGAAATACCTATCACCAAATGAGCTTCTTATTCTGGTAGGTCCACATAGGTCTGTATGCGCCAACTCCAAAGGACTTGTGATAGAATATTCCTTTGTCTTGAACCTCTTCTTTGTTTGCTTTCCAACTTGACATTCCTTGTAGATTGCATTGATAGGCTTTGGTATCCTTGGTAGATCTCTTACAACATCAATAGAGTTGATCTTCACTAGGCTATCAAAATTGATGTGACCCATTCTTCTATGCCATAACCAACTTCATTAATTTGAGACACAAAGCACTTAGCACCACTAACTTTGAGCTAATAGACATTACTTTCTATCCTTGTTCCTATAGCAACTAGAGTACCTGATCTTCCTTTTTTGATTTCACATCCACTATCTTGAAACACAAGATTATATCCTCTGCTACACATTTTTCCTACACTTAGAAGATTATGTCAAAGAACCTTGACATAAATAACATCATCTATTTTATGCTTTCCGTCAAAACTATTTGAACCTTTTCATAGATCTTAGCAGATGCATCATCACCAAACTTAACAAGACCACCATCATACCTTTCAAGCTTAACAGACTTACTCTTATCATCTACCATGTGATTTAAGCATCCACTATCAATGATCCGATAATTCCTTTCTTCTATTGAATGAAAATCACTCAACATAGTTCCTTCAATGTTATGACCTGTTTCCAGATCACTTTCCTTCACACATCTTTCGGGATTAGTAGAATTAGTTCCAAAATTTAAATCCATGAACAAGAATTCATCACTTCCTTCATCTGAATATTTTGATTCCTCATCATCAGAAATACCATTTTCCTTTTCAACATAGTAACTCTTTGAAAAAATTACCTTTGTGATCCTTTTGTTTGTCATTGGTAACTTTGATTGGACATTTAGAAGCATAATGTCCTATCTTTTCATAATTAAAAATAAATGAGAGGTAACTTACCTTTGTATTTTCAAGTTACCTTTTTCAACCTTCTCACAAAATTTTCTTCCACCTCATCAAGATCATCCTAATCTAATTCATCATCTTTTTTTACTTTGCATAATTTAAAGGCAGTTTCTTTACTTGTAGTATCTTGAACAAAATCTCTCATTTCTAGAATTTAAATCACCATATATCTAATCTCTAGAATAATTATCCAAAATTTTGAGCTTCCTCAATAGTAGAAACTTTAGATCTATAAGATTTTAGAAGAGTTCTTAATACCTTTTTCATAACTTTTCTTTCCTCTATCTTTCCACCAAGACCATTGATGGCATTGACAACTTCATCATCTCTAAGTATGTAGGAAATAATATCTTCATCTTCATACATCCTTAGGGTTTCAAATTTGGATTTGTAATTCTACATCTTTTTTTATTTGACCTTGTCATCTCCTTCATAAATTCTTTCCAACTTTGTCTAGACTTCCTTAGCAGATTTTTAACTTATCACTTTTCCAAGTTTGGAAACAAAAAGACCACTCAGGATAGCATTTCTTGTTTTTCCATTATTTTCATAGTCCTTGATCTCATCATCACTTGTCGGACCAATAGTAGGCACAGTATATCCTTTTTCAACTGACTTTTAGACACTAAAACCAAGATAAGCTAGAAAGGACTCCATCTTGGCTTTCCAATAAGCATAATTCATTCCATCAAACATAAGAGATTTAATACCCTTCTTGTGCACCATCCAGATCTACCTCAAGTGGTTAAGCTTCTTCTTGGGAACCACAACTCTAATACCAATTGTTAGATGTACAAGAAAAATGAAGGGGGTTGAATCAATTGTATACTAAAAACATTCAAACCCTCAATATCTTTTCAAACCCTTATCATGCATTAGTAGAATGTAGAAATATGAAATAGTAATGCAAACACATCCAAACACATAGGAGCACCAAATTTGTGTGGAAAACCCAAGAAGGTAAAAACCAAAATGAGGATTACCTTACATAAATGAATTAGAATACCAAATACAATTAGGCTCACTAACAAGGGCTCACTACCCATAAAAATAAGAAAGGCTCACTGTCGAGTGGCTCACTGCTAAGAAGAAAGAAGAATAGAAGAATCTTACAAAGAGATTCACTATCTCAAGGAAATACCTGAGAAATCCACCAGTACAACTTTATGCCATCCAAAAACCTTTGGCTCACCGCCTCCAACAACTTCAAGCACATTGCAAATGTAGACCCTTATGTTCATTGTATTGGAGTCATAGGAATTAAGATGGCACTCAAATCACCACACTTAATCAAATTATCATCCTTTTCACACCTTCTACTGATCCACACACATCTCCAACAAATTACCTTGCTTATATACCATCCTCAACCTAAAAAATCTCAATTAGGTCGGCCTTAATGAAATGTATGCACCTAAAATATGCAACACCAAAATAGGTTGGCACCAAAAACCTTAGTGGTGGAAAGAATTGAATGATGACCATGCCAAGGGTTAAATAGGACCCAAATCCACATCACCATGCTACACAATAAATTCACAATCCATGAGGTACCTTTGCAAATAGTGCTAGCATGCTAGGTCGGCCAAACTTGAACTAACACTACAAGCAACCACACACATACTTCTTTAGGTCATGCAAACCACATAGAAACATTCCAAAACATCCATACAACATCTCAAAATATTCCAACATTATCATAATATTCTACAACTCTGCCACAACTACTTGAAATTGAGAACAACTTACTAACCAAACACCCTACCAAAAAATACACCTTACTAACCAACCTTGCAGAACACCTCAACACTTGAAACCTTAAGGGAAAGTATATACATACAATATAAGCACGTTCCAAAATCCATAAGACAAGAAACCTTACTATAGAGTGTTAGATGTTGTGGTTGTGTTGCTGATATGTGGTTGTCATTGATGTCAACACTATTAGCATTATTGTATTGAAGGTTGTATATGTCAAGGATATTGAGAAAATTGTTAAAAGAAGAGTTGCAGGTTGCCAATGGAACAGTGAAGGTCATGAAGGTATTTTGTTTTGTATGTTGAATATTAGTTGTTGTGGACTAAAGGGTTTATTGTTGAGAGTATTTAGTTCATCTTCCGAAAGTTTCAGAGGTCCGCGTGAAGACTTGATCGTGCTATGAATAGTTGTGTTCTGACAGTGTTTCTGTGGTCTCTGTTAGTGTTCCTGATTGAATTTTTTGTAATTATAGTTGTTACGGATGCCTCTCTGTTACTTCCTGATGTTTGTGGATGTTTCTAGATCATTCTCCATCATTTTTGTATGTCCACATTGATCAATGTGCTCGTGGTCAAATATTTTTTCTTGTGCATGTTCGGGTTTTCATGTTCCTGGCCGACATGTTGGTGGTAATGTGTTGCTGATCCTTGGAGATTAAAATTTGAATGTTTGGCATGCTCGTGGATATTTTTTTTGGTCGCATCATTATATTGGCTGATGGTGTTTAATTTTCATTGAAAATTTAATTGCTAATTTGGGGCGACATTGTAAATATGTTTTATTTTTTTGGCCGACTAAGTGGTTGATGTAATTCCATAATGAGGATATATATGAGTGATTGGTTGAGTGAAGTTAGTGTGTGTGTGGTGTGAGAGAAGCTAGAGATAGTGCAAGTGTGTGATAATTGATCTATTTATTTGATTACAAAGCAAAGTGAGAGTGAAGAGTGAAGGTGTTTTTCTGTGCTTAATTGGAACTGTAATTAGGCTTGTGTAGAAGTTATTTTCTTAGTTCATACCCTCCGAATTTAATCCTATTTTGTATTGTTGGGTAGTGAGCCCCTATTGTATTTGAGTAGTGAGCTCTAAGTAGTGTGCCTGAATGCATGTGCATTCCCCTTACTATTTTCATTATACTTTTAATAGGGTATAATATTGTGGACTAACATCCAACATGGTTTTTCCCCTAATAGGGTTTCCATGTAAAAAAAAAAAAATTGGTGTTCTTTGTGTTTCTGATGTGTTGATTGCTTGTGGTTTATTGTTCATTCATCGGATCTGAGATTAAAGTTAAGTAAAGATTGAAAAGTTTAATATTCTATGACAGTTGATTCACCCCCCCTCTCAATTGTCTGTCCTTGTTTTGCCAACAATTGGTATCAGAGCCAAGTTCCTATGAAGAAGTTTAAAAGATTGAGGTGATCTAAGATGTCATCATACAAGAAGGACAGTCCTAGATTTGATGGAACAAACTACTCACTGTGGAAAGCTAGGATGGAGTGTCATTTGAGGTGTATTGGTGAACCCTACTAGAAGATTACTAAGAATAGATATGTTATTCCTTAGAATGGTCCTTCCACTGCTGATGAGATTAAATAGGCTGAGAATAATGTTAGGTCTATGGAAGCATTGTTGAGTGCTCTAACAAATTCAAAAATGACAAATGTGATAGGTCTGAAGACAACTCATGAGATTTGGATGAAGCTGGAAACTTTGTATGAAGGAGATGTACATGTGAAGATGGCTAAGCTACAGAGTTTGAAAGGCAAGTATGAAAATTTGAAGATGGGTGAAGATGACAATATTTCTTCTTTTATGCAGAGAGTAAATGAACTAGTGATGGGTATTAGATGTGTCAGCGGTACCTTGGAAGAGGAATAAATTGTAGCTAAAGTTCTCAAATCATTTCCTCCCTCTTACAAATCAAAGGATCATGCTATTGAAGAAACAAGATCATTGACAAATATGACAAGAGATATACTGATTGGTAAAATTGCTGCCTTTGAATTAAGTGAATTTGGTGAATCTGTTCCCAAGATTGAAATTGCATTTAAGGCTATTGTATCTAGAAGAAACAAGCAAAGATATGATCCAGGGGAATCTTATAGAAATTCATTCAAGTATGAAGAAGAAATTTTACAACTTGAAGATGAAGAAAGAGAAGTAGAAGAATTGGAAGCACTAATTGTGAAGAAAGAAGGCAGAGGACAAGGTAAGTATAAAGGAGTGTTACCTATTAAATGTTTTTCCTACAGTAAAATAGGTCATTTTGCATCAAGATGTCCTAAAAGAGTTCCTAGATCTAAGCCTAACAAGTCTAGATTCCAAAATAAATGTTACTATGCTGAAGGAGTGACTGATGATGAGTTTGATAAAGATAATGGAAATAAAGATGAATGGGTTTTCATTGCTACCATTGAAAATAGTCTCGTGGCTACTAAATCTACTAAAGTTAAGAAAGATCTTGTAGCCCAAATTTAAGATAAGGATGAGTGAGTTATTGACAACGGATGCTCACATCATATAACTGGTGACAAAAGAAAATTTGTAAGTCTAGAAAAGTATGACAGCGGGGTTGTAAGATTTGGAGATAACAATGTTGGTGTTATTTGTGGCAAAGGATCTATTTGTCTTGGTGGTAAGCACAACACTGATGATGTTCTTTATGTTGAATGGTTGAAGCACAATTTATTGAGTGTTGGACAGATGGTGGACAAGGGTTATGATCTTCAATTCAAAGATGGAAGATGCAAGATACTTGGAAGCTCTGGAAAGATAATTGCTTCAAGTAAAAAGACAGAAGGTAATAGTTTTCACTTGAATACTGCTAGTGAAAGTTGTTTAATTTCTCAAGTAGATGAAAGCTGGTTATAGCATAGGAGGTTGTGTCATGTGAATTTTGATAAAATTTTCAAAGTAAGTTCCACTCAAGAAGTAAGAGATCTACCTAAGCTAGTGAAGCCTACTAACACAATCTGCAAGGAATGTCAGATGGGAAAATAGACTAGAGTCTCCTTCCGAAGCAAACAACATCATACAAATGGTTTGCTAGAGCTAGTGCATACAGATCTTTGTGGTCCCTCCAGAGTCAGAAGACTTCATGGTGAAAGGTACTTTATGTTGCTTATTGATGATTATTCTAGGATGATATGGGTAGCTTTCTTAAGAGAAAAGTGTGAAGCATTAGAAAAGTTCAAAAGTTTCAAAGCTATGGCAGAGAATGAGAAAGGTCTAAAAATTAAATACTAAAGGACAGACAGAGGTGGTGAATTCACCTCCAGGGAGTTTAATTCCTTTTGTGAAGAGCATGGGATCAGAAAATAGTTATCTACCCCCTGAACCCCACAACAGAATGGAGTTGAAAAGAGAAAGAATAGAATAGTTCTAGATGTTGCTAGAATAATAATGATAGAAGGAAATGTCCCTCACATCTATTGGAGTGAAGATATAAGTATTGTTGTGTACACTTTGAATCGAGTAAATGTCAATGGTAATTCTGGTAAGATTCATTTTGAGCTATGGTTTGGCTATAAGCCTATTGTTAAGTATTTCAAGATATTTGGAAGTAAATTCTATATTAAGAGAGATGGGGATATAGCCAAGTTTGATGCAAGAAGCAACGAAGGAATATTTCTAGGTTACTCTACCAAAAGCAAGGCCTACCAGTGCTATAACAGAAGATTGAGAAAGATGGTTGAGAGTGAAAATGTCAGAGTTGATGAGGACTCTGCTAGATCATCCAGATATTGTGGATATGATTCAGATGAAGACAATACAAATCAAGGGAAGAATACTCAGACACAAAATCAACTTCAAATTGTGCCATATGTTTCGGTAAAACAACTTCAATTTGTTCTGATAAATCAAATAAGTCAAGAAGGAGAGACAAGTGCAAAAGAGAGAATAGTAGAACCAAAAGCTTAAGAGAGTCCTAAAGTTCCAAGGTATGTAAAGCTAAACCATTCTGAAAATCAAATCATAGGAGATAAGAGTAAAGGTGTACAAACTAGAAGGAAGATAGAAAAAGAGTATTGCTTGATTTCCAAAATTGAACCTAAAGATGTTAATGAAGCCTGCAATGATGAACACTGGATGGAAGCTATGAAAGAAGAACTGATGCAAATTGAAAAGAATGATACATGGACACTTGTTCCCATACCTAAAGATCAAAATGTGATTGGTACTAAATGGGTCTTTCAGAATAAGCTAAATGGACAAGTTGAAGTGGTCTGGAATAAAGCAAGACTGGTATGTAAAGGGTATTCACAAATGGAAGGTATTGATTTTGAAGAAACCTTTTCCCCTGTTTCTAGAATTGAAGCTATTAGATTATTTCTTGCTTATGCTACATATAAGAACTATAAAGTCTATCAAATGAAGTCAACCTTTCTGAATGGAGAACTAGAAGAAGTTTATATTGAACAACTGGATGGATTTCAACTAACTGATAAGGAAGACATGGTTTTCCGATTGAAGAAATCTCTATATGGACTTAAGCAATCCCCCAGATCTTGGTATGCTAGACTAGAAAAATACTTATTGAAGCTTGGATTCAATAAAGGTACTGCTAATAGCAATTTATATTTCAAGTTGGATCATGACAAAGAGTTAATTATTGAGGTCTTTGTTGATGACATTATTTTTGGAGGAGATGATAATCTGTGTATGAAGTTTGTTGATGAAATGAAGAGTGAATTTGAGATGAGTATGATTGGAGAGATGAAGTTCTTTCTGGGACTACAAGTTACTCAGTTAGACAAGGGGATCTTCATATCTCAATCCAAATATGTGAGAGAGGTGCTGAAGAAGTTTGGCATGGAAGATTCAAAACCAATTGGTACTCCCATGGTAATCGAATGCAAGTTAACACATAATGATGATTCTCCTATGACAAATCAAACAATATATAGATCAACGATTGGTGGATTGCTCTATTTAACTCAGACTAGACCAAACATTATGAATGATGTATGTATGGTCGCTAGATTTCAGGATGATCCAAAAGAATCTCATGTGACTGTTGTAAAGAGAATCTTCAGATATCTGAAAGGAACAATTGATGTTGGACTCTGGTATCCTAAGGATGACAATATTACTTTGATTACATATACTGATGTGGATTGGGAAGGAGATGTAGATGATAGGAAAAGTACTAGTGGTGGGGCATTCTTCCTAGGAAAGAAGCTGGTGTCTTGGTTGAGCAAAAAGCAGAATTCCATTTCTCTATCTACTATTGAAGTAGAGTATATTGTTGTTACAAAAAATTGTACTCAAGTGATGTGGATGAAACAGATGTTGAAAGATATGAGGGTGGTATACGAAGAACCTATTTCCATATACTATGACAATTCAAGTGAAATAAACATTTTGAAGAATCTGGTGCTACATTCTAAGACTAAGCATATATCCATCAATTTTCATTTCTTGAGGGAGAAATTAAATGAGAAAGAAGTCAGACTGGAGTATGTTCCTACCAAAGAACAGGTTGTAGACATTTTCACTAAGCCATTGCCGAAGGATACTTTTGAATATCTCAGAGAAATGCAAGGGGTGATTACCCCTCCTGATAAGAACTAAGAGATACATTTACTTGCATCAATTTGTATGCTTCAAAGCTATATTTCTTGATCTGGATTGATGTTTATGTGGCTGCTACTCAGGGGGAGTAGTCAGATGTGCAAATATGTGGTTCATAGCTTGTATGTGGGAAGATAATGCTTATCTTTTCCATTGATGTCAAAGGGGGAGAAGAGTTATGTGAAAAATTGTTGCCTATCTGGGGAGAAGACCATGTAGAAGAGGTCAAGGAAGAAGAGTCAGAATCTAAGGGGGAGTAAGTGCTGATTGAGATTTGTGTTGATGGTGTTTTTCACATCATGTGTTGCCATCAATTCCAAAGGGGGAGATTGTTGGATGTTGTGGTTGTCATTGATGTCAACATTATTAGCATTATTGTATTGAAGGTTGTATATGTCGAGGATATTGAGAAAATTGTTAAAAGAAGAGTTGTAGGTTGCTAGTGGAACAGTGAAGGTCATGAAGGTATTTTTTTTTGTATGTTGAAGATTAGATATTGTGGACTAAATGGTTTATTATTGAGAGTATTTAGTTCATCTACCAGAAATTTCAGAGGTCCGTGTGAAGACTTGATCGTGCTATGAACAATTGTGTTCTGACAATGTTTTTGTGGTCTCTGTCAGTGTTCCTGATTGAAGTTTGTGTAATTCTAGTTGTTGCAAATGTCTCTCTATTAGTTATTGATGTTTGTGGATGTTTCTAGATCATTCTCCATCATTGTTGTACATCCACGTTGATCAGTGTGCTTGTGGTCAAATATTTTTTCTTGTGCATGTTTGGGTTTTCATGTTCCTGTCTGACATGTTTGTGGTAATGTGTTGCAGATCCTTGGAGATTAAAATTTGAATGTTTGGCACACTCGTGGATATTGTTTTGGGTCTCACCATTGTATTGGTTGATGGTGTTTAATTTGCATTAAAAAATTTAATTGTTAATTTGGGCTGACATTGTAAATATGTTTTATTTTTCTGGTTGACTAAGTGGTTGATGTAATTCCATAATGAGGATATATATGAGTGATTAGTTGAGAAAAGTTAGTGTGTGTGTGGTGTGATAGAAGCCAGAGATAGTGAAAGTGTGTGATAATTGATCTATTAATTTGATTACAGAGCAGAGTGAGAGTGAAGAGTGAAGGCATTTTTCTGTGCTTAATTGGAACTATAATCAGGCTTCTGTAGAAGCTATTTTCTTAGTTCACACCCTCTAAATTTAATCCTATTTTGTATTGTTGGGTAGTGAGCCCCTATTGTATTTGAGCAGTGAACTCTAGGCAGTGTATAGTGTCCCTCCAGTTGCAATACTCTATTTTTAGTTTGATTAAGCTTGATAGATAGATGCTTTAGTTGATTATGATACTATGTTGTTCATTTTCATAAATGACTTTGATATTATGTTGTTTTATTCTTCGTGGATGATACTTTTGACATCTTGATCATCTGGTTGTGTTTGTGTGATGTTATTAAGATAGACACATATGTGATTTGGTTTATTTTCTTATGAGTTTTTATGTGGTTATCATGTTGAAATGGTTGTTTGGGATATATGTTGCTCGTCAGTATCGATGAAGAAAATAGTGTAGCACTACTCATTTGTGAGCACCCTGCTACACTGTGATTCTTCTTCATGGTGTGTTTTCTGATATAAGTTTATATGTTTAAAAGTCATGTTTCATGTAGATACAGGTACTGGGTATCGGCTTCACCTGCTTGTCAGGTCTGAGCATACCCTACTCCAATGAAATTATGTTGATCAAGAGGTAATGATAGGTCCTTATTGAACCATCATTCTTTATTAAACGAGTACCTACTTGTTACCCTTCCTTGTTGTCTAGTTTGTTTCTGTTGTGTCGTACTTGTCTGTATGGTTTTGTTTGAGAATTCATTATTGTAGTTAAATGAGTAATTGTTTTTAATATTAGTTTAAATGTTTAAATTTAGAATTATCATTTAATTTATTAATTTAAATTAAATAAGTTATTTATTTTAAAAGTGAAAGTTAATTTTTGCAAAAGTATTTAATTAAATATAAATTGTTGATTTACTTGTGCAAATGAGATTTATATGGAAAATAGATATTTAAAAAGAAGATATTTTCAACATGTTATGAATCTTTGATTTGAAGTTGAAAATCTGATTTGATATTAAAAGGGTAAGTTGAACTGATTGATTAATTTTGAATGCGTACTGGTCTATCAGTTAAGTTTTATAATTGAGAGTTAATAGAAATGCATTAAAAGCTTTAGGGGTCACAATTTTTGATTCATGGAATATTCTGGAGGAATTTTTACGGCAGCAGTTTTTAGAAAATTTTGCAAAGTAGTTGTTTTGGAAAAACTTTTATCTTAGATTTTGTTTGCAAGCATAATTTTGTGTTGGATTGTCTTGGATTACTTCGTCAAGATCTAGTGAATTTAAGAAGAGTTGGCAGAAGCTTCATAATTCATTTCCAACCAGTCATCAAGCTTTAAACATGTTTTCTTCTTTGGTTTTAAATTCTTGTGTTTAATTCTAAAAACATAATGTTGAATTTTGATATTTTATAAAGAAATTGTTTTGCTAAACCTGCACAACCAACAAAGAAACAAGTTAGAAGAGTCTTTGAAATTTAAAGTAGAAAAGAATAAAAGCATTCTGTAATTATATTATTCCAGATCTGAAATCATCTTTAGTTTGGCTGTGAAATAAATGTGTTCGCATTAAATTGAAAATTTTAAGAAAAGATTGAAGATTTTCTTTTATTTACAAAAGTAGATTTGAACAAACAAAAGACTGTAATTATCCAAAAACGTTCTTATGCTGAATTTGATTTTCAATAAAGAATTAAGAAGAAAAGAAAAATGCAAATTCTTGATCTGAACATTTAAAATGGCTATAGATTAAATTGAGGCATCATAGCATTCATGGTTTATTGTGTTATGAATTACAAACTTTCTAAATTGAGAAGAGTTTTCATTTGTCATTGATATTACCCTATAGCCAATTCTTTAATCATTCTTTAACCGTATATCTCCAAACTTAATACTAAATAAGGCGCGCTTAGGGATATAAGGAGATTATACTTTTAAATTGTCAGTTACTTGCCATTCTTGGGGACTTCTGTATTTAAATTTACTTAGTACACAATAAGCATTCTGATATTTCCATCGCCTATTAACTGTAGGTTAATGTCTTTTAGTTTTGTTATAATCTGTCCATTAGATATGCGCACATCCTTCTTCTAATGGTATCTGATATATAATCTTTGATCAGTAGTCCTGATTTAAATAATTTTTTGTAGCATGCATCAGAGATGATAGATATTTACCTAAATATTTACTCTTTTTGGTCGTTTCTACTAATGGATTAGTCGAATTAGTAAAGAATAACTGGTTTTGTTTATAACTAGAAAACTCCATTGAAGAATTCAACGTTATTTGTGTTATAGTTGATAAATTCTGTAGATTATTCCACTTCATATTTATTGTCATATTCCAGGCTGGTTTGGGCGCAAATTGTTACTCCTTAAGGTTTTTATTATACTGTTGCAATAGAAGCTTAATAAGCTCAAATTTTGTTAACAATTATTTCTTGTATGTTTCATTGAGGAATTTGTGCGAAAATTCTTTATTAAATTCGTTTGACATGAAGTTCTCCTTGCATGTGCATGTGCTGGCAGATTGTTAGATCTATTCCTTTTACCTTGTCTTGGATTTAGATATTGTTTTTATAAAGCCCTTTCTTCTAACTGTATCTTGTGGTGTTTGCATGGCATTCTGTTTACTTTTTATAGTTATGATATTTATTTGAAACTATCACTCTTATCTTTTGTGCGAACTCTCCTTTGCATGACATACTAGTGGAAGATTCCTTGTTATAAAATTATATTTATATAACTATCAGTTAGTATATATATAAGGCACATGTATTGATTAAATGTGGGTTTATGATTAAGAAAAGAAGAGAAAGAAGAATTTTAAGTTTATTGTTTGTAATTTGATTCTTTCTAAAAAATTGAATAATACAAATGAATCTTAGATCGCTATCATATATTTATATATATAGTGAATTGTATTGCTTTTAAATGATTGATTTATAAATGTAAAGGATTTATATCATCCTTACTCAATAATATTAATAGATGTATTTTCTTTAAAATTATAAGACATATAATAATACCAATAAATTGTTTATTATGAACTTTTAATTCATGAAGATTGGAAAATTGTAATTATTGAGTATGTACATCTAATGTTATTGAGTTTTATTTCATTTCTTCAAAGGCTAGGCAAGTGAAAATCATATTGTTAAACTTATTACACTTTAATTATGTTGCTTGATTACAATGATTTTACTTGGGGGTATAGCTTTGCACATTTTGTTGTTGTCTAAGAGGCATTTTGGAGATTATGGTTTTGATCTTTGTGCTTGGTAGCTCCTCCTTGTCTTTTGATGTTGAGTCATGTTATAGAAAGAGTGGCTTGCGGTAGGGGCTGAAACCCTAAATGGTTGTCAGGGTAACCTATTGTAGGTTTAGTAATCCAGTGGAAACCTAACTAATGTACTAGGGGTTGGGTAGAACTAAACATTAATTTAGATAAAAGTATGCATCGCCTTTTATCTTAACGCTCATTTAGGTTAAGGTAAGGTTGAGAAGGCCTGGAATGGCTAGTAACCTATCTTGTCCTCTTGAAAGATAGAACAACTCCACACTAGTTTGCATAGGGGCCGAGAATTAGTAGAGACTGCCAGGGTAACTCTTGGAGAGGGCCGGTAGTCTAGGAAGATTCACCAGGGTAACCTATCCCGATAGTGTGATGACACTCTTTGCCTATTACATGAATGTGATCCTTTGTATTGAGTTATCCCTAGTTGTGTTTTGTCACTTGGAGTTTATTTGTTATGTTTTGATATCGTTATGTCGTTATGTGAATGTAAGCCACGTAAATGTATTATTTTGTCTTCTTGTTTTGTGGACCTATAATTATCTCCAAGCACAGAGGGAGTGGACCTTCGGGTTTCACATGGTTGGGAGGAAACCATGCTATACCTTCATTTGATACTTTTGTAGATGGTATTATACTTCTAGTAGTTTCCAGTTACTTCATTGTTCATGACAGTGGATGCAGAATGTATTCGTGGACATGGATGTCAGTTGTGATGTGATCATTATCCTCTTTGTATATTTACCTCTTGTATATGAGTGTACTCATTGTATCATCATTATGATGTATTGAGATTTATTGAAATCTCACATGATGTAATCTGGACTTATGGTAATCCGATTGTATAAAGTTTCAAAAATTGGATCATTCATGGCTTTAAATTTGTACTTATGTTTTATGATATAATGTGTTGATTTTATTTATAATGTTTATGTAACGTCGTCTTGGAATCCTTAAGGCAGTTATGTAATTAAATCTCCTTTTTAAAAAAAAAAATTGTTCAGTTAATTTTTTCTTTACACTTTGTTTTAATGGAAATCAAGGCAGGGCGTTACAGATTGGTATTAGAGCCAAGGTTCTAACGCTGGGTACTTTGGTTTTCTGAGCCCATTAGGTTGGATTTGATGTTATATTTTGTTGATGTGTTATCCTGTTTGTTTTGCTTGTCTTTTAGCTAGACTTGTCCTTGATTTTGTGTAGGATCATGCCTAGACGTCGTGGTAGAGGTCGTGGTCGAGGCCGAGATGGTGGCCGTGGGCCGAACCACCAGGTAACACCCCCTCAAAGCTCTCATGTGATAGAATAGGTAGAACAGTTGGGTCCTCAGTTGGATCAGGTAAATGAGGAACAGATCCCAGAATAGTCAGAGGTAGAGGGAGCACAGTTATGCCCTCTACTAGAAGAGGTCCTTGCTTGACTTGGACCTAGATAGGAAGTGGAACAAGAGGTGATTATGGAATGTGATAGATCTTCAAGGAGAGTTGATGATACTGTGCAGTAGGATGCCATTATTGCTGGTCATATGCGAGATTTGTTGAGGGCCGCCCTCCTACATTTGATGGATCTGGTGGTGGTTTAGAAGTAGAAACTTGGTTGATTGATTTGGGGTGATGCTTTTCTATGCATCCCTATGGTAGCAATACCCAAGCTCATTGCACAATAATGCACCTTAGAGGCTTTGCCTCTACATGGTGGCATTTGGAGGAGCAAAAGCTCCATCTAGAGATTGGAATAGTCTCGTGGGATATGTTCCTGGAAAGATTCAGAGCATGTTTCCTGTTTGAGCATTGGAGGCAGTGACATGTGGATGAGTTTCATAATTTACGTCAGATGGCTATGTTCATGGAGCAGTTTGAGCGCAAGTTTTATGAGCTCAAACAATATGTAGGGATTGTGGACAATGAGGCGATGTTGGTGCAACACTTCATTAGGGGCTTAAATTCCCATATTAGTGGAGTCAGAGTCTTCGAGCCGAAGACTATGGAGGTTGTTGTGGAGAAGGCACGTATTGTGGAAGAGAATCTAACTATGGCATTGGGTGGACATACAAGAGTTCAGATAGGTAGTGCTCCTATTTCAGGTGTTGGTCCATGAGGTGGTTAGATACAGACAGGTGGTTCCTCTAGGAATCAATAGGCACTCGCTAAGGGTGGACATCAATAGCAGCATAATCCACAAAATAATAAGAATTCACAGTTTCAGCAGGGTAATAGTTCAAAATCTAGAAAGAACTGTAACTAGTGGCACAATAAGTGCAATTAACAAGATCAACCAGCTTAGAGTGCACATTCTACAGTGAGTAGAGCAAGCTTTCAGCAATCCAATGCACCTTCCGGTGGCAGAGGGTTTGGCAAATGTACTGGTTGTTTCTCATGTGGTCAGCAGGGTCACATTGCTAGGCAGTGTCCTATGCGAGGTACTTCAGGATTTGGACAGTGACCGGTAGCTTCAAAGTCGATAGTTGGAGATGTAGGTTGTTCATATACAATCTTTTTTGCGGTAAATAACCACCAAGAAGATCATCAGAGCACTGTGGTTGAATCTTCAGGTCAGTTATAGGGTACCGATGTTACTATTATTTTTTATTTTGGAGCTACTGATTCATTTATTTCACCTACTATTGTTGAGTGATGTGGACTTGTGGTAGTAAAGGAAGGCGATAGGTGGCAGGTAGAATTTTCTTTTGGGGCAAAGGTAGTAGTAGAATCCCTCATTTGCAATTGTGAACTAAATATTGGACTGTTAACTACCTTAGTAGATCTTCGAGTCACACCTCTAGGTTTGTATGAAATTGTTTTTGGAATGGATTACTTAGAATCTCATCATACAGTGATTGACTGTCGGCAGAAGATAGTACGTTGTATTGATGATGTTGGTACAAAGGTTGAAATATTTGGTGTTCAGAGACCCATCTCCTTGCAAATAATTTCTTCTATGTAGTTGAAGAGATGCCTTCATCAGGGTTGTCAATTTTTTGCAACAACAGTTAATGACTTGGATTTAGGAGAGATTCAAGAGATATCACTTGATGATCACCCTATTCTTAGGGAATTTGCAGATGTTTTTCCTAGTGATATTCCTGGTATGCCACTGAAGCGTGACATAGATTTTAGAGTTGACCTAGTTCCTGGAGCTAATCCCATATCACGAGCCCCTTATAGAATGACTACACAGGAATTGGAAGAGCTTTGTATCCAGTTGGAGGAACTCTTGGAAAAGGGTTTTATTCATCTGAGTGTTTCCCCCTGGGGAGCACCTATCATCTTCGTGAAGAAGAAGGACGGATCTCTTAGATTGTGCATTGATTATCATCAATTAAACAAAGTGACGATTAAGAATTGATATCCTTTACCCAGAATCGATGTCTTTTTTATCAGATCAAGGGAGAAAATGTGTTCTCTAAGATTGATTTGAAATCAGGTTACCATCAACTACACATTGCAGAAGCAAATATTCATAAAACGACATTCTGAACTCGATACAGGAACTACGAGTTCACAGTAGTACCGTTTGGGTTAACGAATGCACCCTCAGTTTTCATGAGTTTGATGAACGGTGTATTTCACACCTATCTTGATCATTTCATTCTCATGTTTCTTGATGATATTTTGATCTATTCGAGAAATATGAAGGAGCACGAAGAGCATTTGAGACAAGTACTACATTGCTTGAGGGAGAATCAATTGTATAAAAACTTGAAGAAGTGTGAATTCTTTCAAACCAAGGTGAAATACCTTGGTCATGTGATTTCTGGAAAGGGTATAGCTATGGATCCTGCAAAGATCCAAGCTATTATTGACTAGCCCATGCCTACTAATGTTGCTGAGTTTTATAGTTTTATGGGTCTTGCTAGATACTACAAACAATTTGTTCAGGGGTTTTCTAGGATTGTACACCCCATTACTTCTCTTCAAAGGAAAGGGAAGAAATTTATCTGGACAGATCAATGTCAATTGGATTTTCAGATACTTAAGGATAAGTTGAATAGTGCACCTATCTTAGTTGTTCTTGATCCTACTAAGGATTTCATTGTTTGAGCTGATGCATCTTTGGAGGGTTTAGGAGTTGTGCTGATGCAATATGGACATGTGATCACTTATGATTCTCGCAAACTCAAGGATCACAAACAGAATTATCCCACTCATGATTTAGAGCTTGTTGTAGTAGTTCATGCTTTGGTTCAATGTAGACATTTCTTGTTGGGGCATCATTTTGAACTTCATTGTGATTACCGTAGTCTACAATATATATTCACACAACCTAATTTGAATGTTAGGTAGAGACAGTGGATGGAGTTCTTATGTGAATATTATTTTGAGGTGAAATGTGTTTAGGGAAAAGAGAACGTAGTGGTTGATGCTCTCAATTGGCGAAGACATGAGATTTCTGCTGTGACACTTGGAGTTGAGTTGAGGAGCCATATTTTAGCAGTACTTCCTACTAATAGATTGTATCAGGAAGTGAGTTGGAGATTGGATCAGGTAGACCCTTGGGGGGAAGATTTTCAAGATATATTCTTGAGTCTGATGGATTGTTACGACATTTAGGTCATATCTATGTACCACCTACAGAAGATCTTTGCACTCTAATTTTGATAGAGGCACATCAAGCACCATACTCAGCTCATCCTGGTGTTAAGAAGATGCATGCAGATCTTCGACAATTGTACTTTTTTCCTAGTATGAAGCGTGACATTGCTAATTTTGTTTTGAGATGTCTTGAGTGCCAGAGAGTTAAGGCTAAGCATCAACATCCCGTCGGTTTATTACAGCCACATCTCATTCCTGAATGGAAATGGGATATTATATCAGTTGATTTTATTGTTGGATTACCTTTGTCATCGCGTTGACATGATGCTATCATGGTTACTGTTGACAGATTGACCAAGGTAGCACATTTTTCTCTAGTTTGATCATCCTACAATGCTTCCTTTGTGGCTAGAATATTCATGGAGGATATTGTTTAGTTGCATGGGATTCCTCATAGAATCATTTTAGATAGGGATCTTGTATTTACATCAGCCTTATGGACATCATTACAACATGCTTTAGGTACACAGTTGAACTTCAGTTCAGCCCATCATCCTGAGACTGATGGTCAGATAGAGAGAGTTAATCAGATTCTCGAAGATATGCTCAAAATGTATGTGATGGATCGATAATCACATTGCAAAGATTATCTATACTTAGTGGAATTCGCCTATAATAATGGGTATCAAAGTTTCATAGGTATGCCCCCCTTTCAGGCACTGTATGGACGTCCTTGTCATACCCCATTGAGTTGAGATCAACTTGAGGATAGAGTTCTACCCGGTCCTGAGATGCTTCGTGATATGGAGCAACGGGTTGATCACATTTGATAGCGGCACATGATAGATAGAAGAAGTATGTTGATGCGCATAGAGTGGATCGACAGTTCTCAGTTGGCGATAAGGTTTTTCTTCAAGTGCAACTGCATAAGAATTCAATCTATTATGGAAAAGGCTCTAAGCTTGCGCCTCGATTTGTTGGACCATTTGAGATTCTGGAGATGATTGGTCCTGTGGCGTATCGACTTGCTTTACCACCAAGTTTATCACGCATTCATGATGTTTTCCATGTATCAGTTCTTACACTTTATCATCCTGACATTTCACATGTGCTTGATTGGAATGCATTACAGGTAGAGGATGGGCAGCTGGCTTTGGAGCCTGTGGGCATTCTTTAGCATCGGAGGCTCACCCTCAGGGGTTGAGACATTGATCAGGTGAGGATCCAATGGGATCCTAGTGATGAGGCATCAACTACTTGGGAGGATGCGATATGCATGCATGAGCTTTATCCTTATCTATTTACAGGCTTCCAGGAGTAAGCCTTATCCTAGGGGGGGAGGATGTAGTGTCCCTCCAGTTGCGATACTCTATTTTTAGTTTGATTCAGCTTGATACATAGATGATTTAGTTGATTATGATACTATGTTGTTCATTTTCATATATGACTTTGATATTATGTTGTTTTATACTTCGTGGATGATAATTTTGACATCCTAATCATCTGGTTGTGTTTATGTGATGTTATTGAGATAGACACATATGTGATTTGGTTTATTTGCTTATGAGTTTTTATGTGGTTATCATGTTGAAATGGTTGTTAGGGATATATGTTGCTCTTCAATATCAGTGAAGAAGATAGTGTAGCACTACTCATTCATGAGTACCCTGCTACGCTATGATTCTTCTTCACGGTGTTGTTTCTGATATAAGTTTATATGTTTAACAGTCATTTTTCATACAAATACAGGTACCGGGTATCGGCTCCACCTACTTGTCAGGTCTGATCATACCCTAATCCAATGAAATTATGTTGATCAGGAGGTAATGATAGGTCCTTATTGAACCATCATTCTTTATTGAACGAGTACCTACTTGTTACCCTTCCTTGTTGTCTAGTTTGTTTCTATTGTGTCATACTTTTCTATATGGTTTTTTTTGGGAATTCATTATTTTAGTTAAATGAGTAATTGTTTTTAATATTAGTTTAAATGTTTATATTTATAATTATCATTTAATTTATTAATTTAAATTAAATAAGTTATTTATTTTAAAAGTGAAAGTTAATTTTTGCAAAAGTATTTAATTAAATATAAATTGTTGATTTACTTGTGCAAATGAGATTTATATGGAAAATAGATATTTAAAAAGTAGATATTTTCAACATGTTATGAATCTTTGATTTGAAGTTAAAAATCTGATTTGATATTAAAAGGGTAAGTTGAACTGATTGATTAATTTTGAATGCGTACTGGTCTATCAGTTAAGTTTTATAATTGAGAGTTAATAGAAATGCATTAAAAGCTTTAGGGGTCACAATTTTTGATTCACGGGAATATTCTGGAGGAATTTTCATGGTAGCAGTTTTAGAAAATTTTGCAAAGCAGTTGTTTTGGAAAAACTTTTATCTTAGATTTTGTTTGCAAGCATAATTTTGTGTTGGATTGTCTTGGATTACTTCGTCAAGATCTAGTGAATTTAAGCAGAGTTGGCAGAAGCTTCAGAATTCATTTCCAACCAGTCATCAAGCTTTAAACATGTTTTCTTCTTTGGTTTTAAATTCTTGTGTTTAATTCTGAAAACATAATGTTGAATTTTCTTGTTTTATAAAGAAATTGTTTTGCTAAACCTGCACAACCAACAAAGAAACAAGTTAGAAGAGACTTTGAAATTTAAAGTAGAAAAGAATAAAAGCATTCTGTAATTATATTATTCCAAATCTGAAATCGTCTTTAGTTTGGCTGTGAAATAAATGTGTTCGCATGAAATTGAAAATTTTAAGAAAAGATTGAAGATTTTCTTTTATTTACAAAAGTATATTTGAACAAACAAAAGACTGTAATTATCCAGAAACGTTCTTATGCTGAATTTGATTTTCAATAAAGAATTAAGAAGAAAAGAAAAACACAAATTCCTGATCTGAACATTTAAAATGGCTATAGATTAAATTGAGGCATCATAGCATTCATGGTTTATTGTGTTATGAATTACAAACTTTCTAAATTGAGAAGAGTTTTCATTTGTCATTGATATTACCCTAAAGCCAATTCTTTAATCATTCTTTAACTGTATATCTCCAAACTTAATACTAATAAGGCACGCTTAGGGATATAAGGAGATTATACTTTTAAATTGTCAGTTACTTTCCATTCTTGGGGACTTCTATATTTAAATTTACTTAGTACGTAACAAGCATTATGATATTTCCATCACCTATTAACTGTAGGTTAATGTCTTTTAGTTTTGTTATAATTTGTCCATTAGATATGAGCACAACCTTCTTCTAATGGTATCTGATATATAATCTTTGATCAATAGTCCTGATTTAAATCATTTTTTGTAGCATGCATCGGAGATGATAGATATTTACCTAAATATTTACTCTTTTTGGTCGTTTCTACTAATGGATTAGTCGAATTAGTAAAGAATAACTGGTTCTGTTTATAACTAGAAAACTCCATTGAATAATTCAACATTGAATGTGTTATAGTTGATAAATTCTGTAGATTATTCCACTTCATATTTATTGCCATATTCCAAGCTCGTTTGGGCGCGGATTGTTACTCAAGGTTTTTATTATATTGTTGCAATAGAAGCTTAATAAGCTCAAATTTTGTTAACAATTATTTCTTGTATGTTTCATTGAGGAATTTGTGCAAAAATTCTTTATTAAATTCATTTGACATGAAGTTCTCATGTGCATGTGCGGCTGTAGATTGTTAGATCTATTCCTTTTCTCTTGTCTTGGATTTAGATATTGTTTTTATAAAGCCCTTTCTTGTAACTGTATCTTGTGGTGTTTGCATGGCGTTCTGTTTACTTTTTATAGTTATGATATTTATTTGAAACTATCACTCTTATCTTTTGTGTGAACTCTCCTTTGCATGACATACTAGTGGAAGATTCCTTGTTATAAAATTATATTTATATAACTATCAGTTAGTATATATATAAGGCGCATGTATTGATTAAATGTGCGTTTATGATTAAGAAAAGAAGAGAAAGATAGAATTTTAAGTTTATGATTTGTAATTTGATTCTTTCTAAAAAATTGAATAATACAAATGACTCTTAGATCACTATCATATATTTATATATATAGTGAATTGTATTGCTTAAAAGTGATTGATTTATAAATGTAAAGGATTTATATCATCCTTACTCAATAATATTAATAGATGTATTTTCTTTAAAATTATAAGACATATAATAATACCAATAAATTGTTTATTATGAACTTTTAATTCATGAAGATTGGAAAATTGTAATTATTGAGTATGTACATATAATGTTATTGAGTTTTATTTCATTTATTCAAAGGCTAGGGAAGTGAAAATTGTATTGTTAAGCTTATTACGCTTTAATTATGTTGCTCGATTACAATGATTTTACTTGGGGGTATAGCTTTGTACATTTTGTTGTTGTCTAAGAGGCATTTTGGAGATTATGGTCTGTCTCTAGATAAAGGTGTAAACATTTGTGGTTTTGATCTTTGTGCTTGGTGGCTACTCCTTGTCTTTTGATGTTGAGTCATGTTATAGAAAGAGTGGCTTGCGGTAGGGGCTAAAACCCTAAATGGTTGTCAAGGTAACCTATCGTAGGTTTAGTAATCCAGTGGAAACCTAACTAATGTACTAGGGGTTGGGTATAACTAAACATTAATTTAGATAAAAGTATGCCTCACCTTTTATTTTAACGCTCGTTTAGGTTAAGGTAAGGTTGAGAAGGCCTGGAATGGCTAGTCACCTATCTTGTCCTCTTGAAAGATAGAACAACTCCACACTAGTTTGCATAGGGGCTGGGAATCGGTAGAGACTGCCAGGGTAACTCTTGGGGGTCGGTAGTCTAGGAAGATTCACCAGGGTAACCTATCCCGATAGTGTGATGACACTCTTTGCCTATTACATGAATGTGATCCTTTGTATTGAGTTATCCCTAGTTGTGTTTTGTCACTGGGATTTTATTTGTTATGTTTTGATATCGTTATGTCATTATGTGAATGTAAGCCACATAAATGTATTGTTTTGTCTTCTTGTTTTGTGGACCTATCATTATCTCCAAGCACAGAGGGAGTGGACTTTCAGGTTTCACGTGGTTGGCAGGAAACCGTGCTATACCTTCATTTGATACTTTTGCAGATGGTATTATACTTGTAGCAGTTTCCAGTTACTTCATTATTCGTGATAGTGGATGCAAAATGTATTTGTGGACATGGATGTCAGTTGTGATGTGATCATTATCCTCTTTGTATATTTACCTCTTGTATATGAGTGTACTCATTGTATCATCATTATGATGTATTGAGATTTATTGAAATCTCACATGATGTAATTTGGACTTATGGTAATCCGATTGTATAAAGTTTTGAAAACTGGATCATTCATTGCTTTAAATTTGTACTTATGTTTTATGATATAATGTGTTGATTTTATTTATAATGTTTATGTAACGTCATCTTGGAATCCTTAAGGCAGTTATGTAATTAAATCTCTTTTAAAAATTAAAAAAAACTGGTTAATTTGTTCTTTACGCTTTGTTTTAATGGAAACCAAGGTGGGGCGTTACACAGTGTGCCTGAATGCATGTGCATTTCCCTTACTATTGTCATTATAATTTTAATAGGGTATAATAGTGTGGACTAACATCCACCGTGGTTTTTCCCCTAATAGGGTTTCCAAGTAAAAAAAAAATTGGTGTTCTATGTGTTTCTGATGTGTTGATTTCTTGTGGTTTACTGTTCATTCATCAAATTTGAGGTTAAAGTTAAGTAAAGATTGAAAAGTTTAATATTCTATGACAACTGATTAACCCCTCCCTCTCAATTGTCTGTCCTTGTTTTTCCAACATAGAGAAATGTGGAGCAATCTCATTTCTCCTAGACAACCTTCTACATAGATAGATAAATTATCAAACACAACTTTCACTGTAGAATGATCTAGAACCTAAAACTCTAGATATACCACCTTTGAACACCTCTAATCATCACATCCAAATTGAAAAATAATATCTTCAACCATGAAGAAATCTAGAGCACAACATTGAACACACCTATGTCACACTACTCACTCTTTTATTCAAATTTTCTCAAAAGCACTTGGAAACCAAGTGAACCAACTGCAACTGCAACACTTACTCATTTAATACATCAATGAAAACACTGATGATAACACCACAACATAGTGCAACACACACCAACAATATCCCTAACCAACCCAGGCTTCCAACAGACTCTGCAATTATACTATAGGTTGACAACAATGACAACAATAATGACAACACCCAAACAACTCAAGATTCCAACAAAAATTTTGTAATTATTTCCCCATTTTGTTAATCCTTATAGTTGAAATGTGTTTTGCTTCTTCTAGTTCTTCTCATTACTAATAATCACTTGAAATTTTACTAATTCCAAAGGTTTTACATTTTCTTTTTTCTTGCTGCAAAATCCAACTTGAGCCAAGTTGGGTTGGTAGGAACATTTTATATGACGAGTTTTCAATACTCTATTGCTATGGTGGAATATATATTATTGAAGGAGGTTTTACTAGGACTTGATGCCTTGGAGGAGTATGAGAAGGTACCAAAGAATGATGTTGAGGAGAAGGAGGGAATTTTTTGTGGACTCAACACAAGAGTTTTAGCTATATCTTCTTATTCTAGTATATCATCCATACTATCTTTATATTAAATGTAGATCAACCCCTCTTATGATCCAACCATTTTCAATGGATATGATTAGGTCTACAAAATATCTTCTCCAATTTGGATTTATTCTTTTACCTCTTCTATTTTTTGTGTCATTGTATTTCTAGGAATAATGGTAGTGGGTACACCTGTTGATGTATGTACGTGAGGAGGTGAAGTAGTCCCTTATATAGATGAGGTGATATAGAATTTATCTCTTCTTGGTTGATCTATATAAAATGATGATTCAAGATAACCATATTATGCTAATCTAGGAAATATTTATTTAGTAGCTCCACTCCAAACCCCACCATTAATCATGTATTTATTTCTTCTTTTAGTGTTCTTTCCCTTTTTATTGCCTTATCAACATTTTGTATGAGTTCTTTGGTGGATTCTCCCTTCTTCCCCCTATATACTCAAGGAGGTTCACTCTTCTCTTTCTTCTTATAAAATTTCCCTTTTTTAACTACCCCTTTTGGAATCAAATTGATCCACTAGTAAAATTAATAACATTCTTGTTGATTTTTTTTATATCATTAACTTTGTTTGTGGCCCAATCAACCAACGGTGGAGGAATAATATCAATATTTTACAAGTCATGGGAAGGATCTATGATGTTTCAATTATTAGTTATATCCTCAAGGAGATCCTCTTTTACGCTTATATCTTTAATTTGCTTGAGGGTAAGTCTACAAAATCCCATCTTTTTTACCTCAAACTCATTATGAAAATCAACCCAAAAGTCCTCTATTATAGCTTGATATTTATATTTTATCCCAAAAACTTTATCCTTTCCAACTAGGTCATAGTTAATCCTTCTATTGTATAACTTTAGGTTCAAAAAATAAATTTATTTCTCAGAGGCTCTAGATCATACTATATTTGGACATGAGTAGAACCCCAAAATAATGGAAATTACACTCCAGACTTGTGTTTTTTGTGAATTTCTTGTAAATTTCTATTACCTACCTAGTGAACTCCAATAATGTAACTTTATTGCTAAAAAATATTTGGAGTAAGAATGTAACTCCAAAAAACCTAGTGATTTTGATGTAGGTAGACTTGGGGAATTGAAGGAACTAGTGTCCCCACCTAGATATCAACTGGTTTGCCTCATCAAAAATTCTTATCAAACCATCTTCTGCAAATTTTTTGATAAATGGGTAAATAAAAGCATCATTTACCCTCTTAAAATTAACCTTGGATTCCTTTAGTTTTGGTTGGGTATAAAGTTCCCATACCCTTCTTTCTTTGTCAGCTTCCCCTAGAATTCTATTTTTTTTGTCAAACTTGGGAAGGTGGGATGCCTTGCCAGTTGGTATATAATGTAAGAAGTCATATAGAACTTCATAATCGTAATGAATATTAGTCAAATATTCATGAATATTTTTACTCACTATTTGAGTTCAGTCAAAATATATTTATCCATGAGGATGACATAGATGTGTTCATGTGTCCATGTGTGATACACTCAATAATTTTTATTTTCCCATAACTCTACTTATAAGAGTAATTAGAACACCTATTTATCCATGGAAATATTCCCTAGTAAGGTTCTTAGGGACCTTAGTGAAGGATTTTATTGGCTTTTCTAGCCATGATTTATTAAGATTCCTCACACTATTATTTCTTTTCTTCAAATGCCTTAAGGGCTTGCTCCTCGATCACATTTTTCAACAGGGCCTTGAAAGGAAAACCAAAGATTGTACATTTCTAGAACTAAATTCCCATCTTGGTCTCTAGAGATCTTGGTGTCTAGGATGTAGTGTGTAGCACAAGCCAAAATCATCTTTGGGAATTGAAGTGTACCTGAGAATTCAACTATGTGCTAAGCTAGAGTTTGCAATAATACTTGATTAGGGAGTAGCTCCTTCCTCAAAAGTTCTTCTCTTGAAATGTTTATATTAATATTCCCCAAGTTTTTATATGAAATATTTTGAATAGTGGAAGTGATCTTGAAAACCTTAGGGACTCCTTTAAATTCTTACTTAATTGTGCCTAGAATCTTTTCAACTTTCTCAAAAATATTTCAAAATTCTTTGTCAGACATTTTGCACAAGGCATGAGAGAGAGCCTAATGAAACTTTATGTATTAAATATCTCATAATTTTTAATAGGTTTTTTTGGATATGTTAGACCTCTTAAAGAAATAAATTCAAACATAAAAAACCTACCAAAAGTTTCCTAGAAGGTTGAGGGAGTTATGTATTTTCATCATAAAAATCTAATACCTTTCATATAGACCATTCCTGGGAATCAAGTTAGAATTGGATCTTGGAACCTTTTTCCAGAGTTGACAAGCTTCAAGGTTAGGGAGGAACCAAGAACCTAGAACCAAGTTTCAAATTACAATTGAGTTCTAGAGTCTACTAGAAATAACATGTTATCTTGAAGAAGTTAGGGGAAGTAAGAGTCAAAAGGAACTAGGAACTTGAAACCAATTTCCAATTTCTAACTGAGTTTTAGATTCCAATATGGAATACATGGAAAATTTGATGGGAAACGACTTTCAAGGATTGGGAGGAACTAAGAACCTAGAACAAAGTTCCAAGTTCCAATCACGTTTTGGAACTTGATTGGAAATAATGCATTTGAAAAGAGGGTAACTTCATTATGGAGTGAGGAATAATGCATTGCAGGTGGGAATTGGATAGAAATGAGGACTTGGAACTTAGTCCCAAGTTCTATGTTCCACATGAAATCCACAACCTAATGGTTGTGGATATGTATTATTATGTTTTGAGCTATAAGAGCTAGACATAAATATTTCCAAGTTCTAGGTTCCATCTAAAACCTGTGTTCTAGAGTGAAAGAGAAGAGATCAATAGGTCAAAGATCAATCAATGAAAGTGCATAAAAATGACCAAAATAGGGCATGATCACATAATAAGCCCTAAAAAAAAAAGGAAAAAAAATGATAAAAATAAAAAATAAAAAATATATATTAAAAAGAAGGTAAAACCCTAAAATTGAAACCCTATACCTGGAAAAGAAACTAGGGCTCACAAAAGAAACAAGAGAGTGGGACACCCAAACCATGCACAAGAAAAGTACAAAACAAAGAAACAAAAATATAAGAAACAAAAGAAAATAACATTGAGGAAAATGAGGAAGTTGACCTCACAGTTCATATCTGATAAAAATGGGGTCAATTGTGGTAGAAAAATAGAACCCAAGCATTGAAAAAAATTCAAATCATAGAATATTTCAATGAAAATTTGAAAGGAGGAAAAAGAGATCACATAAGGTAAGGAATCCTGAGAAAATAAAATGTAAAAAATGAAAGAGGAGACAAGTAGACTTATAAACTTGCAGGAGAGTCCTTTGTATGCACCATTAATGTGCACGAGAGGGGATAGGTGAAGAAAGAACCAAGAGTCAAGTCAAGGTAGGAACTTGGAAACCAAAAATAAGTTCCAAGTTTTGAGTGGGAACCAAAGCTCAATACGAAGTAACGATGTGAGGACATAAAGGGTGGAAAGAACTAGGTCACATGAGGAACTTGGAGCTTGGAACCTAGGTTCCACGTTTGAAGTGGGACTCATGACCTAACAAGAACCAAAAGGGTTCCAAAGACTCTAAGAGCCTTGAAGCTAAGAAGGAGGGTACAAATACCCAAGGAGAAAGACTCAAAAAGGAGGAAGATTACAACCAACCACACAAAACCAAGGACAACATGGAAAGAGAAAAAAATGAAAAAGTAGGAGGGTTCCCCAATGTTTGGAAGCCAAAGGGTAGGGTGTTATGCAATAAATGATATTTATATGGTACAAGGCTAAGTTGTACCTATGTAAGAGCTCAACCATTAAGAATAATGTTTTGACAAAGCTTCATGCTCCTCTAGTAGGTGGGTTTAGGCATCTTAAATACTTCTCATAAAATCAAGCATAATTTAATTTTGGATGATCTCAAAGCACTAAAAGGAAATGCCTAAAACTTTATAAAAAAATTCTTGGTATTCCAAAAAATAAAGAAAAAACACTTAATACTATAGGTATTCTACACAATTTATTTATTCCAAGCCAGATATGGGAGAAGGTATCTATATATTTCATCACTAATTTACCTAGATCTAAAGGAAAAATATCATCATGGTTGTTGTGAATCAACTCACCAAATATGCATTTTTTCTCCTTTTTCACATTTTTTAGTAAATATTATAGGAAAAAAATTCATGGATATCATTCAAAAGTTTCATGCAACTCTATAAATCATAATAAGTGATCATGACCATATATTTACAAGTAAGTTTTGGACTAATTTATTCTCTTCTTTGAGCACTTAACTTGTTCATATCTCCTTATATCATCCCCATCTAGATGGATGGACTAAGGTGGTATCTATATATTTCATGACCATATCATCATATTCTAAGCCAGATATGGGAGGAGGTATCTATATATTTCATCACTAATTTACCTAGATCTGAAGGGAAAATATCATCATGGTTGTTGTGGATCAACTCACCAAATATGCATTTTTTCTCCTTTTTCACATTTTTTTAGTAATTATTATAGAAAAAACATTCATGGATATCATTCAAAATTTTCAATTGCAACTCCAAAAATCATAATAAGCGATCATAACCATATATTTACAAGGAATTTTTGGACTATTGTATTCTCTTGTTTGAGCACTTAGCTTGTTCATATCTCATCATATCATCCCCAACTAGATGGATGGACTAAGGTGGCTAACCAGTGCTTGAAGGCATATATATTTTTTCTATCGATAAACAAAAGAAATGGACACAATGGCTACCACTAGAAAAATGGTATTATAACACTTCTTTCCAACTTCATCCAACTATCTATATTTTTTGCACTATATAGGTACAATCCACCTTCGATAACCTCCTCATTATAGGAACACCTAAAGGTTAATTTAGCTGAAGAACATATTCAACACCAACAAGAGGTGCTCTATAGTCTCAAAGAAAGCTTAGCAAGGGGAAAAACAAAATGAAGTAGCAAACTAATGAACACCATAGTGAAAGAAATTTTAAAGTGCGAGACAAGGTATTTTTTTCCATTAGAATAATATAAGAAAATATTAAAATAAAAAAAGAAGGATAAAAATCTTGTACCTAAGAATTATAGTCCTTATAAGGTTTTAGATAAGATTTGTAGTGCATCATACAAGTTCGAGTTACCTAAGTCAACAAAAATGTATTTTTCTTCTATAATTTCCTACCTAAATAAGGTTATCAAATATAATTTCAATTTGATGAAGATGATGGAATGATTATAGAACCTTAGGGAATCCTTTAAACATAAATGAAAAAATTGTGATTTAGGACAATTATAGATTATTTGATGAAGTGGAAGAATTATCTTTTCAAAGATGCTATTTGGGAAAGTGTAGAATTTATGCAAAAGCATCCATAGTCAATTTGTGTTGAGGACAATGGTTCTCTAAAGAGGGGACATGTGCTATGACCTTAACCCATTGATTGTATTTGATATGTGTGGCTAATTTGAGATTTGAATAACCCTTAACTAATTTATATGATCATTTATAAAATATTATATAAGTAGTTAGGTTGGCCTTGGTGGCATCCATGAAATAAGTATTGTATATATAAAATTTGGTGTTTGGTTTATTAGCATCATATTGTGTAAGTAATATTATTACACAATATATTATATTACATACATATATATATATATATGCATGCATGCATACATACATACATACATACATACATACATACATACATACATACATATATATATATATATATATATATATATATATATATATCCATTATTTTTAAATAACTATAATGCTACTACAAATCAATAGGGTTGTGGTCTAATGGCCAAGCCATAGGGTTCTCATGGTGGATACTTGAATTTTAATCTCTAGAGTGACATCTTAGCATCATTATGCATACTAAATGTGGTATCCTTACAAGTGAAGCAATATACCCACTATTGGAGTAATATCTTATAATAGTAGTAATATCCTTACAAATGTTGGAGTGACACCCCATAAAATTTGTAGTAGTATCCTCACAAGTGAAGTGATAGTTGGAGTGGAATCCCTACATAAGGTGAATCATGTAGTGGTATCCCTATAGGTGAAAGAAATCAATAGTTGGAGTGATATCCCCACAAAACATGGATCATGCGAGAGTATCCCCACAAGTAAACTGACAGTTGAAGTAGTATCCTTGTACATTAAATTATAAGTTCTCATAGTGGATATATTGTAAGGGGTGTGGACCCTATTACCAAACCCTCACAAAATATTCTATAAAATATATATTAGTAATGTAAAGATGTATTCTTTAATAAAAAATAAAATAAATTAAAATTAGTATGGTTGATACCCCACCTTATTACCAAACCCTCACAAAATAATCTATAAAAATTATATTAGTAATGTAAAGACGTATTCTTTAATAAAAAATAAAATAAAATAAAATTATTACGATTGATACCTTTTGTAACCATTATTGTTGTCTTTGTAAATTCTTATTTGTATTGATAGATTATGATACATTGAAAGTCGTGTCAATTTAATATATTCATCATAACCTCTTAAATTATTGAACCCATAAGATTATTATAAATTAATAAAAATATCTTAAAAAATCCTAAATAACAGATATAAATAGTCTTTCTGACCAAACAATATACAAAATAACTTTGAAAAAATATAAATATATATTACTTAACCAATAAAACTATATGAATATATCTTTAAATATTTTTATAAAATACTCATTAACTAAAATAGATATTCAATAAGTACCAACCTACCCAATTTGACTATTATTTTTTTTTTATAAATGGGATGGTTCCAAAAATGAATACAAATAAAAAATAATGGTCATAGTAGGAAATGTAGTAAGAGCCAAACCGACATTCACTTAAAAAAAAATTATATTCATGGGAGTAGATTTAACTTTAAGTTGTTTGCCAATATTATTATTATAGTTATAATTATTTGGAGAGAGGATTTGCACAAAGATAGTGGCCTCTAATATTTTATTATATAGTCTTTATCATATGAATAGAAATTGTGGGTATCATTTCATATTTGGTAGGCTAGCTAAAATTAGTTGACTTATCTAACTTGTTAAAATAGAACAAGAAAATGTTAGTGGAATCATTCCCCCACCATTATCAAGAGAGTGGGAAGGAGTGACGATTATATATTATTTAATTGGGTTTTGGCTATAGCACTAATTAGAGGTTAACTTCATCTTTATATTTTAGGGGTTACTATTTAAAAATAGAGTATATTTTAATCACTTAATATTCAATATTATATTCTATCAAAAAAATTTAAGGTTTTGTACTAGTTGTGTACCTTTCTATTATAATATAGAAGTTATCTAAAAAGTTATAGATATTTATTGAAGTATATTTTTAGTTCATGTAAATTCATTAAATATAATATTATAACAATGATTATGATTCTAAATGTTAATAATGTAATCTTTGTAATTTATTAAGGATTTGATTAAAAAGTTATAAAGTTGTTAATGTAATTATTTTGTCATCAATGTTTAGAACATGAAAAATAAATTAAAAGAGAAAGAATCTTGAAAGAGTAGTAATAAATTTTTCTTGTTCTAATGTTAGTTTTATAGGTTCAAGAATAGAGTTCTTCTATAATAATGTAGACATTTAAAAGAAAAATGGTCTCACAAACCATCTAAAAATATATATAACATAAATAATAATAAATAAATGATATAAACAATCTAAAATAATGTGATCACAAATGGTAACTTTGTAATTTGAAATAAAATATTTTTATATGATCATATATGACTAGATCACATTACTAATATTCTCATTCACTACCAACATCTAATTCAAAGGATTTGAGTGTATTTTTATAAGGTGTTATTTACTTATTTGTCTATTTTTATCCAACTTTAAGAGGCATTTTCATACAATACTTGCCATCATATATTTTAATGTTTCACCCCTATCATACCAATCTTTTGAATAGTTTAGACCAAACTTTCATTTATTTTAATGTTTCAAACTTGGTCTCTCTACTTTTAAATATAATAGAATGAATATTAACACTAAAGTAGGTTAGAGTTGAGTTTCTTTTTATCTTCATAAACTATTTTTCATAATCTTCTCTTAATTTAAATGACCATAAAATTATATTTCTAAATAAAATAATTTATTTAAAAATGTGAAAAGTAATTATTAGAAAAACATGAACATGCATGTCAGAATTTTCTTGCATTCTTCCTCCTCTTTATTTTATATACAAATACTCAATTATGACTAAGGTTGGACATAGGGATTAAAAAAATAAATGTAGTCTTGTGTCTATTGAACTTCACTTTTCTTTATGTGATGCATGTCCTTGTCTGGTGATTTTATTCACATCTAAAAGCTATAGATTAGATATTGGTACTCATGGAGTTACACATTTAGGTTTATATTTTTTATTATAATTATGAATTGTATATATATTCACACTATGCATAGATTTTTTTTTATAAAATCATTGTAATGATGATTATTGTGGGTTTTTTTATTCATATAAATGGTTTTAGGGGATTATATATCCTCTCTAATGTCATGATTTGATTTCAATTATATTATTATTAATTTTAACATTAATCTAATTTTGAAGTGGTAACAATAATTGAAATAGTGGTATTTGATCATGATAAAAATGGAAAGAAAATTAAGAAATATTATTATTTAATAAATTTAAATTATATTTTGTCATTGTGTGTGTGAATTTAAATTATGATTATTATAAAATATTGATAAATATGTAGATTTTGGATTACCTAAACCATATTTTTAAAGATATTTTTATTATTATTTTAACTATTTTTGGGATATATTAATGCTTGGTTGCAAGTGTGTAGGTGATTCTATGGCTAATTGAATTTTTTTGGAGGTCCTCTAGAAAAAATTGTTGAGATTTTCTAATGATACATTGAGCTTAACCCATGAGGGGACTAGGGTCTTTATTTTTAAACAATATTTTATAATGTACAAGTAATTTTTTAGTTTTAAATTTTTATTTTGTGATAAATTTTGTATGTGTGGGAATCTTAGAGTGTCTTTTCTTTATTAATTAAGTAAAAATAATTTCCTATGGTAAATAGCTAGGGGATGGATACATGCAACATACATTTTGGAATTTTGACAAGATTTTTATGTTTCCAAACTTTCTTAGATAAAGTGTAATAAAATTTGGATTGGGGAATAAGTAAGTTGTTTTGAATATCATATAAACATTCCTTATTGATTCTTTCATGGGAAATTGTAATATGGAACTTCTCTATTCCTAGGCTTCACACATTTTTTAACACATAGGGAGTCATATGACTCTTTGAAATTTATGTGAAGGGATGAGGAGTATGAGGCCATGTGTCACCTCCCAATTTGAGAGGCATGGTATCTATTATTTATATCCCTTTTAAAGAGGTTAAACGGATTTTTTGGATTCATTTTTACCTCTTGTGGGTGAGAGAGTTGAATCTTGAGACTTTGGATCTTGGAAGAGATAAAGATTGGAGAGGATTCTTTTTGAAGAATCTTCAAGGAAAATATCTATTGTTTTGTAATATATTAGATGTAGGATTCATGATTTTATTCGTAAAAAATCTATAATTTATATGTTGTGTTTGCATATTTTATTTGTGTATTTGATCTTGGCCATGATTTTCTCTTTGTTGACATTTTAGATTTTTAGATTTTTGATTTATTAATATGAGGAATGGGTCCCACTCCCTTAAAATAGAGTTTGAATAAAAATATATATGAAGAAAAGTCCAAAAGATCAAGAAACAATAACACTAAACTACACTTGAGCAACAAATAGATAACAAGATGAACTCAGAACTAACCTAAAGAAATAAACAAAAAAATTAGTTTCTTAGGTAGTCTTGAGGTTTTGGAAGCTCAATAGAGCACTCCATTCATCTAAAATAAGGTTCATATTTTCATTTCATTCTTTAAGATCCACTTCATCATTGTCATCCTTTGCTATTTTGATTATTTTTAGCTTCTTTTTTTCTTATATTTATTTTCCTCTAGTATTTTCTTCCTTTTCTGATTTGTCCCTATAGTATTGTCATGTTGATGGTTGAAAAATCCATTATTTCCTTTGGCATGTTCAAAATTAATGACACTATGCCCTTTAGTTATATTACCCTATTGTCCATATTTTCTATTTTTTTATTTCTATTGTTCATCATTATTGTTGACCATTTTCTCTTTGTTCTTATTTTCCCTAACCCTTAAGTGTTGAGTTCTTCATTATGTTGTTGATCATGCTCCTAGCCCTCATTATGCTACCCACTATCATCAATATAAAAATACACTAAGATAGGATATGATTTTGATACTAGAGGAATAGAGTCTCTCTCCAATCTTTCCTCTTGACACTCTTCTTTAGTAGACCTAGAGTTGTTTCTTGAGTAATCAATGTTCCGATAATTTTTTATTTCCTTAAGAGGGTTCAAAGTAGCGTCAAATCCTCAAATTCACAATATTTTCATTTCTCAAACTTTGAAGGCATATCCTAGATGCTTATATAATTTTTAGTTTCTTTCTTACTTTTCTTTTTGGAGGAGTCCATGTTAACAACTACTAGTCTTACAAATCTTTTGGAGTTATCATCTTTAATTGCCTTATTTGTGTTCATTTTTTAAACCATTTAAACCTCATCCCCTATATCCTATCATCTTTTCTTTTTGGAGGGGCCCATCATTTTAACAATTGTTAGTCTTACAGACCTTATGATCTTATTTTGAGTTATCATCTTTAATCACCATTTTTTGTTCATGTTTTTGAACATCTCAACCTCATCCCCTATATCCTATCAATTCTTATGATTTTCTATTTGCTTAAGGTTTCTTGGGGTGGGCTCTATTAACAATTTGTCCTTCCTCTCTTTAATTGTCTATTCTTTCTTCATCTATGGTTTTATCCTTTAAGGATTATTAAATGTCAAAGGAATTTTCAATTTCTAGATTTTCTTAGTTTGAAATTATTCTCACCTCCTAAAGGGTTTTTTTTTTATCAATTTTTTAAGGTCGGTAAGAATTCTTTATTCAGATTTGACAAGGGATGGGTTTAGCTTTTTTGAATGGTTTTCTTAGAGTAGCTTCAATTTCCTTTGAAATTTTTCTTGGGTATCACTAACTTTTCCCATATTATTGTTAATAGTCATAGGCTAATTTATCGTGTATGAAGGGGTATAATATTCAATATTAAATTTTATCATCAATATTTAGAATAATGAATTTATAGGCTAAGTTATAGATATTTATTGAAGTGTATTTTTAGACCACGTAATTTCATTAAATATAATATTATAACAATGATTACAATTCTAAATGTTAATGACGTAATCTTTGTAATTTATTAAGGATTTGACTAAAAATTTATAAGATTGTTAATGTAAAATTATTTTATCAACAATATTTAAAACATGAAAAATAAATTAAAAGGGTAAAAGAATCTTGAAAGAGTAGTAATAAAATTTCTTGTCCTAATGTTAATTTTATAGGTTCAAGAATATAGTTCTTCTATAAAAATGTAGACATTTAGAAGAAAAATGGTCTCACAAACCATCTAAAGCATATATTAAACATAAATAATAATAAATAAATGATGTAAACAATCTAAAATAATGTGATCACAAATGAAAACTTTTTAATTTGACATAAAATATTTTTATATGATCATATATGACTAGATCACATTACTAATATTCTCATTTGGACACTACCAACATCTAACTCAAAAGATTTTACCTCATTTTTATAAGGTGTTGTTTACTTATTTGTCTATTTTTAGTCAACTTTAAGAGACATTTTCATACAATACTTGCCACCATATATCATTCTCTACAATTTATACAAGCACCATATATGAATTTATCAATGTTACAAACATTGACACCCCTATCATACTGATCTTTTAAATATTTTGAACCAACTCTCATTTATTTTAATGTTTCAAACTTGGTCTCCCCACTTTTAAATATGATACTAAAGTATGTTAGAATTGAGTATCTTTCTATCTTCATCAACTATTTTTTATAATCTTATCTTAATTTAAATGCCCATAAAATTATATTTCTAAATAAAATAATTTATTTTAAAAAGTGAAAAGTAATTATTAGAAAGCCATGAACATGCTAGAATTTTCTTGCATTCCTCCTCCTCCTCTTTATTTTATATGCAAATGCTCAATTATGACTAAGGTTGGGCATGAGGATTAAAGAAATAAATTTACTGTATGTAACCCTTTGTCTATTGAACTTCACTTTTCTTTATGTGATTCATGTCCTTATCTAGTGATCTTATTCACACCTAATAGATATAGATTAGATATTGGTATTCATGGAGTTACACATTTATGTTTATATTTTTTATTATAATTATGAATTATATAGATTTCCACACTATGCATGGATTTTTTTGTATGAAATCATTGTGATGATGATGATGATGATTGTGGTTTATTTTTTTATTCATATAAATGGTTTTAGGAGATTACATCTCCTCTATAATATCATGATTTGGTTTCAATTATAGTATTATTAATTTTAATATTAATCTAATCTTGAAGTGGTAACAATAATTGAAATAGTGACATTTGATCATGATAAAAATGGAAAGAAAATTAAAAAATATTATTATTTAATAAATTTGAATTATATTTTGTCATTGTGTGTGTGAATTTAAATTATCATTATTATAGAATATTGATAAATGTGTAGGTTTTGGATTATCTAAAACATATTTTTAAAGATATTTTTATTATTATATTGACTATTTTGTGGGATATATTAATGTTTGGTTGCAAGTGTGTAGGTGATTCTATGGCCAATGTAATTTTTTTGAAGATCCTCTAGAAACATTTGTTGAGATTCTCTAATGATACATTTATCTTAACCCATGAGGGGACTAGGGTTTTTATTTGTAAACAATATTTTGTAATGTAAAAGTAATTATTTAATTTCAAATTTTTATGTTGTGATAAAGTTGTATGTGTGAGAATCTTAGAGTGTCTTTTCTTAATTTTTTAAGTGAAGATAAGTTTTCAGGGTGAATAACTAGGGGATGGATACATGCAACATACATTTTGGAAATTTAAAAATATTTTTTATGTTTCAAAAACTTCTTAGATAAAGTGTAATAAAATTTGGCTTGGGGAATAAGGAAGGTTATTTTGAATATCATCTAAACATCCATTATTGATTCTTTCATGGAGAATTGTACTATGACACTTCTCTATTCCAAGGCTTCACACATTTGTGAACACATAGGGAGTCATGTGACTCTTTGAAATTTAGGTGAAGGGATGAGAAGGAGTATGAGGCCATATGTCACCTCCCCATTTGAGAGGCATGGTATCTATTATTTATATCCCTTTTAGAGAGGTTAAAAGGATTTTTTGGATTCTTTTTTACCTCTTTTGGGTGAGAGAGTTGAATCTTGAGAATTTGGATCTTGGAAGAGATAGTGATTGGAGAGGATTCTCTTTGAAGAATCTTCAAGGAAAATATCTACTATTTTGTAATATATTAGATGTAGGATTCATGGTTTTATTTGTAAAATAAGATAATTTATATGTTGTTTTTGCATATTTTATTTGTGTATTTGATCTTGGCCATGATTTTCTCCTTGTTGACATTTTAGCTTTTTACATTTTATATAAAAAGCTAAAATGTTGGAAGAGATAAAGATTGGAAAGGAGTATCTTTGAAGAATCTTCAACGAAGAAAATATCTACTATTTTGGAATATAATAGAGGTAGGATTCATGGATTTATTTATAAAATAAGATAATTGTACATGTTATTTTTGTGTATTTTGTTTGTGTATTTGATCTTGGCCATGATTTCCCCCTTGTTGACATCTTAGACTTTTAGATTTTTGATTTTTTAATATGGGAAATGGGCCCCACTCCCTTAAAATAGAATTTGAATAAAAATATATATGAAGAAAATTCCAAAAGATCAAGAAAAAACAACACCAAACTACACATGGGCAACAAATAGATAACAAGATAAACTTAGAACTAACCTAAAGAAAGAAACAAAAAAATACTTTCCCAGTAGTCTTGAGGTTTTGGAGGCTCGATAGAGCACTCCATTCATCTAAAATAAGGTTGATATTTTCATTTCATTCTTTAAGATCCACTTAATCATTGTCCTCCTTTGCTATTTTGATTATTTTTAGCTTCTTTTATTCTTATAAATTTATTTTCCTCTAGTCTTTTCTTCTTTTTATTGATTTGTTCCTATAATATTGTAATGTTGATGGTTCAAAAATTGATGATTTCCTTTGGCATGTTCAAAATTAATGAAACTATTCCCTTTAGTTATATTACCCTATTGTCCATCTTTTCTATTTTTATTTCTATTTTTCATCATTATTGTTGACCATTTTCTCTTTGTTTTTGTTTTCCCTAACCCTTAAGTGTTGAGGTATTCATTATGTTGCTTATCGTGCTCATATCCCTCCTTTTTATACCTACTATATATCAATATGAAAATACACTATAGGATATGATTTTGAGACTAGAGGAATAGAGTCTCCCTCAAAGCTTTCCTCTTGACACTCTTCTTTAGTGGATTTGGAGTTATTCATTGAGGAATCAATGTTCCAATAAATTTTGACTTTATTAAGAGGGTTGAAAGTAGGGTCAAAATCCTCAAATGAACACAATATTTTCCTTTCTCAAACTTTGAAGGCACCTCTTGGATGATTATATAATTTTTAGTGTCTTTCTTACTTTTCTTTTTAGAGGGGTCCATTGTAACAATTGTTAGTCTTATAGACCTTTTGGAGTTATCATCTTTAATCACCTTCTTTTTGTTCATGGTTTTTACCATTTAAACTTCATCCCCTATATCCTGTCATCTTTTATTTTGGAGGGGTCCATCATTTTAACAACTATTAGTCTTATAGACCTTATGGCCCTTTTTGGAATTATCATCTTTAATCACCTTCTTTTTATTCATATTTTTGACCATTTCAACCTCATCCCCTATATCCTATCATTTCTTATGATAGTCTATTTGCTTAAGGTTTCTTGGGGTGGGCTCCATAATAACAATTTGTCATTCCTCTCTTTCATTGTCTTTTATTTCTTCATCTATGGTTTTATCCTTTAAGGATTATGAAATGTCAAAGGATTTTTTAATTTCTAAATTTTCCTAGTTTGAAATTATTCTCACCTCCTAAAGGGTTCATTTTATTTTATCAATTTTTTAAGATTGGTAAGAAGTCTTTATTTTGATTTGACAAGGGTTTATCTTTTTTTAATAGTTTTCTTAGAGTAGCTTTAGTTTCCTTTGAAAGGTTTCATGGGTATCAGTAATTTTTCCCACATTATTGTTAATAGTCATAGGCTAATTTATCATGTGTGAAGGGGTATAATATAGGTTGAATTGATATACATACTATTAGACCTTGATACAAGGGATATTTTTATCCATTTAGGGTTGGCACTTCCACTTTCATTGAGGATGACACATATAATGGGAAACTTATAATTTTTTGGTGCCTTAAGTTATAGATATTTATGTTTTTGATTATAGGAAAATAGGTTTTGAAGGAGCCCTAAAACTCTTTACAAGATAAGCCATTACTTCATCATATAATCAAAAATAGAACAAACAACTAAAAAGCAGTAAAAATTAAGCACAAAGACAACCATAAAAAGGCACAAAAGATAGAAACAAACTAGAGATTTTTAAGAATATTCACTGCTTCAAGATCACTATCAATTATTTTTTGATGGACATTCATAACTTCCACCACTTCATCAATAGGAATACCAAACTTTGTATAAAGTTTTATCTTATTACGGGTACGAGTAGAAGGCCTCATATCACTAGTCATCTTTTGTTGCACACCACCATTAGCCACAATGTCTTTTGTTCCAATGATGTCCCCCAACCACTTCCTAGTGTTCTTATTCAATAAACACAAACCCTCAGCCTCATTGCACATAGAATTTTTACTGACCTCCAAAACCTTCTCCAATTTACCATCAATAACAACAAACTTTTTCTCATAGGCATTCTTCATATTGAGCATTTTATCAGCTGCCATCTTGAGAGTATCAAATATTTGATTGACCTCTAGCCACACCTTGTTGATTTGAGCTTGCATATTAGGCCCCTTAGAAGAGGAGGCCTCTTTAGTTTTATTACTCACAGCTCTAACCCAAACATTAGTGGAGTTCACCTCATGAAAAACTCACTTAAGAAGCTTCAACAAGGAGAGAGAGCTCTCCTTTACCAGACTGAGATAATCAAGCATAATCTCCCTCCTAAAATTAAAACCATCCTTATCCACAACATAATATACTTGGGAGTCACTACTAGTAAGAGCATTCTTCATGGCCTCCTTCCCTTTTTTGAGTAGAGATCGCAACACCTTTATCCAAATTTGGCTCCACCAAATGGTTCTTAGCATTCAAAAAAATTCCTACATGATCTTGCTGCTCATCCCTACCAAAATTCACAAGAGAATTTTTCTTCTGTTGCCCCTCTTTATTCTACACATTAGGAGCAAGGGAGACCCACAACTAACCCTTGTTAACCAAATCATTTTTGCACAAGTTATCCAATGCAATCCTCTTCATATTTTTTCCACTCAACCCTTTCACAGGTTTAGATTTTTGGCAGAGCCAACCCACCTCAACCTCATTTCCCATATCATACTCATCAACTCTTGAGGAGATCAAAGTTTGATTCTTTTTTCTTTTCTTACCTTCAGCCTTCACCTTTTTTCCACCTAACCCCTTCATAGGTTTAGACTTCTGGAAGGACTGCACAATATCCTCCTCATCACCAATGACATACTCATCATCTCTAGAGGAAATTGGGGATTGATTATTTTTTCTCTTCTTAAACTATGAGATGGCAAGAGAATCTGACTCACCCTCCAAGGATGCATCAGACCTAGGGGAGTAATCTACATCCTCATAATCCTCCTTCGACCCTATCACATACTCAAGATTCTTCTTTTTTTCCCCAACATTAGAAATATTGGGTTGAGCAGGGAGAGTAAAAGTCTTGACATAATAAAAAATCAATAAAATAATACCTTCATGGAGGATAGGGTTTTTGGGATTGCGTCTATGATCCTTTATACCATTTTCCAGGGAGACCAATAAATAGAAAGGGAACAACACTCTCTTCTTATTCCTAAAATGATTCAACAAGACAAAATGATGCCCAAAAATAACAAAAAAGTGACCATCCAAGGTAAAATACATCATAATCTCTTGAGCAACATCTCTCCAAATTGCCTTGAGAGAAGAAAAAAAATAGCCACCGCATTTAGCCTTTTCCAGCTTCCTCCGCTCATTATTTTTGAAGAAAGAATCCATTACTAGACCAAACTCATTCTTGTCTCTATAGATTTTTTTCCCATCAGTCAATAAGCCTATGATTTTGGCAATGAGGTCCTCTGTGATATTAAACTCCTTTTGCCCAATTTCTAGTACCTGATTATACCAACCCTCAAGAAAATCCTAAGAGGTCTTCACATCAAACCCATGCAACTTTTCCATATACGGGGTCACTCCCTCGGCTTCCAAAAATTCCCACACCTTCTTGTTAGCCTTCACAGTGTCACAAGATTTGGGCTACCCCTCATAGTTGCAACAAGCAAAAACCCTAATAAAAGGAAGAATTTGTAAACGAGCCGAAGAAACTTAGAGAGCTTGCAAAGAAAAAAAGGAAACATTGAGAAAACAAAGGCTCTCTGAATACCCACAATCTATATGGATTAGACAAGATGGAAAAGAGTAATAATGAGAAAAGAAATCCTAGTCATTCGTGCCACCACACCATATCATCCAGTCTTTCCTCCAAGTAGATTACACCTCAAAAAAGTTGCCACATAAGGAACATGTGACAACACACCATCATTAAAAGACCACTCCTCTCAGCACCTTTGAGATCCATAATGAATAATTGAGTGAGCCTCTAGGGGAAGAAGTTCGTGTTATCCCCATTCCAAAGAATCATTCACCCCATAATTGGTGAAAAAATCAGCCAACCTATTACCTTCTCTATAAACATGTGAGATATGGCATTGATCAAAGGAGTCCAAAATATTTAAAGCATCATTAGTGAGAGCCTCCACCGTCCACAGAGGATGAGACAACTTCTTAAGGTTATTAATGGTGTTGAGAGAATCGCCCTCTAGCCACACCTTATCATACCCTCTTGTTTGAGCTAACTTCAAACCATGATAAGCTACAAATGCTTCCGCAAAGTGGTTTTTCTGGGTTCCCAAAGGGAGTTCCATCACAGAAACAAACCTACCATTAGAATCTCTTAACACTACCCCACGACCAACAAGACCTGGATTACCTTTAGCAGCTCCATCTATATTAACTTTCACCCACTGGTGCAAGAGCACCTAGGTCATTAAATGCCTTTAAGAGGCCAATATGTTAATTTTGTAATAATTCAAGTCAAAATGATGTTTCAATGCTTTGTAAAGGTTAATTTTAATGTAATAAAGTCATAAAAGAGTCACTAGGTTGTAAAAGTGGGACAAAATGCAAATAATGCAATATTGAAAAAAAAAGTCAAACAAAAAGAGCATAAAATAAGAAAAATCAAGAAATCAAGGAATAGGAAGGGACAACTTGGTGGAGAAAGTAGTTAGGCAGTTGAAAGATGAATAGGCAATTTCCTTTTGAATGTAAAACAACTATAAAAGGATGTACATGGCGAGGGAAAAAAAGAGATCTTGTAATTCAAATTCACAAAAAGTAATAAAGTACCCCTGTTCAGTTATTTTGGAAAGCTTTTCTCTCTTTTTTTCAGTTTGCATAGTGATTCAAGCATTCTAAGCTTTGATTCTTTTCAAGGAAAGATTCTTCTTTCACTCTTGAAGGTTATAGAAATTGTAAATTCAATAATAAAGTAAATTGAACTCAGATTCTGAGTTTCGGTCTGTAGATTGTTTTGAGCATCATTTAAAAGATTAAGGCCCATCCCACCGATGGAAACCCAATAGGAAGGTGGGATGGGATAAGTAGGATTTTTTCATGTAATTTTTGTTGTGTAGATATACTTGTGAGTGCAGGGGCAATAAGAATATGAAGTTGTATTGTTGATTCAAGACAAAATTTCTGAGTTTTCTACTTGAAGAAGGAGGTTTCAAATAGAGTTTTGAAGGAACATCATATGCATGGGTTAGAATATGATTCCAAATGATTTTTCAGATTTATTGTGACATGTTTCAATTGTTGGCTGGAGGTTTTGAGGTTTGCATGTATCCTATACAAGAAACCCTCACTAATTTTTGTGCTTTTCACCCTAGAATCAAGGGTTTGATAGAATAGCGAGTTTTTAAGTTCTCATACTCTTGAAAATGAATTAATATTGTGTTATATGGTGAAACTAAATAATTTTCATGGTTGGTTTGTGATTTGAAGTTGTTAAAAAGGTGACTCCTTTGCAAAACAGACCTATTTTACTAGCCTTTTCTAGTGTACAAGACACAGTTCTGATAATTTCTTTAAACCAAACTATCTGAAGCTTTAAGAATGTTGTGGTACATTATATTGGACTCATGAAGGTGTAGATAACTTGTTTTGTTTCAAATTATATTGGAGAAAAACACCCGATCTAGGGTATGAATGCCTCATTGACAAGTAGTACCTTGACTGCTCAGAGTATAGAAGTATGTCCTAATAGTGACCTGTGACTTTGGTTTTAGGATAATGTTGTCTAATTGATGGTGTCAGGGATTTATGGATGCCTAGATAGGGTATATAAATGAGATATGTTGTTTTGATACTTAGATAGTGAGGAATCTTGGTGTAAAATAGAAATTTGAGTACATGTAATTGAAGTCCTGATATAACAGAGTTGTGTAGCAGCATATGTGGATTGTTTTGTCAAATAGTAATGTTACAAGTGATTCTATGCTTGGATGAAGTAAGAAGACAGAGTTGAAGGTATAGGAGTTGTGTTCTCAATATGCGTGATGGTGTTGAATGATGACTTGATGGCAAAAAGGACAGTCTAAGGAACAGAGGTATGGTTGCTTTGTATCTGTCATGATACTAAGATTAGAGATGTCTGAAGATTTGGTAATTGGTAAGTAAAATGTGTTGCCTTGGTTAATGAGTAAGTTGGTGATTTATAGGTGTGTTATGATGTGGGTTGTTGAATTGAAACTTGTTAATTTTTTTTAGAGACACTAATGGGCATGGTGCATGAAGGGACTGTCTTCAAAGGTCCTAATTTGAGTTTTGTTTGATTTCTGATCAACTTGATAATGATGATGATTTGGAGTATGGTTTGTCAAAATGGAATACTAACTTGATTCCTTGAAGTTTATAAATTTGTAGAATGAAGAAAAAAGTGGAATTGTGTAAGATTTTGGTGGAAGAGTAAAGATTTTTTTGGTGTTTTGTATTTGATCTTCTCCTGGTTCTATTGGGATTGAAATTCCCTTGAAGAAATGATGTTGTTGGTGTTTTTCATGATGCTCTACATCACCCACCCATCCAGAGGAGCATTCCACACCACATCCTCCCTATAATCTTTACCTTTTGTCATAGGCTAAGAAATATCAAAAGACAAATTCCAATTTCGAACAACCTCATTATCCCCCTACGAAATCACCAACTTTGGGCCATCTTGAAAAGAGATCTTAGAAAAAAAATTCTTTAATCGCAACACAAATCTTATAAGCCGATATGAAAGATAGGAGAGTAGAATCCCTAAATATCCTATTGTTTCTTTCTAGCCAAATTCCCCAAGCCATATGAGGCAAGATTAGGGACCAAAGAGCAAAAAAATTAGGATTCTATGAAGGAGCCTTCCATTGCAACACTAAATAACTAAGAGAGGATGGGAAAACCTAGCACATGCCCCACAGAGAGAGCACATGAGCTTAGATATCACACACAAACCTGCACCCAATCAAAAGATGACCAAGATTCTCCTCCTCTTCTTCACATAAAAAACAACGGTTAGGAAACATAAAGCCCCTTCGCATAATATTATCAGTAGTCAACACTTTACATTGGCAGAACAACCAAAAGAAAATATTAATTTTAGGAATCAACTTGGGGTTCCAAAGAGAAGCCCAAAAGGGGGTGGGGCCAATAAAAGACACATGCAAGGGAAAAGTCGAGGAAACAAAAAAATTACCATTAGAAGAAAACCTACACACAATCCTATCAATTGGAGCTAAAGAAGGAATGTGAACAAAATCCAAGGATTTTGAGAGAACTTCCAAACCAAGAGAGAAATCTTGCAACCTCTTCCACGTGCCATTACTTATATAATCAGCCAAAAAGTGGCCAAAATGTTGCACACAAAGATCCTTCCAAGGGAGAGCCTAGGGTTCATCTTTTAGTGGACCATTTCCAAACCACCAGTCATCCCAGAACAAAATCCTTCTCCCATTCCCCAATTGCCACCTCAAACCTTTGGAAATAATAAGTTTAGATTTCACTATAGCATTTCAAAGAAGAGACCCAGAAGGAGGAGAAAAGCCTAAATCCAGGAGGTCTCTACACTAATCCACACCCCTGAGATATTTACTTTAAATAATATAGGCCCATTCCCAATTACCAGAAATGAGATTCCAAAGCTACTTAGCAAGTAAAGCCATATTAAACTCTTTGATTTTACGAATTCCAAGACCCCCAACCTTCTTAGGTTTGTACACTTCATCCCATGATAGAAGATGTAACTGCTTTCTTTCTTCCACCCCAGAACATAGAAAATTCTTCTAAATACCTTCAAGTTTGTCCACAAATTTATGAGGCATTTAAAAAAGGCTAAGAGCATAGATAGGGAAATTTTGAAAAGTAGATTTGATCAATTGGATCTTCCTTGCTTGACTCAACAAAGCACCCTTCCAACCAGCTAATTTGGAATTAAACTTGTCCACCAAACCCCTCCAAAAAGAATCAGGCACAAAATTAGAGCACAAAGGAGACCTAAATAAGATGAAGGTAATTCCCCAATCTTGCACTGAAGAATCTGAGAAATTCTTTGTTTCCTATCAACAGGTGTATTAAGCAAGAAAACTGTTCTCTTAGGAAGACTAACCTTTTGTCCCAAAGCCAATTCATGTAACTGCATAATACATTTAACAACTTTAGCTTATTTAATAGATGATTCCCTAAGCATGAGCATATCATCTATGAACTTCTTGTTGATGGTGTTTTCTGCACAGCAACAACTCAGACAAAATACAATATCCTATCTCTCTTGAAAGGTTATTTTCAACAATAAATCACTGAAAATCACCCCAAGGTCTCTCGGGTGTCAGGTCATGACAACGCATAAACAACTTAGATAATATGTGAAAATGCTGGTAATCACAAGGGGCCTTACAAATGAACAATGCTGGAAGTGAATTTTCATCAGATGCAACCATATGGTGATGCTTTCAACCCTAAAACTAACCCGGATTCAAAATAAACAGCAAAAGAAACAAGGGTTTAGAGAGATTCTATTCTATTCTAACTCCTAAGATCAATCACAATAATGATGAAAGTTGCAAATGGATAGATCCCTAACAAAACCGATCTCTGCTTGATCAAGGACAAACCTGCAACTACACAGAAATGGTGCGATCTTCTGGGGAAATCTGAAGATTTTCAGACTTTGAACATTCATTCACATACCCAACTACTGGCACAATGTAAACAAGCATTCACAGTTGAACTTAGCACATAAGTGAGGCCTAGACTAACTTTACATAGCAATCTACAATCAGCAAATTGCTAAAAGTATGGACCGGAAATCGATCAACATCATTAACATTTCACCATCATTGTAAAAGAGCTAAAATCTAACATCTAACATCTAATATCTAATATCTAACATCTAATATCTGAGAGTCAAGAACAAGAAACTATAAAAAACTGTTGAAAATAAATACAAAGTTTGCCAAATCAACAATCCAATTGCATTACTTCTCCAGCATTGCATAACAATTTCAAGTCTCTCATCTCCTACAACTAATTCTGAAAACTACTTGCCAGTTCTGGCCTAGTCTAAACTCCTAAAATCCCCCTTTTTACAAATGAGGCACAAATGCCATATATAGAGAACCCCAAACATGTCGGCCCAATTAGATTTTACAATAATAACTGGCCCCAAAACAGGTCAACCAGGAGAATTTCAAAATAAGACAAGATTTGCATTAAATGCATGAATATTATCCATGTCGGCCAACGATCTCCAACAAGATCAGATTCTCATGTTTTCCAGAAAGTCCTCCAGCTGTAGACAGTTTTGGCACGGATTCTTAGGCAAGTCCCACTTTGAAAATTTAAATTGAACATTTCCAGATTTCCCTTTTTTGGCACGAACCCATATGCAAGCCCCCCTTTTAATATTTGTTTAGTCCTGAAAAAATAGATATCATCATTAATAGCCCACATGTTCAAATTAAATTTGAATAAAATTTTGACCTTTTCTAAAAAACTTACATTTTTATAAGGAAACTTTCCATTTTCAAAAAATTTCCATTTTTAGAAATTTTTATTTTCAATTTTTTTTATCTCTCAAGAAATTTTCATTTTCAGGATCATTTTTAAAAAATTTCCATTTTTGAAAATAAATAAATAAATAATCATTTTCGAAAAAATTCCATTTCGAAACCAGACCAAGGGGGGAAAATCCGGGTCAGCGGACTCCAGACCAGAATCCGGAAAAAACCAGTGGACAGGATTCTACCGAATAAGGCAAAAATTTCAACAATAGATCATCAAAACGAACCAAGAATGCGCGAAACATCGTGTAATATATCAAATTAAGCATGGGGTGTTGAGCATTTATCATCAAATTCATCAATTTAATCTAGTACTTCAATTTGCACAAAGCCTGGCAAAAAATCCAGAAAAATTTGGGTGGACCGGATTTCCGCGGACGGCATAAAATTTCGGACTTTGGCACATTCCGAAAAATTGAAGAAATCGGGAAAATCCAGGTTGGGCGGAAAATCTCGGACGAGGCAAAAACCCGGACTTCGCCCGATCTGGAATTTCAAGAATCCGGGAAAATCCGGACGGACTGGAAAATCCCGGATTGGGGTAAAAACCCGGACTTTTCCGGAAAATCAGTTAGGGGAAAATAAAAACTTTTGCTGAACTTAGTTTTTTCAAAGGGCAACCTGGGGAACTCACTTGGGCAAGCAAGATGAACATCTAAGGACCTCAAAGGCAACCAAATCAATAAAATTAAGGGGCCAAAAGACACCAAAAGTCAGAGTAGAAAGAGGGTCCCTACTTTCAGTGGGGCGTGTGTGCAAAACTACACAACACTTCTGATGAGAGAAAATCAGATTTTGAGATGAAGGAGAGAGCCCAACCAACTGACTGAAGTTAACAAATCTTTGAATAATCCTGCCAAGCGACTCTGCCAAATGATAAATAGGAAGGGAGATATAGGATCTCCCTATCTCAATCCCCTTGAGCATCCAAAGAAGGGAGAAGGAGACCCATTGATAAGAATAGAAAAATTGGGGTAGAAATCAGTTGAGAAACAAGCAACATGAGCTTTTCCCCAAAACCAAAAGCCTTTAAGATCTTAAGTAAGAATCCCCAATCCACACGATCATAAGCTTTCAGAAGATCCAATTTCAAAAGAAAACTATCCTTTTTATTCACAGCTAAAGAATGAATATTCTCATGCACAGTTAGAATCAAGTCAAGAATTTTCCTTCCAAGAACAGAGTTGTTTTGTTGGATCAAAATGATTTGAGGAAGAATCTTTTGAATTCTAACCTCCAACACCTTGGAAATGATTTTGTAGATAGATTTGCATAAACTAATAGGTCTGACCTCATCAACAGAAAGGGCCCCAAGCTTCTTGGGGATAAGAACAATGAAAGAAGCATTAAGTTCTTTAGGATACTACCACTACCAAAGAATTCTTTCGAAGCATCCACCACATCCCTTGCCACAATATCCCAAAAAAACTGAAAGAAAAACATAGGAAACCTATCAGGGCCTGACGCTTTGTTACCTTCAAATGAGAAGACAACACTTTGAACCTCATCCTATGAAGGAATGTGAACAAGCTACCGGTTGAGATCCACCGAGATAATCCCTGGAATATCCTGGAGAAGATCATCTTCTCAAGCAGAATCAAGACCAGCATCGACTTTCAGAAGATTAGAGAAAACAATAAACTAATTAAATCCTATCAAGCACAATAGAGTACGAAACAACATGAAAATCATAATAAGAAGCACAACTGCAAACCGATCTCCACGCTAAACTCGATTTATCTCCATTGCTCTTCTCCACCTACATGAGAATGCGAGATTTTGAAGGGTTGACAATGGAGAAATGTTGGATGCTCATTCTTGCAGCATAACGACTTGACGATGAAGAATGATAGAGATGGATTGAAGAATTATTTTGATAGAGTCAGGGTGCTAGATGAAGATTCGATGCAAATGGCCTATGAAAGGTTAGATTTATAGAGCCTTGATTTGGATAGAGATAAGATTTGACAAGATTCGATAACGATTTGGTTTTTGTTTTATTTGATCAAAGAGCAAATAAAACAAGATAAGATAAGATTTTTAAAAGATAGAAGGATTCCATTTCTTGTTTTAAAGGAAATAAATCTTGAAAAAGATGAGAAGGATAATTGATGAATTATCTAATTAAATAAATTAATTAGATACACATGAGTTCAGATTTTGGAAAGAAAGAGAGAATATCCTTTTTATATTTTATTAATTAATTAATTAAATATTTAATTTATTTAATTAATGTTAAATTTATGATTTCATCAATTAAATAATATAAATTATTTAATTAACATTAGAGGAATGGATGGAAATGATTTAAGTAATTAAATAATATAAATTATTTAATTAACATTAGAGGAATGGATGAATTATGCATAGGAAGGGAATAAATGAAATTAGTCAAATAAATAAGATTTATTTAACTAATTAGATGATGAAATGGGTACCTAGGGCAAAACATGATACATGGTGTCTAAATGATGTGATGTTGTGACAAGGTATCATAAGAGGACATTTTTAGGTGTCTACATTTTGCCCCTCTTTGAGATGATGTTCGAGATGATGAGATCTGTGTCGAGTAACATCATTTCAAAGAAGCTAAGGTATGGATAGAGGAAAATGGATAATGATAGAAAGATATGATGATGGAATGATGATGCCCCCTTGAGAGGATAGGCGGGTTGGACAAACATGGGTAGGCTCTCGAAATGAAAGGAATGGGTCAAGAACTAAAGATGAAGGAATGGATATAGGAAGTGAAGGATGCATTATACTGCAATGAAAGTGAGCAACCATGATGTTTGATTTAGCACTAGACATTATGCACCAAGGTATATAGACTAAGGTGATGATGTGTCATGTGCCCCAGCGTAATATGACCTTGTCTAGATACAAGATATGAATAGTAGCTGGGAGTAAGTCGGATTTAACACAAATGCAATAAAAAAATGATAACACACACAAGCAATCAAGCAAGCATGCACAAATGATACAAAAAAAAACAAGGTATTGCCCCTGTCAAGCTGTAAACTGATGAGTAATTCATTGATTTTGATTGATGATGATAGTGTTGTCATTGTGGAGAATGACATATCCCTAGATCAACACAAGGATGACTGATAATTGACTGAATGATGTTGATTGATTGGATTTACAACAAGATTAGGATCAAGACCAAAGGACGTGATTGGATAATTCGACAAGATTGATCGACTTGATTGGTATGGATTAAGGACTGACTTGCATTTGGATTATTGCTTGGATTTTTGTTGGCTATTTGATTTTTTTGGATTTTTGACAGTTTATGATTTTTTTGGCTTTTTGAAATATTTTTATTTTTTTGGACTTTTGAAATATTTTGATTTTTTTTTACTTTTTAAATGTTTTGATTTTTTTGGACTTTTGAAATGTTTTGAGGTGTCAAAGAATGAAAATTTGAGTAGCCTTTGTGCTAGATACCAATGACAAGGGGAAAACCAAGTCTAGGTGCAAGGGTGGGTGATGGGATAAGTGATACAAGGCTCATGATAGATAAATGAATGGTATGGATGTATGCATCATAAGAGAGCAAGGATGTGATCTCCAAAGACTATGTCGCATAGGAATAACATGCCCCATTCTAGGTACAAGACTTAGGATTTTTCTGGATAAAATGTATGACAATAGGATAATGATAGGCTTGTTTAGAAAGATGAGGTATGTCAAGAGATACTCAAAGCATGTTTCAACCTTTGCCCCTATATCTTCATCAAGATCAAAAGAAGAAGGGTGGATTAATGGACTTAATATGATAGGTATGTATGATGGCTAAATATGGTAGGTAGGATGGAAATGATACGACATGAAAGTGATAGGTTGGATAGATAAGACATTGTGTCCCCAAGTGTAAGTGACATAGAAGATCAACCTACACATGATGCATGTTTGCCAGGTTTTCATCATGGTACTTATCCAGGGTGCCTATTTACCAAGTTTTTCACTGTTGGACGAAGGGATTTCTCTTTACTCTTTTTTTTATTCTTTCTTTTAATTTTTGTTTTTTTTTTACTTTTGACTTTTTGGCTTTTGGATAGGAGGGACTCAAGTGTCTAGTTGCATGAAAGGTGATAGTCCCACTAGGGATGGATGTCATTGCATGGACCATGTCAAATGTCATTATGCTCATAGATGTTGGTAAGGGATGACATGAAAGGGAGATGGAGTAGGTAGATGATGGATTATGATGTGGATTATGGAGGACAATAATGGATTATGATACAAATTATGTAGGGAAGATGATAGGTATTATATGGGACTTATGGAAAAGATGAATGGGGAGGCTTAGCCAAAAGCATGGACCATAAGAAGATGGTGGGGGAGATATGTAGGATAATGAGTGAAGGGTGGGGATATGGAGGTATGTGGAATTGGTGTGAAATGGAAAGGAACCATGACCAATGGTTGCACACATTGTGATAAACATTGAAGCTTTTGATGTGGATGGGGTGTAGGAAGCAATGGAGATGTTTTCTTAGGAGGTGGTGGATGAAGTTCCTTAGGTACCCATATAGACTTGATATTTGTATGATTTTTGTTTGGCTTGTGGGATGGAATATGAGATTTTTGAATGGAATGTGCATTTTGGATGGGAGGGGATGGTTGGGATTTTTGTGATGTGGATGCCTCATTTGAATTGATTTCTTTTTGCTTAGGTACCCAAACCATTTTAGTTTTGGCCTTTACTTTTGGAGGTATGGGCTTATATATCCTGTTAGATGTACTTGGCTTTGATATTTTGCAATTGTATGCTAAGGCATTAGGACCATTAGAATTTTTGACTTTATGTGTAGAGGCATCCAAATTTTTATTTTGGAATCCCTTGGGTTTGGTGGAATGAGTGGAAGCTTTATGTTTAGACAATGTGTGCATTGATTGGTCATGATTAAGATGTTTAGAGGATTTATGGATAAATGGATAAGAGGATTGAATGGTAGGGATATTAGGTGTTGGGAGTAATGGTGGTAAAGTGGATAGTGGAATATTAGAAGTTGGAAGCAATGGTGGTAGAATGGATGGAGGGAAGTGTATGGTCACGTGCTTTTGACATTTGTAGGATGATGGTGGTGGAATGGCAACATATGTTTTAGGCATATGATAGGCTTTATGATGGAAAGTAGACTTAGGATGCATGGAGGAAATACCAACATCTTGAGATTGGTGTCCTTGAAGTGAATTTCCAAGGCCATAAGAGCGTAGAGGGACTTTGACATGGATGGGCTTCAAAATACCTTGTTCATGAAGGTCTAGACCTTTACCTTGGTGGTTCATATTTTGGAGTGTGCAATGGACAATGGGACTAGGTGTAGGTGAAACACTAGACATGAGTTCCTTATTGGATGGAGAAGATAATGGTGGTTTTTGTTCGAAGGAGGAACATTCATGAATGAGGGTAGAAAGACCAATAAGATATGATGGGGGACTTGCAATGGGGTCGATAGTGGGTGATGGAGGATCATTAGGATCTTGATTAGCATTGTGTTCACTTAGATCCAAAGTATTTATTTGATCTTCTATGTGTGCTTGGGAGGCACTTGTCTCATCAAGGGAAGTGGATGTTGATGAATCATGGATAGGACTAGGTGGAGGTGAATTTGGAATATCTTTCTCATGGATGGGTATAGGATCAAGTTGCTCATGGATAGGCTCTTCATCATTATGGATATCATCTTGATCATAAAAAAGATATAGATTATGTATAGGTTGGATGAAAATGATTTGATCTTGATTAGGACTAGGGCTTGATGTTTCCACATGCTTGGGAGTAGACTCTTGATATAACTCTTGGGTTGCTTGAATGGAAGTGGAAGGGGATTTCTCATGGAGAGACTTGGCATGTTCTTGATGGTCAGCAACATAGGAGCATGAAAGAGGGTGACTTGGACTTACGACAGGAGACTCTTGAATTGGATCAAGGAGTTGTGGATGACATGGTTGACTTGAAGGACTTGGCATGATGTTTGAGGAATCTTTTGTATGTTCAAGTAGATGTGTTGAATGACATGGCGACAATTGATTCCTTGCTTGCAGCCCTTGGGTCACATCCTTTATAGGTGGATGGGTGGATTTAGGTAATGCCATCAATTTACTTTTTAAATATCTAAATGTAGGGCATTGATTTGATGGAGGATTAGATGAGGATGGGGGTAATGAAGAGTTTGATTGGTTAGAAGGTAAAGAGGCCAATGAATTAGGACTCGGACATGGTGGCTTATGGATAGGAATTTGATTAGATGGTGGTAAGGGTGCATGAACTGGATTGATGTTCCCCTTGTCAAAGGTGGCATTAAGTCTTAAAGGCTCCTGATTTTGTTGCCAAGGTGGACTTGGGATCCTATGTTATTGTTGTGATATGGGTGGACATGTTGATGTGGCATTGTCATGATAGATAGATGTGTTAGGTTGGCATGATGATGAAGGTGACACATAGGATTTGGTTTGAATGTGTTGAGGTTGAAATGGTGTTTGGACTACTTATGATATGATTTGGTGTAATGATGATTGAGGGGTTGCACAGGATAATGGTTGTTGAGAGTGAGATTGGTATGGATAAGGGTTGACATTAGAAGACGTGTGATAGGTTGATGAAGGGGTAACATGATATGTGGATGAATGAGGTTGATATGATGATATAGATGACACATAGGATTGATGTGAAATTTGTTGATGTGGTGATTGGACTTGATGATGTGCTTGTTGGATTTGACAAGTGGCCATGAGGTATTGGATTTGAGCTATGAGTTTTTGCATTTGAGGTGACTTATTTGCTTGAAGTTTTTGTATTATGCCATGGACTCCTTGAATGAATTGTTGATTTAAAGGTGATTGGCTTGTTTGAGCTATGTGAAGTATGTGAACTCGCTCTTGTGCTATGTCTTCCAATTTTTTCATGGTGTAAAATGATGTTGATTGGATTAAAGAGATGATGATGATTAGGATATGATATGGAATGACAATATTGTATGATTTGGATGTTGTGGCAAGGGTTTATTGGAAGTTTGACTTGGGCACTATCAAACACAATATTTCACATGTAAATGCATGAACACACACACCAAACACAATGATAAATTTGTCTTTGAAGATTAAATGCTATGATTAAGCAAACAATTGAATACACAACAACAAACCCTATGACTAGTCAAGTGGGGTATGGCCAATTAGGTCTCAAGCTAGTTTGCACAAAGTTGACTAAAGAATTATTTGAAAGAAAAATCTTGCCACACAGCCGGGAGAAAGGGGTAACCCACCCTTCACCTTCACTTCCCAAAGGTATAAAGTTCTTTGGGGCTTAGCCAAGAGCGACAAGATTTTAACTCCCAAACAAGTGTTTCTTTCAATTCACACTTCGATTGAGGTCGTCCCCATGGGTGATGAAATCCCCTAGAAAGCCTCCTATGAAGGGTTTGACAAAAGAAAACCAAGTGAGGTGTTTGTGATCACACACACACTTGATTCACACTCATAGTTATTAATTGACCCTTAGAAAGGAAATGTGTGCAAGAAAGAAATGGAAGCACTCATTCTTTTTAGATCCCAAATCAAGATGTGGTGGAAGACAATGGTTAATTTTAGACCCAATTTTTGAAGTGTGATTGAAGACAAGATTCGTTTTAAGAGCTCAAATCCAAATGTGTGACAAACAAGATTAAGAGGTGAAAGATTAAACAAGTGCACCTAGAAGTTTTCGCTTTCCGATATGTTATATATGGCTGATATTGCTGCTATTATAGCTCCTTATGATCACCTACAAGATAAAAAAATAATATTATAATGCAGCCAAAGAAAAAAACAAGCTCATCAGAAAATTGCAATTTCAGATACATATTTTTGACATAGCCGAATTAGATTTTATTATTTGAAGATTTTATTGATCTGAAAAATAAAAACTCAAAGAAGAGATCCTTGCTAATTTTCTGAGAGTTTTTAAAGAAGTCAAAAAATTTCCTTGTTTTGCACCCAAAAACGTGGATTTTTTAAAACCATATAGAAAATGAAAATTGGATATTTTCACATTGTATTTGACCTTTAAATTAAATCTGTAAAACATAGACCCCCATCAAAATTTCAAGAGATTTCCAAAAATGTAAAAAAGTCTAAAAAATTCGCTGATTTGCGTCCAAAAAATCAATTTTATGAAAAAACATAAAATCACAATAACGCCTACAAAAGTAATGATAAACCCTCAATTTTTTTACTGTAGCCTCTTGAGATGATGCACAAGATTCTTTAAAAATCTTGTAGAAAATTTTTCATCCGTATAGAATATATGAAGAAATTGGTAAAACATAGGGTTTTGTCCAAAAACTGACAGATCTGTAACAAAAAGTCAATAAAACCTGCAAAAGGCAAGCTAGATCAAAGAATTCACGTCGGGTTCACCAAATGTAGATAGGGAAAAATCAATCAGATTTAATATTGAAAACAATAAACTAATTAAATCCTATCAAGCACAATAGAGTACAAAACAACACGAAAATCATAATAAGAAGCACAAATGCAAACCGATCTCCACGCTAAACTCAATTTATCTCCATTGCTCTTCTCCACCTGCATGAGAATGCGAGATTTTGAAGGGTTGACAATGGATAAATGTTGGATGCTCATTCTTGCAGCATAATGACTTGATGATGAAGAATGATAGAGATGGATTGAAGAATTATTTCGACAAAGTCAGGGTGCTAGATGAAGATTCGATGCAAATGGCCTGTGAAAGGTTAGATTTATAGAGCCTTGATTTGGACAGAGATAAGACTTGACAAGATTCAATAAGGATTTTATTTTTGTTTTATTTGATCAAAGAGGAAATAAAACAAGATAAGATAAGATTTTTAAAAGATAGAAGGATTCCATTTCCTGTTTTAAAGGAAATAAATCCTGAAAAAGATGAGAAGGATAATTGATGAATTATCTAATTAAATAAATTAATTAGATACACATGAGTTCAGATTTTGGAAAGAAAGCGAGAATATCCTTTTTAGATTTTATTAATTAATTAAATAAATATTTAATTTATTTAATTAATGTTAAATTTATGATTTCATCAATTAAATAATATAAATTATTTAATTAACATTAGAAGAATGAATAGAAATGATTTAATTAATTAAATAATATAAATTATTTAATTAACATTAGAGGAATGGATGGAAATGATTTAAGTAATTAAATAATATAAATTATTTAATTAACATTAGAGGAATGGATGAATTATGCATAAGAAGGGAATAAATGAAATTAGTCAAATAATAAGATTTATTTAACTAATTAGATGATGACATGGGTACTTAGGGAAAAACATGATACATGGTGTCTAAATGATGCGATGTTGTGACAAGGTATCATAAGAGGACATTTTTAGGTGTTTACAGTACCATATCATTCACTAGGGACACTTCCTCCTCCTCCTACTAGCTCTTTAAATCGACAACCTCCTCTGAATGAATAGGGGGCATATCCTCCATAGATTCCTTCAACTGATCATTCCCATCTTTCAAAGCCACCTCCTTTTTCATAATGTTGTCCCTAGGAACCAAATGATATGATACTAGTGTCAGCACATTTATAGCCAAAGTAGCCTCATTTATAGGCTCCTTAGGAACCTCCTCAAAAACATGCTCGCACTCCTTTTCTCTCTATTGTTTCACCACAAGCTTCTAAACCTTCAGAGGGCATTTCTTCGCCCAATGGTCGACTTTTTTGCAATGAAAGCAAGGGAAAGGAATGGATTCAAATTCCATCGCTTTCTCCCACACCCCAAGTTTAGAATTAATCTTAACAACAAAAGGGAGATCTGCAGATTGTTCTATGTTAACACAAAAGCGAGCATAGACCAATCATTTCTTGGAGGCTATCATTTGATCAATAGAAAGAAGGGACCCAAAAGTACTTGCAATTCCTTTGAAAACTTCTTCATCCCAAAATTCCATGGGAAGACTAGGTAGTCTCACCCAAACAAGGGCGGCCAAAAAAGAGAAAGAGTTAGGATTAAACCTTGTTTTCCACTGCTTAAGCAACAAGGAGGATTTCCCAATGAACCATGGACCTCCCATTAAAGATAAAATGAAATCATCCTCGCAGTTAAAAGAGAACGAAAAGAACCCCTTTGACATAGTTGCAACATCAACTTGACCCTTGGGGTGCCATCGATTCATACAGAAATTATGAACCAACTCAATTTGGGGACGAGGCCCCATAAACTTTCCCAACAGAGTCATTTCCATATGAGAAACACTTTTCTTGACAATACAATCAAGAACGAAGATTGCAAAATGACCTGTAATAGCGTTAAAAACACAATCCACCAGAGGAGAAGTAATTTTACCTTTTGGATTTGAATTGAAGAGGTTTGACCACTTAAGATCTAACCCCGAGAAGGACCCAACATTTCTTGTCTTATCAGGCAAGACTAAACCAAAGGATTTGGAACCTGCGCCCACAAATCTGCCTTACTGACCAGAGCCAGCCTTTTCAGTACTGAGATTCCTTGAATTAGAGAAGGACAAGGGGGAAGGAACCTTTGAGGCTTCTTTCCCACCAAGAGTCTCATTAACAAGAGGATGGGACCCACACCGCATACCATCAGAAAAAAACCCACTTGACATGACCTTACCATCAACAAACCAACTGCCATTACTCCTAGCTCTAGGATCAATGTTTCCTGCCTTCACCAAATTTGAATTCTCTCCACCACCATCACCCGCCACCAAAAGAGAGCTCCATACTAGGTATGCAATATATATTTATGTTATGTATTCTATTGAGAAGGAACTTTTATGTTGGGTTGGGTTCTTCTAATTATATTAAGAGAAATCCATGTGTTGAGGTTGAAAGGGGTGCAAACCTTCCCTTCAATAAAAATATATATTCTTTAGGAAGGAATTGTGGCATCAGTGACATCTTATATATTTTTCATGTGATGGAAAAACTATGTATTCTTTGTGAAGGGTTTTTTCCTTGAACTCCTACATATTTTTATGTGATGTTATGATGGAGGTAGTATTTGGGGATTTTTTGTGGTTGTGGATATGGACAAAAATTCATTGTGTGGTGGAGAATGCTGGTGTTGGAGGAGTTTTTTCATGGAGTTGAATTATCGAGGGTTGATGGAGTGATATGTATACTTTTATGGAGTAGATTAATATATGATGGAGTTGATTTGTTGATATTTTTATGGAGTTTCTATTTGATATTTTTTTTTCTCCAATGGTTAGGGTTTCCCTTTGACTTCCTCTATTTGATGGATTTGTCAAAATTTATATGTGATGTTTGAGCCTATGGTTTTTGTTTTGTGTGATGTGTGTATCTATTTTTTGCATTGTATAAACTAGTTTCTTTGAGGATTTTCTAACTTGGGGGTGGAATTTTGAGAAAGCTCTATGGTTGGGAGTTGAGAAAACCTCCATTCACTTGGATGTAAAGATATTTTTATAATTTCATGAGATTTAAAATATGGAAAAAATATGTTTTATGGAGGCTTACATTGGTTTTTATAACCCTCTTAATTGAAGAATAAAGACTATTTTAAAAACCCTCGTTGATTAGTATGTGTCTAGTTTTCTCTATTTGTGCATAAAGGCACTCTATACCTTGTTTAGAAAAAAAGGTTGTTTTATAAAAGGATTTAAATGGTGTAAAGGTTGCTATAGACTTCATTGTTAAGAAAATTAGAAATATATTATTACATTTGGAAAGTAAATTTAGTTAAAGTTAGATAATAATTCTTGTAGATAATCATTGGTGTATTTAGAATCAAGGAGAGATATGTTTTATTATACATTTAATTTGAATGGAAAAATACATGCAAATGGTATTAAAATATGCATGTTTACATATATAATTGTGTAAATATTCTTATACATTTTATATAATATATATAATATATTGTGTGATCTATTTTTTGTGTTTCAATTAGATCTATGGGATATCATTATATTTCATTTAATCATTATAAGACAAAAAAGAATAAATATTATAGTTAAGATTATATATAGTTATTTATATGTAAAATTATATATACAATACAAAATAAATATTTTAATATTAAAATCTCTATGGTAAATGGGGGAATTGACCCCCTTTCCCATGTGATTAAGAGGGGGAATCCCATCCAATATGCACTTGGGAAGAGTTGATTCCCTTCATGGGAGCCATGATACCTCTATGAGGGTGTGATTGTCATGGGGAGGTCAAAACCTACTCTTTTGTATTTTTATAAACATATGAATAAATATATAGCAATCCTTTAAATATTTTTTGTTAAATTTATATATATAATGTTAGATCTAATTTATAAGTTGTCCAAATAAATAAATAATTATTTTAAAATATTTTCCTTGATTCACCATAAAATCTTCCCTACATACAAACAAGAAAAATAAACTATATATATGTATTTAATTGTATAGATCTATAAGAACTCACACACATTATACATACATACATACATACATACATACATACATACATACATACATACATACATACATACATATACATATACATATACATATATATATAGGCCTTCTTTAAAAAAAATAGTAGTAAAAAAAAAGTGAAATCTTTTGTAGTTTTCTTCTTAGATTTGGGGAAAAACCAATAAAATAGGGTTAGGGTTAGATAAAAAAAAATAGAGAAGTAAATAAATAAATAATTAGATTATCTATACACAAAATAGAGAATGGAAAGATCTTGGGGGTGGATGAGATCTTCATGAATTTTTTGAGGGGCTTCCTTTTCCTTTCTTGATAATCTTTCAACAATAAGAAATGAAAAGAAGTAAATATGAGTTAGTCATGCAAACAAAAGAAGAGAAAGTTAAATTTATCTTTAAATAAGAACTTTTAGAGCTTCTATTTATTTCTGATTTTTTAAAAATTTAATGTTTATTTGAGTGACTGATTTTTTAAATTAATTAAATATAAATATGAAAAGTAATTTAAACTTTATTTGATTTTTTCATCTAACTTTTAATTGTGGAGGAAATTTGTAATGCCCCTCTGTTTACCTTGTCTGGACAACTTCTTGGATTTCATCTAGACTTTATGAGGTTGTTTATCTTGACTTTATGTTACTATTTGATAAACTTTATGGCACTATTGAATGTTACTTGGACATGGTGATATTTTGATGAGTTGATGTTGACTAATTATTTGTTTATAACATGCTTTCAGATTAGCATAGTTGTTATTTGAGTTAATATTTATGTATGTTCATTTATTAATTATTGATGTTTTAATTTCGTAAGTCTTGATGTGACTGTATTGGTGAAGAGAATGGTATTGCATCACTCGCTCGCAAGTGCCTTGTGATTTTTGTATTTCTCTCTTCACGGTGTGTATGAATTATTATCTGTATACATGTACGACTTTTTCTTTTGTTGTAGGTTTCCAGGTACAAGACAATGGCTTCACTTGGTTTCATAGATCTGAGCATGTCTACTACTCAGCAGTAATGATTAGGAGATAGTAACAGGCTACCTAGTCAAACCTTTACCCTAGCACAATGTGTCATCAGTCTATATGTTGGTCATGTTCCTTATCCATGTTGGTCTTGGTATTTTATTTATCATGCAAGTTTAAATTGTAAGGATTAAATTATATGTTGTGATTAGTATTTAATTAATATGGAGAGTTTATTATATTTTATTTTTTTTCTTTTAGACTACAGGAATCAGGTAGCACGACCCCCTATAAACTGCAGTGCGCCTGGTAAACTTTTTAACGTGACCGGCGGCGCTGGCGCGACACGCCCTCCGGTACCACGGGACGAGGGAGACTAGAACTCGTGACCAGCAGAGCCGCAACGGAATTACTTAGCCAACCGAGCTAAGGCCCCTGCCCAGAGTTTATTATAAATTAATTAATTTAATTTAAGTTATATTATTAAGTAATTTTAATTATTAAATTAATTAGGAATTAAAATAAATAAGTTATTTAATTTAAATTAGATTAAATAAATTTTTTTAATCTTAAATGCATATTTGGGAAAAGATCTTAGAAATATCTTGGTTTGTTAAAGAAGAGATATTTGTTGTGTGAACTGAAAGTTAGAAGGATTTGTTTTCTTATTGTCTTAAAATTGATTTATGGAGAGATTGATTGAAATTGGTGAAAAAAGAGGAGGATTCCTTGTACTGTAATTGTAACATTATGTATGATCTATTCACTATTGGATTAAATTGTATATATCATTTTTAAGTGGTGTTGTATCAGTGGAAATATGTTTATTACATTTCCATGTTTAATTTATTATTCTATGGGCTAATGCTTTGATGTATGATGTTATCATGAGTTAATTTCATATGCTATGTTTTAGAATAATTTTGTAAGTTGTGAAGTTCACATGTAGACGCGTTGCGTGGCCTAGAGGATGTATGTGTTAGAGTATTTTAATTCACTTGTCATTGTTACTCTTTTTTAAAAAAAAATTAGTTGTGCTTCCGCAATGTTGCTTCATCCTCTAGGTTGTGGGACGGGGTTTTACACTTTGGTATCAGAGCCTAGGTTTAAGCATTAAGAGCTCTGGGGTAATGTTGAACCTATTATGTGTTAGTGTGTAGGTTTAAGTTTGTGTACCTTGTCTTATACCTTGGTGTGTCTATGAAGGATTATGTCACCTAGGCAAGGTTGCGGTAGAGGTTGTGGTTGTGGTTGTGGAGGTAGTCAGTGGGATTCACCTTCCCATGTTTTCCATGAGCCGATGAGCATGGTGGTAACCATGGACAAGGCTTAGATGGTTGAAGAGAATCTATCTATGGTCATAGGTGGACAAACGAGGGTTCAGATTGGCAATGCACCTTCCATTGGTGTTGGATGTCAGGGTGGTCAATTTTAGGCTGCAGGCATTCCCAAGGGACTTCAGGCACCCATTAAGGGTGAGCAGCAGTAGTCCTCACAGTTAGAGCATAAGAATATTCAGTCCCAACACGGTGGTATTTGGTTTCAGAAGAAGAGTTATCAGATTTGGCTAAGAGCTCATCGTAATCATTTCTATCAGCCAACACAGAGTTCTTTGTCTGCGATTAGTGGAGGTGTGCAGGTTTTCGAACTCAACACTATGGAGACAGTGGTAGAAAAGGCCAGATTTGTAGAGGAGAACTTGGTGATGGAATTTGGTGGTCATGTTGGAGTGCAGATAGACAATACTTCAGTTGCAGGACCTAGTGCACGCAGTGGCTAGACTCGAGAAGCTGGACCACCCAGGACACAGCAAATGTCAGCACATAGTACTCAGTCTACCTTTAGGGGTAGCATTCAGCAGTCCAGTGCACCTTTTGGAGGTAGAGGTCATGGGTATTCAGTTTTTTTCTTATGGCTAATAGGTCGCATAGTGCGACAATGTCCCAATAAGGACACATCAGGATATACTCAGAGGGCAGCGGCTTCAAAGCCGACAGTAGGTGACGCAAGTAGATCGCATAGGGTGTTTACCACGATGGATAACTGCCAGGACGAGCACCAAGGTGTTGTACTCTTTAGTTTATGTTTTTCCTTTTGGTTTGTTCTTGCTTGTTTACCCAAAAGTTGTTATTAGGTGGTGTTGGTCCAATGGTGCAAAAAACCAATGGAAAGGATAGGACCCTCAGTGTAGTGCGCAGTGCATCGATATCCTTCCTACTGGGGAATGCATTATGGACATTGGTGTAGTGTGGATTGTTGTGATTTAAATTTTCTTTGAGTCTAATGTTTACCCCTGTTTGTGTGCAGGAATGGGAGGGTCAAAGTCTGTAAAGAAGAAAGGAAAGGCAGGAAAGACTGCCAAGACCTAATGCTCCCCTACTGTCCAAGGAAGAGAAGGAGAGCCTTTGTGCTAAGCCTTCTGCTTCCATTATTGTGGTAGTGGATTCTAATGAGGACCTAGAGGAGTGTCCTCTTTCAGGAAGTGAGTAGCTTGATAGTTGTTAGAGGGTTGTTGAACCTTCTCTATTGCTTAGTTGGTTTGATACTTTATATTATGTTATGATTATTAAACTTTGATACTTATTATATTATGTTTTATGCTTTGAGACCTTATATTTGGTTGTTTCACCATTCTATATGATGATGGACGACATGTCATTTGATCTTGATGATCATGACATTATGAATTAATGTTTGTGATATGTTGGATTTATGGAATTAGTATTGTGTTGGATAATTTGATTTACGTGTATCTATTGGTTCATGAATGTGTTTGTTATGCTGATGAGTAGCTATTGCCTTATGATTTGGTTCGTAACTATGTATGTTTACCTGATCTTGCAACTTCCAAGAGTAAGTCGAGTCCTTGGGGGGGAGGATGTAATGCCCCTCCATTTACATTGTCTGGACAGCTTCTTGGATTTCATCTAGACTTTATGAGGTTGTTTATCTTGACTTTATGTTACCGTTTGATAAACTTTATGACACTATTGAATGTTATTCAGACATGGTGATATTTTGATGAGTTGATATTGTGACTAATTATTTGTTTATAACATGCTTTCATATTAACATAGTTGTTATTTGAGTTAATATTGATGTATGCTCATTTATTAATTATTGATGTTTTAATTTTATCAGTCTTGATGTGACTATATTGGTGAAGAGAACATTATTGCATCACTCGCTCGCGAGTGCCTTGTGATTTTCATGATTCTCTCTTCATGGTGTGTATGAATTATTATCTGTATACATGTGGGTGATCCCATAATAGTGGTTTATAATTTTTGGCCAAACTGGACATTGAAATTATTATTTTTAACTAAATCTTCACATTCAGGCACCTATAGCGGCTAAACTGTGAGGAATTTGAAGATGGTGCAAGCTAGAGTCTCATCAAATTTTGTCGTAGATTCTAAAAATATTTTTTTCAAAATTTTTGGAATACTTCTTTTCCATCTCCCGAAAATAGATTTTTCAAAAATAACATTTTTAAAAGACATAACTTTTTTTCATGAAGATAAAATTCTAATTCTTTCAAATTTAGATTTCTGATATCTAGTGCTTCCACTTGGTTAGATAGTTTTTTATTGAATATTTTTCCTTAATCAAGTTTCAAAGTCACTTACAATAATAATGATTTTTTGTATGGAGATCAGTAACGACTCATATTTTTCAAATTTTTTTTGATAATCTTCTATTTTTCCACATGTGAAGAACAAAGATTCATTTTCGATGAAAAACCTATGTTTAATAAAACTTAAAAACAAATACATAACAAAACCAAAACATATTAAAATTATATTCATTGGATAGCTTGAGGAATACCATAATCATTTGAAATAAATTTTAAATGAATTCATTTGATCCCCAAAATCTAAATCAAAAGTAATTTTTATCAGCATTTTGATAGGTGTAAAGGAGACACATTTATAGGTATGGTTTAAAACTAGCGAGGTTCTATCCAAGGGGGTTTGATCTAAGGTGATTTGATCAAACCCTCTTCAATTGGAATCCTTAAAATGGAACTTTTTAAGGCTTCAATCATTATATTTTTTAAAAATATGTGATTTCAGCTAAAATTCATTCCTCTCAAGAATTGTAAACCACTATTATGACAGCACCCATGTACGACTTTTGCTTTTGTTGTAGGTTTGCGGGTACAAGACAATGACTTCACCTAGTTTCACAGGTTTGAGTGTGTCCACTGCTCAACAATAATGATTGGGAGATAGTAACGAGCTACCTAGTCAAACCTTTACCCTAGCACAATGTGTCATCAGTCTATATGTTGGTCATGTTCCTTATCCATGTTGGTCTTGGTATTTTATTTATCGTGCAAGTTTAAATTGTAAGGATTAAATTATATGTTGTGATTAGTATTTAATTAATATACAGATTTTATTATAAATTAATTAATTTAATTTAAGTTATATTATTAAGTAATTTTAATTATTAAATTAATTGAGAATTAAAATAAATAAGTTATTTAATTGTAAATTACATTAAATAAATTGTTTTAATTTTAAATGCATATTTTGGAAAAGATCTTAGAAATATCTTGGTTTGTTAAAGAAGAGATATTTGTTGTGTGAACTGAAAGTTAGAAGGATTTGTTTTCTTATTGTCTTAAAATTGATTTAAGGATAGATTGATTGAAATAGGTGAAAAAAGAGGAGGATTCCTTGTACTGTAATTGTAACATTATGTATGATCTATTCACTATTGGATTAAATTGTATATATCATTTTTAAGTGGTATTGTATTGGTGGAAATATGTTCATTACATTTCCATGTCTAATTTATTATGCTATGGGTTAATTCTTTGATGTATGATGTTATCATGAGTTAATTTCATATGCTATGTTTTAGAATAATTTTATAAGTTGTGAAGTTCACATGTAGATGCGTTGTGTGGCCTAGAGGATGTATGTGTTAGAGTATTTTACTTCACTCGTCATTGTTACTCTTTAAAAAAAAAAAAATAGTTGTGCTTCTGTAGTGTTGCTTCGTCCTCTAGGTTGCGGGATAGGGTTTTACAAAATTAATATTATAAAAGAATTTAATATTAGTAATGTATTTAGGGGCTAGTATAACAAATTAAAAAATTAATTAATTTGATGATAGTTTTATTATTATTTCACAAACAAAATAATTATTTTTGAAATATGGTTGTTAAATTATTTAATGTAAAATTTATTAGTTATAGAAATACTAATAACCAATTATGCAATGCCCTGCCAAGGAACCCAAGAGAATTAACCATAAACTACGAAAGAACAAGAGACAATTTTTTTTCTTTTGTATAAAAGAGACATCATATCAAGTAATCACTCTAAGGAAAAGTACACACTTACATTAAGAAGGTAAGAACATATGCACATGCAGAAGATAACGAACCTATCATAATGCAAATTGTAACTAATCAAGTGAACATAAAAGTTCTCTAAGGTTCCCTAATGACATTACTTATGCCATAATAACCACATATACTAACACCATAATCTAGATCAAGACTACATAAGTAACATGCTAAGATACTAGATCATGATGCATCTTTCCATAAATGAAACCACATAACATAAATTAGGAACATCACATAACCTACAACATCTTTATTTTCCCATGACCTAAATAGATTCATTTTAGAGCACCAACCCAAATATTCCTATGACAACCATTTTCCATAAATAAATAACAACATTCAACTGCATAGGGATAGATGGTTCCAACACCAATCTTTCTAAACACTAAGCTAACCATGTACAACCATATCATTAGTAAATATTTTTATTGATACAATTACATCAATCTCCATAGGAGTGTTCAATACTAATAACTACAATTACAATTCTAATCATAAGATACATATACATTATTTGTAATTGAAACATAATACTTGAAAGTAGAAAGCAAGCTCCAACCATCAGCACACGAACAAGGCTTTGGATTCCCAATGGAAAGAAACGACCACCCAACCATGTGGAACCCTTAGGTCCACCCCACCGTGCTCAGGAGATAAACACAAGGCCCCACACATAAGTATAAAAGGAAGAACAACAAGGTCACCACTAACAACCATGGAAATACAAATGGAGCAGCACTCAATCATGAAGGCCATCAAATCACAAGAATGTAGAACATTCTCGAAAGGAAGCTTAACACCTCATATCATCATAAATACATAACCACAACAAAATAATGGAAATCCAACAAGAACCAATTTTCAATATCATAGATCGACACTAAATAACCATAAGAGGTGCCAACAACTATAAGATCCAAAAGTCCTCAAATGAGAACACAACATCAACCAACAATAAATATCAATGGGAACCTTTCATTAGCATCAATAAAGTTGTCATGAGGCATATATGCAACATCAAATAATTGAAAGGAGGATTCAACAATAAATTCTTGGGGTTCTACTCAAGAACACAAGAAAATATCAAATAATACCAAAGACACACAAAAATCAAAGAGAAATACAAGACAAGGGAATACTAGGTTGCAGTAGGGAAGAGTGTCATCGCATGGTCCTAAATGGGGTTATCTTGGCTGCCTCACACTAGGCATCAACCCCATAGGGTAACATGCAGAACCAACTTCCTTTCATGAGGACAAGAAGGTTGATCTTGCCAACCAGGCCTTCTCAAACCATCCTTAGCCTAATCGAGCACTACAGACATGGGTGAGGCATTTCATTATCTTAATTAAAGTTAGAATCTACCCAACTCCCTAGTTCATTAATTAGGTTATCACTTGTTTAAGAAACTCACACATGGGTTATCTTGGTCGCCACTTTGTGCATCGACCCCCATTGAGAGTCACTCCCCCTACAACTATAAGACTCAATAAGAAAAACAAGGTAAAGTCATCATGCACATAAAATGAAAACCACAAAATACTTAACCCGAGCAAGGCATAACTCATCTCGCTCTCAAACACAATTGTAGTACAAATAAAGAGTGCATGGAAAAAGACCCATATCAACACATTGCAAGTATCACATCAACCCAATTCAAGGATAAACATAAACATTTAACCAATAACATAACTCCCAAGCCTTTGGAAGACTCCTAATATTCACCTCACAAAATGATTTATACATTTTTACAATAACCCACAATCATTCCCAATCAATAATCATTCACTTACTTCATACAAACAACTTGAAACACTAATAGAAACATGGAATCAAGAATGGGCTTACAAGCAACCATTTAAAGTTTACTAAATATTCATCTTAATCAAAAGATAATTTATTTCCATAAGAATGTCACCAAATAATCATACATGGCTTTCCCAGAATGATACATGAATCAGAATCATGATTTCCCAAGGAAACCTTCCAATACGAAGTTTCATTCCCATACTCTCAAAATACAGAAATCCATAATAATTTTTAACCAATCAAAGGGAAAATCCATAGAATATTAAAACCATCATGAATCAGACATAACAACATGAAATTCCACAAATAACAGGTTTCTATACCAAACCCTAGCCTCTGGAACTAACCGAGAAATAATTATAAAATGCAATAGAGATAGATAATCACTAAATTAATCATAACTAAGACTTTACGAATTGGGTACGACTTATTTTTTTATAGTTTTTCAAAGACATGGTGGCACACCTTCTATAAAAATTTCAAAGAAACCCAAATCTAAAAATGAAAGTTATCAAAACCGCAATAGACTGGTTTTCTTATGACAGTTTTATTGTTGTCATAACCTTCAAAAATTCTCATTTCAAGGAACATGGAACCAACAACCCCATACAATTTTTAGAATTTCAGACACATAATCCAATTGATTCAACACACATAAATCAAATACCTACAATCTTTTTTTTTACATTGCCCAAAACATAAATTACAAAGGGTACAAACCCCTACCTCAAATCTAATGAAAAATCAGAAAGAAGAAGAAATTCTAAAACTCAAACCACATCAAACGCTTGATACATACACATAATTCAATCACAATAAATCTCTTCATTGTACAACATCAATGACAAAGGGTATTAAACCCTACCTTGGTCCAACACAAGAATGGTAGCAAGAAGAGAAATTTGAAGAACAACATGTGTAACCAAGCTCCCTAACACACATCAACAATATTCAACCAATTCACCAATTCCCAACACATAATAGCCAAGAAAACCTGTAGCCAAAATGATAGCAAAAATATGCAACAACCACCCACAACAATCCCCCAAATACTCCTTTTTAAAATCTCCCAAAATACTCTTGCCATTCCCCCACAAAATTTGTAAGGAAGTTCAAACAAAAACCAAATAAAATAATAATAACAATTATAATATCTTTTCCCACATCACGAATACCCCCACTCAAATATTCACTTAATATCATATAATACTTAGCACATAACCCCTATACCCATATACTTTATTACATGGTGTACTAACATAACATTATTATATATTAATTACATAATGTGAATAATTCACACATACATAACCTATAAAAAGGGTGCAATCACATAAATTCCAAAGAATAAGATATAGCCCAACCAACATAATCAACAAGGTACTCAAATATCATCTCTGTGATAGTCTGATGGGTAGACTCATGATACTTGTCCAATGTTAGGACAATGGCTTAGGTTTGGATACTAGGCCTTGTACTATCTCCCATTAACAACCATTGGGAATAAAGGCACACTCAGACTTGTGGGACTAGGTGGAGTCGATGTCTGATACATGCATCCTGCATAAGAGAAAACGTTGTGTACAATATATATATATAATAAATTTAGTGTGAGGGAATCATCGTGTCATATGCCTCTCACGAATGAATGATTCAACATCGTCCTTCCAACACTTAACAATCAATAAGACATCATAGAAATGATCTCATCAGATAACGTTAGTACTCATAGTCATAAAATCACTTGTAACATAAGTTAGCACATCATGAAACATGTAGCATAATCATCATGGATATCAATAAATCCTAACATGTAGGAATCATTAATAATATCAATAACACCAAATATGAAGCAACATAAGCATCGTCAGTAAACACCACTATGAGATCATCAATATAAATAATCATGAATAGATCCTATGAATATGTCCACACATGTCTAACAAAGTATCATAAACATCAATATAAATCCATCAAGTTCAGTCATAGAAGGGAACATGGAAGGGCACTACCAAATACTTACTTAACCAGGTTAAGGTTAGAGGGGTATTACAAATTAAATAATGATTTTAATTTAAAATAAATAAAAAATTATAATCTAGTTATTAATTTTATAGTTTATTTTTAATTAAGAATTTTAATATCTAGCATTTAAAAATATATTATTTTCAAGTTTTAATTATTAAATTTAGACAATATTTTTGTTTGCCTATTGATAAATGTTATTATTAAAAAAAATTATGTGAGATGATTAATAAATTATTAAATATAGATTTGAGTAAAATTAAAATCTAATTAGTGTCTTGTGTGCCCTTACGGGTTAAATTTTTTAAAGAAATATAGTGCAATTGCATAAGAAAACTATATTTATAAGCTAATTCATAGAAAATTATAACTTATAATGTAATTTTCTTCTAGAATTATTTAAGTAATAGTGGCGGGTTTAATAGATTAAATATTAGTGTTAAGATAATTTGAATAAATGTGAATAACTTGTTGAGAATAGGTGTCTCAAACTTACTGGTTAAGACTCTCTGAAATCAGGAAAACACTTAGCCAAGGTTAAGTCTTCTACACCATAGTATCGCAAAAGTCTATATTAAAGCTTGTGATATTGCAGGGAACAGTCCCTCCACCCCTCAGTAGTTGTTTCATGAGGACTACGGTATTACAACATTTGGCAGGTTAGCGGTGAGTTGAGTCAAAATCTACTAGACCGCAGTACCATGAAGGTTTAAGATAGTGTTGGCAGGTTGGTGGTAGGTAACCTGCCATCCCACAACAGTCATGCAAGGGAGCCTGTGGTATGGTGGTAGGTAACCCACCATCCCACAATAGTCTGTGAGGAGGCGTGCAGTAGTGCGGGAGGAGTTGTAACCCACAAACCCATGATAGTTAGGTGAAGGGGTCTCTGGTGGAGCAGTATCCTACGGTATAGTGATAACCCACGACACCGCGATAGTCATTTGGATGGGTTGTAGTGGAGCGGTATAGTGTGGTACTGTGATAACTAGCGATGTGGTGAAGGTTAAGCTCAACACCATGACTGTTCAAGTTGGTCTTGGCAGTATTGCAGTAAACATAGTTACGTTTGTTTGTGACTGTTCGATTGGTGTGGAAGTTGGAACAATAGTTTTTCCTGTAATGTTTGAGAAGTACATTTGTAATTTCATAGTGCATTTGGAACCTAGTGAGTGGAGTGGAGATTGGATTCAGAGGGGTTATGTTGTTGAATTTTCTCTAGATGGAACATGATGTAAATATCCATGTAAAGGCTTAGAGATTGCAATTGTATTGTAACTTTGTATTTAGTTGCTGAATAATACAATGGATCTATACTTTTGGAGTGTGAGGTTTTTTACTTGAAAGGGTTTTCCCCACATAAATCTTTGTGTTCATGTCTTTTGTTCCATCTTACATGTTTAATGATTTTGTTTGTAGAATCTATTTAATGCATGTTGTTGAAACTAGTCAATCTTGAAAGATCTTAAATTGCATGAACTTTCCTCTAAGGATTAATAGTGGGAAATGAACTATGTCTGATTATGCTTTATGGCATAGTAGTATATTTTTTTAAGGCTTTCTTAAGAAATGAATGTTACTGAAGACACTTACTGATCTCAGATGTTCTTCTAAGATGAACCAAAATTCCCTTCAATTGGTATCGGAGCTTTCTTCTGGGATTTTCTTATTCCTAGTGTTTCTAGTTCTAGGTATTCTTTCTATGAAGATTTCTTAGTCTAGCAAGCTTGAGGAAATCTGAAGAAATTGACTGAAGATTGATCCTTTGGTGAGTGGAAGTTTTTTTGTTTTTTTTAGTTTTAGGTGACAACACACAACTTGAAGGATGGTGAAGATGGAGAAAATGGAGTTGGTCATATTGAAATGATGTGATCTGAAGCTTGTAGTTGACAACAGAATAATACTGATGCATGGGGTGGGATTTTTTGCTTTGAGGTTGTGTTACAAAAGAGATTTCATATTGGATGTCTGTGTGAGAGGCTCCCTGATGATATGGAGAAGCTTGGGTTGTTTTTCAGCTATGGATTAATGTACTTATGCTGATTGGAAGGCATTGTTTTTGTTATCCCTCATTGCATGTAGGCTATGGAGTTGATCATTGGATGATTTGGAAGCTTCTGCAATAGCTTGTCTCCCTTGGATGCATGTGCATGTTGGTGGTTGTGGACTTGGCCTGAAACAGGCCTGGAGTTTTTGAACTAATTTTTCCTTTTATGGATGCTTTGTACTTGCATGGCTCAGATTCATGTTCCTTGGAGCTAAGGGTTTTATAGATTTTCATAAAAAAATGTATGGTTATGCTCATCTATGATAATCCATTACTATGGTTTAATTATTATGGTGGTTTTTTAGAATTTTGAGTCTTCCATATGTGAAGTGGGTGTGGATGCAAATGGTTGTTTTTCAAACATGGTGGTTTAGTAAGTTTTATGCAGTCAAGAAAAACTTGTGGTTTTGTGGAGCTGCGGTTAAGCTATTTTCTTGACCTTGGCTTTTGGGGTGTTAGTGGATGAGATACTTGCAGTTGTACATGCATGCTTCATGCATGGTGAGAAGAGGTGAGATGATTCCTCTACATGGGAGTGTTGGTAGGTGATTATTCACTCAGCATTCTTGTGGTGATGCTTGGTGGGTTCCTAGACTATGGTGCTCAGGTTGTGGACATGTTTGATGAATCGGATTTGTGTATGATCTATTGTCTGAGTCATGTGGTCTACATGACTATTCTTTATGAATCTTAATTTTTTGATTACTAGTGTATTGATGGGTTTGCATGTTTCAATGTATTGGATCTACGAGTTAAGTAGGTTTGTAGGATTGTATAGCCTATTAATTGCAGTGGGATAACTCAGAAGTGGACTGTCTATATCCACGAGGTTGATTAAGTGTTGATGTAGACTATATCAGTTGGCCTTGTCTGTGGCCATTTTTGCATTGGTTTGTTGATTTAGGATGATAGAATAATTTATGTGGAGTACCTAGATAGTTGGTTATGGGAACCTGTAGCATGTGTATCACGATGTCATGAATAGCTTGGATACACAGCTTTGTGTAAGCTTTTGATAGTGATGGTATTTTTGCTTGGTTTGGAGATCTTGGTGCCACTTGGTATTATTGTCATAGGGACATGTCGATGTGTGGACTTAGAGGATTTTCAGATTAGCAGATGTTTGGTCATGATGCTTGGAGAGCTCTACTATCACGGTTCAGTGGGAGCTTTAGCAGTGACTATGGATGAATGATCTTCTTTAGTGTTGTAGATGTTACTGGGAGGAGCTCTTAGATATTTTTGTTGTGGAAGGGTTCTTTCGCATTTGCATGGATACTACTTGAATATTTGTAGCATCTCGGAGCCATGGAGGACTCTTTTGTTCTTTGGGTTGAGGTGTTGGTGCTTGACAAGTGATGTTGGTTTAGAGTTTACTTATTTTATGTCATGATATTCCCTCGCTTGCGAATAGAGTTTTGGCATGATGCTTTGCTCTTGAGACCATGGTATGTTCACTTGGAGCATGGGATAACATAAGGGAGATGGTAAGATCATGATGTCATGATAAGTTCCTAATTCAGATGATTGGAGATTTGACAGTGGTATAGTGATTCTTTGTGTTTTGGGTGCATTGGTCATATTCTTGAGAACTTCATGATAGTGTAGTGATGCATTTGGAGTTTAGCATGATATGATTGTTTGTAGGTGATCATGGATACATGGAGAATGAGGTGAGGTTGTATTTCTCTTAAGATGAGAGAAGTTTTGTTGGTATGGTTACTCTTGCTGAGATCTCAGTAGAAAGTTTGAGGAGCCTACACCTTGGTTGGACGTGAGTTCAACAGAGACCTATGAGGAGATTGTTCTTGGAGTAATTCATGATGGCTTGGTTATCCCAAAGGAGCATTCTCATTCCCCACTCTTGGTCTACTCAAAATTTTATTATTTGAGAGGTATTTTCCCATTATATCTTTTAGATATGTTTATGTTTTGTGCTTTGATTCTCATAGAATTGAGTTGATTCATGGTGATTGATTATGGAGACTCATTTGAGGATGGTTTAGCATGAGTCTATATGCTTTATATTTCATAGATATGGATCTTGAGATATGTAGTTAGTTCTGGAGGATTCATTTGAGGGATGTTTGGAATGGTTATCTCCTTGTGCATTTGACTTTATGATATCATTCATTGATTAGGATTGTTAGGAAATGGTTTATGGGCTAATTTCCTGAGATGGGAAATGGAATAGTTTGATCTTCTTTGAGAATCTTACATCCATGTAGTTACATGATACATATGTTGTGTTTGATCTCTTGAGATTGAACATTTTTGGTTGTTGTTGGGTAAAAGCACAAAGTTGTGTCACTTTCAACCAACTTATTAGCACAACTGAATTTAAGTATTTCTAACTAAAAATCAATTTTGGTCAAACATATGATCTAGTAAGATTCATTCTACCTAAGTTAGATACTTCCACAACTTTTTGAACTAAAATTGTTGGATAAAAATATATGGAGCACCACTTTGAGTCCAATTTACCAAAAAAATAAAATTATTTGAAAAACTTGAAGTTTCAATTATTCCTACTAATGTAAATAACATTTTTTTTAAAATATAAAAATACCCTTTCGTAGATCCATAAGTGTAGTTTTCAATATAATATTTATTTTAATAGTTTAATTATTATTTATATTTTATTTTTTATTTTTACTAAAAGTAGGTTATCAACACAAAATATTAGGCTTATTACCATGCCAAGGAAAAATACTAAAACTTATTAAAAAAAATTGAAAAAAATATGATGCCCTAGATAAAAGAATCTATTTCAAGATGGTATATTTTTTTTCCATTTTAGATAAATATTTAATATGAAAGTTGACATCTCATAGAAATAACTATTTTTTGATTCACAAACATTTTTAATATTTATTTAAAAATATATATTTATCAAAATTGGAAAAGAATATATCCATGCACTAAAGTTTCAAGTTATAAACACACACACAAAAATTGAAAGAAAAAAAAAATACTATAAAAAGTTTGACATTTCATGCAACTTCATTTTTCAACATTTTATCAACAACTAAATTATACTGTTAATTTATTAAAAACTAGTTTAAAATATTTTTTAAATTTTTTTTAAAAATACAAACATAAAAATACTAAAAAATACATATTTTACTAGTTTACATCATTTTAAAATTCAAAACATATATTCCACTTTTTAGTGATTCAAGTTTAAAAGTTGGATTAGTGTTGGCCGTTTCCTTTATAAAGTGTGACAACTTTGTGCTTTTACCCTGTTATATATTTTCTCTAGGGGTTGTGAAGGAAATTTTACTTGACATAGTTGGCACTTAGATGTGTGTGTAGAAGGGCATGCTACATGTTTATGATTTGTGTATTTTCCTATTTAGTTTGGTTCTTCTTCCTATATGTTCAGATTCATGACTTTAGATGTGAGATTTCTATGTGGAGCTATGGTGATCACTAGTTTGTGTTCATGTGTTGTCACTTGGGTGATGACATGGAGGTTCTTGTATCTCTTTCTTTTGTCAGATACAGAGAACATGGGAGAGTTGTGGAAGATTCTTGAGAGAGATGTTACTTACAACAGTCGGTTGTAGGATTTGCAGATCTATGTGGATGGTCCTTGGTACTACAATGGCTACACTTTCTATGTGTTGTGGTTGGTAGACTTGTTATGCCTTTTATCTTTTCAAATTTGGCATTACCCATGTAGTGGAAGTTCCTGGATGTGTTTGGTCTTCTTCGACTGGTTGGCACATGGAGCTTGAATTTGTAGTTGATGGGTCGACTATGTAGGTGGAATGATTTTTCTGATGTGGATACCTTTGAGCTATGGGTGATTGGATGGATTAGCACTTGTTATGGGTGCTATTTTTAGTCATGTGGATTGATCAGTTGGATGGGAGCAGTCAGTTTCCTAGTTGTTCTAACTGATGTTCTATCTTGTTTTTTGGGGGATGTCTTCATAGTTGTGTTCAAATTGAGGGCTTTGAAGTTGATGTTGTTGATGCTTTTGTATAGCTTGTGAGCACAGTGGAGTGGTTGTAGTATTCTATAGCCTTTTCTATTAGTTTAATCTAATGTTTATGTCCTTTAGACTAGTTCATGTACACCATGGCTCATTCCTTTCCTTTGGAGGATAGATGGAACTACTACTTGAGATGGTGGGCATCTTGGATGTTGTTGCAGGTGTCTAGGGTGTGTGATATAGTGACTTTGAGCATTGATTAGGAGCTAGTAAGTTCTTTATCAAGTGGGATAATGTTTAGAATAGGTGTCTCAAACTTACTGGTTAAGGCTCTCTGAAATTAGGAAAAAACTTAGCCAAGGTTAACTATTCTACACCGCAATACTGCAAAAGTCTACATTAGAGCTTGTGATACTGTGGGGAATAGTCGCTACCCACTATTGATGGTGTTTTTTGCACAACAACAACTCAGACAAGATACAAGTATCCTATCTCTCTTGAAAGGTTAATCTCTATCAGCAAGCCTCAAGAGATAACCCCAAGGTGTCTAATTTCAAGTCTTGACAATGCATAAACAACTCAGTGATAAATGTGAAAAGGTTGGTAATCACAAAGGGACCTTACTACAAGAAAATGTTGAATCCTTGTAATTCATCAGATCTTGCAATACTGTGATACTTTTAATCCTAAATCTAACCCAAATGATAAAAGAAATAGCAAAAGATAAGGGCTCAAAGAAAAGACTTAAGCTAGAATTACTCCTAAAACCAATGATGCAAATGACAAGATGCTTGAAACGGACCAATTCCCAAAAACCAATTCTTGTTTAACCTAGATCAAACCTGCAATTTCACAAGAATAGTGCAATCTTCTAAGGTAGTAAATATTTTCAAGTTTTGAATATTCATCCAATGCAACCCTTAATTTAACAATTGAAATGAATCAATATCCACAACTGAACTCAACACATTTATATAAGGTCCAGGCTAACTTTACACAACAATTTACACTCGATAAAATGCCAAAAGTATGGACTGGGAATCACTACAACACTTCAAGCATAAGATCATAAAAAACATTGAATCTAACATCTTATTCTAAATATCAAAGATATTGACTATTCTTCAAAGCAATTCTAAAGAAGGAATAATAAGAACCATGCCAGATAATAATAATACAAGTATGGCACCAAATCACAATGTCATTACTTACATCAAATTATCCACTGAAGCAACAATTCCAGTTTTCTGTTACAATATTTGCTTGAAAACAACTAATTCCTAGCTCTAGCTCCAATATCAAAATTCTCTAGCTCCTACAAATGAGGCAAAATGCCATATTTATAGAAACCCCAAAGATATGTCGGCCTAATTAGAATTTACAATAAAAACTGGCCACAAACAAGTTGGCCAAGAAGAATTTGAAATAAGATAAGGCATGTGTTAAATGCATGTACACCATCCATGTCTACCTAGGATCTCCCATAGGTTTGGTTCAATGAATGTGAAGAAGCAACAAAATAATGGGGAAGCACAAATTTCAATGTAGTATTGCACTAACTACTTCCCCCTCTATCCTTATCTTGTTTCGTCATGTCCTTTACTATCAAGAACACCCTTTCCAAGTCATTGATAGGTGGCATAGGAAAAACCCTAATTATCCTTTCAATGGTCTTAATATCATCCCTTGACTGCTTCATCGTGTTATCCCAATCTACCTCGTTGGATTGATATTTATCAATGACTGCAATGTAGGTCAATGCATCATCCAACTGGTGCTCAGTAAATGGGCCTTCATTAATTGGAGAGTATACATCTCACCAAAATTTCCTCAATTTCTCTAAGCTAAGATGCCTCGGCAGGAATTTCTTTCTCCCTATCATTACTTCAAAGAATGAGATGCACTTATCATAAATTTCGGTCAAGGTGCCCTCAATCTGTTTCCCCTGTTTGTGTATCTTCTTCAAAACCTTCTACTTTATTTGCAAAGCTTCATGCCACTCCCAAGGTTCTACAGCTTTGGATGGAGAAAGAATCCCATCACTTACCAACTTATCTTCAGTATAGTCCATGACAGTTTTGGTCTTTTGCAATAAGGTATCCACATTTTCTTTGTCTTGTGCCAAAAAATTCTTCAACCAGTCGATTGATCTCCTTGCGTCCCCTCCAGTCAAAATAATTTCCTTAATAGAATCATCTCCTTTAGTCTGTACCCCCTACAACCAGAAAACTGTATCATGTGAGGTTCTTTTCATCCTTTCCAACTCCGATATAGTTTCTTGGGGCAGGAAACTTGCAGCAGAAGATGAGCTAATGGATTGCAAGGGTTTCATCAAATCTTGCAAATATTTCTTAAGTCTTCCATTCTCTTTCTTCAACTCATGTTTAGTTTGTGCTTTTTTCCTCAATCTTCCCAGGATCACAGCACTTGAACCCTCATATTCTTCAATTTCTTGTTCCATGGAAGTGGGTCCTAGGTTGATAGTCTTCATGTTGTAATGACTCCCAGTAATCTCATCTCTATTATTTTCTATGGCAGGAGTAGCAATGTGGACCGCTTTGTTGTTTGCTTCATCCCTTTCAATCTTGGAGATGACCCTGGCCTTCTTCTTTCCTTTACCTTTTCCTATTTTTTCCAATAGTTCATCCCAATTGGGAGGGGTATCATCCACAACAATTGTTTTCTCTTTATTTCTCTATCAATCCAACCTAGAACAACAGACTCTGACTGTATTTCACTTTGTCCCACTTCTTCCTACTGACCCTTGGGTGTATCTTCCCACTTCTTAGGAAACTCTTCATCTCTATCATGTTCTCATTCACCATACTCCTCTTCTTCATGAACTGGTGATGGAGTCTTAACAGGTGTTTCCTCTCTCTGAGGAGGTCTGTCTTCTTCACTTCTAGTAAGTGAATCCTCATAAGTTACCAAGGGAGTCCGTAGAATTTTCTCAACTTCTGCAGCTGCACTATGAAGCTCACCTTCTTCAAATTCTTCTCCCTCTTCACTTGACGGGTGCTCTACATTTGCCGATTGTTCTGATGCACCATGTGGTTCATGGGGTGCAGAAGCCTCTTTATGTTGTTCTACAGTGGAGGTTGTTAGAGGAATATCCTTCTTTGGCTCACTATCCTTGGGAAGAGTTCTTGATCTCCTTGTGTATACCTGTGTCTTCTCTCCAGAACTTTCTACATTTACCACTTTTGAAGGATCAATTTCACTTTTCTCCTTGGAAGGTCCACCCTTCTTTTTAGAATCCCTTGTTATTTTCCTCCTTTTAGGTGTTGGGGCACTGTCCTTTTCTTCTCCTTTACCGGGTTCTTCCTCTATATATTTTTCTATCTTTGAAGTAGTAGTTCTCTTCTTTTCTTTTGGTTTCCCCTGTTTCTCATGCTCTTCTCCTTGGGAAACTTTGATCTTAATCTTAAAAGGAGAATCCACCTTGGTTTTTCCCTTAGGATCTTCCTAAGCCGACTCGTCGGAAGTGGAATGGGATTCTAGATTCCGCATCAGATTATAGGTACATGGCACACCTTCACTTTCAAGTTCCAACACCTTGTGTTTGAGCCACAACTTGGTGTATTTCATCACAGGGGCCATGATTTGTTCTAATTCAGTTTTTTCTTCTTCCATCCAATCTACTTCTTGAGTTGGTTTATCCTTAATTGGCTCATAATCATGATTTTGGATTAAGTCTCCATCATCTTCCACCTAATTAGGAACCACTTTCACACTATACATTTGGACCACATCAACAGGGAGTCTAGAGAATTTCTTCTTTCATACCTCAAACTCATCCTTGCTATTGGCCCACTAGTCCTCTATGTCAGCTCTGTGGTGGTATTCTCTGCTGGCTTTCTTTTGTGCTTCACCAGTGATATCAAAACCCAACCTTTTGGAATGGTAAGACAACCCAAGAGTGCGCATTTCCTCCTCAGAAGCATAGGATGAATTAATTGAAGGGAATACCTCGCTATTACCTATCTTCAGAGGAAAATCTCCACCAAATCCAGTTTTATGCTTATCTTTCTTTACAATGCTATCAAAATTACATATTTTCCTTGTGACCTCTAGAATTATAACATGGTCTGTGGGATACCTTGGAAGCATGTATGGAGCCCTCTAACAACCATCTATTCTTATGTAAGAGAAGGTGGGAAACTGTATGAACCAAGCCCCATACCTTTTGATCAACTCCTTAGCATTATCTGATATTCTCACATGCTTTGCACCTTGGAACAATCTAATGATGTACATGGTGAATGCATCATTCACCCTCCTATAACTTGAGCTTCCTAAGTGCAATTGAGGATAAACCTCATAAATTACATCTTGTCCAAATATTCCTCTTGTGCTCAATCCTTTATAGGGATGGAATCTTGCAAGTTCATACACTAAATAAGAAGTCATGGTGAATGTCTTGGTCTATAGCACATTGCATAATTGCTCATGGATCTTGGCACTGACAATCCCTGCCCAGTGATAGTAGATATTTTTCTTCGTTCTCACAATGACATGGAACATCCAATTCTCGAACATACCTTCACTCTTTAGGCCTACCACTCGGCTAAGCAATGTGATGGCATCATAGACTTCTTGTTTAAAATTTTCCCTGTGCAACTACTTAGGTAGTTTTGAGAAATGAGACTTTAGCTTTTCAAGCCAAGAATTGATAACGTGTTGCGACTTAACAGTCTCCTCCTCATAGTACCTTTTAGCTACCTCGATATCAAATGATACTACATGAGATCTGTCTGGCATATCAAAAGTATGTGCAATAGAGACAGGGTTAAGATTAGCTAGTACCCTCCCTTGAGGGTTGACTATCCTTTGTGAATCCCCATCATAGCACCAGGCACATTCCAATACCAACTCATAACACTAAATTGTGGGAGGAAATCCTACTACATGAGATAATCTCGATTCCATTAGTCTCCTAGCTGGTACTGGAGGATCTTCTTGTGTCATCCTTGTCTTAAACACCTCATAGTCCCACCGACCCACATTTGTGTCTAAAAATTTAGACTAGACGGAGGCTATCTTACTTTCTGGAATCCTGCTCTTTATGTCCAATTTAACTCTTTTTGCTTCAGAGATGGAGGATCCCTTTGTATCACCCTTAGCCTTTCTAACCGCTGCCTTGCTAGATTTAGCTTGCATCCATCGAATACTCACATGAAAATCCAATTGTTGATAACATATTTATCAAAGTGTTGGGTCAAAATCATAATAAACCATCAAATCAACTATAGATCATCATAACTGAGAAGTTTGGGATTCCAAGCTAACGGGGGAAAACCAATCGGGGAGGAACTTCAGAAAATTCCAGACTAGGCATATTTTCCTGAAGAAGGCACAAATATTAACAATAGATCATCAAAATGAAGAAAGGATGCATTTAAAACATTGTGTAATCTATCGGTTTAAAGCATGGAATGTTAAGCATTCATCATTGAATTCATACATTTCATCCAATTTCCGAGTTCCACAAAGCCTCCCAGAGAACTCAAAAAATCTGACAACTGGAATTCTGCGAAGTCCCCAAAAATCTGAATTTTCAATGCATACCCCGGAACACTAAAGGTTAAATGGGATTCGGGAAAATCCGAGGATGCAGAAATTCCGCGAATCCCTCAGAATCCCAGAAAACTGTTATTACGTTTGATTTTTCCTTGATATGATCTAATGTCCATGAATCTCAAATCTCTTGAGCTCGACTTGAATCTCATTCATGTTTGCTATCAACCCCTTTGGACCAAGACTACTTGAGGTGTTAAATGATGAATGTTCATAACAAACCAATGGTGCCCTAGATTTGACTGTTGAAACCTCCGCCATGGGTGAAAGAAACTAGCTCAAATTAAACCTGGATTGAGCTTGAATGCACTCAACAAGGCTTGTAATGAGTTGTGGATCATCCTTAAGCAAGCTTTGACCAATAAATTAAAAGTGAAACCTGTGAACTAACTCAGAGTGTGCCAATTTGGACTGGACTTCGCGAAACCCTAACCTAAACCAAACTAAAGCATTGACTTACGAGGCAAGGCATGGGAACCATTTGAGAATGTGGAACATCACTAAAATCCAACTGGTTAACTAGGGCAGAATATAAGATAGGCATTAAGAACCCTCAAACATCAAATGCAACCCTAGTTTGAAGCATTTAATCATCAAACATGCAAAATCGAGCTCCCAAATGGACGTAAAATGGCCATGGACAACCAATCATTAAAATTTCAAAGGCAGGGACCACAGTTACATACCATAAGTAGATCAAATTTGACCACGAGGAAAATGAGCAGTGAACTCGGATGCCCTAGTGACCAAATCAAACTGAATGTAAGAAACCCAAGTGCTTCAACAAGCAAATCAAGAAATTTGAACACCCAAATTGCCAAATCTCAAATGCAAGAGTGATACACAACAAAAGATGAGAGAAAATGATGCAAAATCCCCTTAAATTTGACCACACTCATGCCACAGAGATCATACCTAGGTGCATTAATGTCGTCGACAAGACAGGCTGAAGAAATTTGGAAACCCGCCAGTAAAACGAAATATCAGAAAAATCTAGTCCATGGGGAATTCCGCAAAGTCCCAAATTTCTTGAACTATAGTGTTAGTCTCTTCACCAGACTTTGAGTGAAATCCGGGAAAATCCAGATGGAGCGAAAAATCCTGAAATGAAGTAAAAACCCAAACTTTGTTCAAAATTTAGATTTTTCAATGAATACCTTAAAGGGGATCACCAAAGCAAGAAAGATAAACACTTAAGCTCAAGCCAAGGCAAGGTAAATCTCCAAAATCAAAGGGCCAAAACACCAAGAATGAAAGTGAAAGAGGGTACCTACTTTTAGCGAGGCGTGTGTACGAAAAATATACAACAAATGGCGACTCTGCTAGGGAAATGCTCCATAGTATTTTTATGACAAACTAGAATCAAGAACCCAGAATCTCTGGTTCCAACCCATCCATTAGGTCACTACTCATATTTAAGCTTTAGAACCCACAAGTCAGCAAACCTTTCCTACACCAGGGTCAAAGTGTGTGTGCATGGATTCATTACCTTCCTTGGTTGCAATAAAGACCATATTAGGTCTGAACAGGCTACATAAATAATTCTGACTCCGAAAGCATCCTAGATAGAGCCTCGCTTCCATTCAAGCATCTATAGCCCTAAAGAGGTTATCCCTGATTCTCCCGAACATATCTCTACTGCCAGCCAGGCATCCATAGCCCCGGTAGAGATATTCGGATACTCCCGATGAGTTGAATTCATTCTTTTGATTTTCTAATATTTTCTCTTCTTCTTTTTTCTTTTAATATTTCTTCCTTTTCACTCTTCATTTCAACCTATGAATAATGAAGTTCACACTCAGGGCTGAGAACCACAGTGGCGCTGGAGCAAAAAAAAGATTTTTCACTTGAACAAATTTCATAAGGACCCTATGCAACCCCAGAATTTCTTAAGACTCGTTTCAAAATATAAGACCCAAGTGTATTTTAGGTTCAACCTAACCCTGTGACTCTTCTACTAAGAACATTAAGTGCATGTGACTATGAATGAAGGATTGTCACCCATTGACTCTGGATAAAAGATTAGAGTTTGTAAAGGAAATACCCAGAACATCACTCAGACATTATCACAATCATTGACAGATGCAACAAATCACCTCAAAGAAAGTAAGAGCCAGAGAAAACCCAAAAAATTGACCAAGCCAAACCAAAGTAAACCTAAACTAACCAAAGCAAAACAAAAAGCATAAAGGAAACCTACTCTATCGAAAGAAAAACAAGCAAGAATGAAACCTAAACTAACTATATACAGAGGAGGAGAGTTGTGAACAACTCAAGACTAGAAATAATGTTTTAGATATTTCCCATTGACGGGCAGTGGGATATCCTCCCCTATGAGAATCTTTAAGTGAAAAGCATTATCTCCCAGAATCTCTAAGATCTGGTAAGGGCCAAGCCAAAGTTTTTCAAATTTACCATGCTCCCCCTTACGATCATGAGGTTTATCCTAGTAGAGAACTGAGTCAGAGATCCTAAAGGATTTTACCTTAGTTCTCCTATCAAACCATCTTTTGACTACACCCTGATGTTTGGAAAAAATTTCAAGGGCTTCATCTCTTTTCTCTTCAAGGTGTAACAACTCAACTAGTCTGGCTTCTTGTCTATTCCCTTCATCATAATATTCATTAATGAACTACAAAGTAGGTATTTTGAGCTAAATAGGAAACACAGGTTCCAGACCATACACCAAGTGGTAAGTAGAAGTTCCTATGGAGGCCTTGTGTCTTGTATGATCTACCCAAAGAGAAAACCGAAGCTGGGTGTGCCAGTCCTTAGGATTTCTTTCTAGCAGTTTATGAATGACTGTCAACAATTTTTTATTGGAAGACTCGGCCAAGTCATTACCTTGAGGATAATAATTGGATGCAAATTTAATTATAATTCCATGATCAAAGGCCTAATTAGAAAACTTCAATGATGTAAATGTAGGACCATTATCACAAACCAAAGACATGGGACACCCAAAGCGATTGATAATACCTGATTCAATAAAATTAATTACCACTTCAGAGGTACATTGTTTGCATGCAAGAGCCTCATTCCATCTCGTGAAATAATCAGTAATAGTAAGAATGTACCTATGACCTATAGAGGAGGGTGGATTGATTGGACCTATGAAGTCCATTCCCCACTGTGCAAAAGGTTTTACCTCAAAGACTAGTTGAAGTGGGAGCATTGCATGCTTCTCTCCGGTTGTTGCAGTTTGACACACATGACAAGTTCTAACATGGTTGTGTGTGTCCTTGAACAATGTGTGCCAATAATAACCAGCTCTTAGAATATGATTTGTTGTAGAAGGTGCAGATCTATGGCCTATACCATATCTATCATGAAATTCCAACATTACTCTTTCATATTCTGCTTTTCCTAGGCACCTTAAGTAAGTGTTTGTTACCAAAATTTTCACCTGATTCTGAACTACACAAGTTTCAACAATTTTGGTAAAACATTGGATTCACTTCTATGCGGGACTATTGGAATGAAGTGAAACCTCCAGGTTCTAGGTCGTATCCTATTTAGATAATCATCTAAATGCCCTTAAATCACTCTGAAAACTTGAAGGGGAAAAAAGGATAGGAAGAAAACTAAACAATAAACAACTGGATACTTTAAAACCTTTCGAGGTGATACACTGAAAATATGATGATATCTTATTTCAACAATGCCTAACAATGAAAAATCTGACAATTCTAAGTGCTTAAAACACAACTTTGGTATATGAGAAACTGCATAAAATGTTTTATAGACAGGCATTAAACTAGTTCTAGACTTAACTTAGTAGGAAAAAATAAAATCCTCACAACTAACCAGGCCTGAACTAGATAAAATTTCACAATCTATAATCTATTTAGCTATAAGATCTTCACTTAAGACACAATTTAAAGACATAACATGTAGGATTAATGTAAATCTCAACATGAAACATCAAATTGAAAATAGGAAGAAAAAAAAATACAAGAGTGAACTCCAAAGTAGGTCCCAAAAGCTCTTGAATTATTAGAAAATGACTGTGAGGAAGTCCTCAAAATATCATGAGTTACAACTGCCAAAAGAACAAAAACTCTGGCACTGAAAATCTCCAAAATTCTCTGTTACTGAATGTAGAAGAACTAACTCAAAAATGAGCTTCAAAACTCATAAGTACAACTCACAACCACTCAAGTTCAGATCCAAAAAAATAGCCCCCAAAATAGGACATTCCACTCTCTAAAAGAAAGTCAAATACATGGAAAAGTCTCCCCAAGTCATTAACCACCCTATACTCAGCAAAACAACCTCTGAAAGCACTCCAACTAACCATAAAGGCATCCAAACTGCTTGAGAGAAGTCAAATTCGACCCCTGAATCTTCTCTAACATCCCTAGATACCCTCCTAATGTTTGCAAACTGCAAACAATCTTCCACTATTCTTTCAAAAGGCATTAGATTTTAACAACTCTCATAAAAGCAAGTAAGGGCACGCATCTTATCCTTGCATAATAATAGACACATGATTTGAATGATTTATAAGGTCATCATCAAAATCATGAGTTTATTATTATACTCTAATGCAAGAATAGAAGGGCATAATATATTTGTTGTTTACAAAGTTGAAGTGGCAAATATATCATAAAGACTTAAAGCATATTAGTAATTATTTTAAAACAAAAATAAAAATTCAATAAAGCATTGATATGCATTAGCTATTAGGGTAAAACCCTAAAAGACAAAAATTCAAAAAAAAGCAAGGCATTTTCACTTTGTTTCACTGAATTTTCTAGAATCTTCTTGGCCGTGAGATAGGGTTTGTGAGAGCTCTACTTCAGAATTTCTCCATGGATTCAAGGTGATAGAGAGGATTTTCATTACAAAATCTTGGGTAAGATGCTTTCTACTATGGAATATCTTTTCTTGTAGAGAAAAGGATCCAAACTTTGATTTGATTTCTCAAGTAGAAACTCTGTGCATTTTCCTTTTATTCTGCAGTAAAAGCTCAAAATCGAGCTATCTCCATAAAACTCCTCTCTATGTATTTCTTGTTATTTTATGTAATCTTGAAGATTTCATGTAGAAAAGATGCTCTCAAGAACCTATTTAATGTCATAACTCTGAACCTCCTCTATTGTGCCTCTCTATTCTCTTCATATTACATAGGTACATGCCTTCTTTAAATTGTTATAAGATTATTCTTTATAGCCTTCTCAATATCATAAATCATCAATAGGTTATATTCTTGCTTTCAAATTTGCAGGCCGACTTGTATTTCAGTAGCCATGGCTACCATATTTTGGCTCAGTCTTCAATTTCCTGCACATACATTTGGACTGTATTCTTTCCTTAATTCATGGCCAAATAGGGTCTACAAACCAAGGTCACAGGTTTCTTCTCTACATATCCTTTTATTTGTAGCCTCAAACTTCATCTTTCTCTGTGGCCATAAGCATTCAGGGTTTCTTAAATTTTCCTGTAGATTTTATATACCTTTCTGCTATATATATGCATTCAGATTCTGCTAAATTTTTCGATGCCATTGCACAACATGGGTATCATTCAAAGTTCGAGCATCTTTTCATTTCTTCATGTCTTAACCATATAATCTAGAATCATGGTTCGAGCTTCCATGTGACTCATTAAAAGTATTATACCCTGGATTTACAGAGGAAAATCACCTTTCAAGGCTTGAACTATCTACGCCATATAGGTCCAAAACCCTTGCTCACTTATGTGCTTATGTGATAACCAGCCACTCACCTCACTGTTATCTGCTCACATATGTTGGTTTTTCTTCTTTATCTTGACTATGGCACAATACACTACCCCTAAAAATTTTGTTTACATAAGCATTGCATTTGAAGTAAAGCTTGTGCATTTCCATTACACTGCACCCTTGAAGTTTTGTTAACACCATTATGTTCTAATAATCCAGGATTAGAGCCTTGTAATTTTATCATGAAAAGATGTCACGTATCTTATATCTGAACACAATGTATATCCTCTTTAGCTTTTCATGTTCACCTATGGTATCAATGTAAACATGTTTGGTAGTGAATATTACATTTATTTCACAGTAAGTAACAGTCATCACAATATTGCTCACTGTTTTGACTGCCACTGTACCTATTTCAATACATTGTGGCATTGATTTGATGACTGCTATCTTTAATATCTACCAAAGGAAGTCAAACTAAAATTATCTTATTTCATCTTTGTTTATATCAACATGATAGTGTTAATGCAAAAATTGCAAATGATGTTTCTCTATTGCATAAGATCACTATGTAACAAATAAGCTATCTATGAGATGAACCTTTATGATATGATCTTTATCATGATAGTGCTCAGCAATAAAAGATGTCTCCATGCTCTTTAGCATCTCATATTATTCTTCTTTCAATCTCCTATAGCACTATGAGCTTGTAGTAGTTGTACTCATGATTTGAAATACATTGTATTCTTGTTGTAGCAATTAATGAGAAATGGTATATCACATCTGCATTTGCTCATGATATTTCTATGCACACCTTATTATTAGCTAGGCTCAACCCTTGTGGGATCCACATTTATCCCACTCATTTGAACTAAAAATAATTGCACCTATAGCTACACATGGAACAAACAAGTTAGAAATAAAATACTTTTCATAAGTGTGTGTAATGTTCCTCTATTTTGACCTTCATGGAAACCTATGACAGGGATTTACATTTGATGCATATGGGAATCAACATATGTATGAATAAGTAAATGTGCATGTTTAGAACATAACCCTTCATTGCTTAAAACTTATTGTTCTAATCCATCTCTTTACTCAATGCAGGCAACCAGACACCAAGAATTTAGGGACCAAGGAACTACAAGGAGCAAGTCAAAACAAAAGGGAGCAGACCCAGTTATAGTATCAGTCATTCAGGCAATGACTGGTTACCTTTTAGCATGTTTAGTTTCTTCCAGCATTTACTCATTTATGCATATTTTGGTTTATGTTTGTATCAAATGAGTAAGCCAGTCTCATGGCTTCATTGTGTGAGACACATGTGCCTGATTACATTCAATAAAGATTACATTTTCAAAAATATGTGAATATTTCTCTATTACATGCATGTGTATGAATGTAATGGTATGTAGTTGTAATGTTTTCAGATTTTTCATTTATAAATTTGAATGTGATGAAGGAGGTTAATAAAATGTACCTTATCTTCCTCAGTTTAAAGCAAGTTCTACCCTTTTGAACTAATGAGTGAAAAATGGGTAACAGTAAGCACCATCATGATTTTTCTTATATAGAACATCTCCCTTCAGCATGAAACGGTCACTCTTCAAACACAATTCCCTTCTCTGTACTACATTAAGATGGTTAGGACACCTTTGAGTCAGGAGATAGTGAACGATATCATCATACCATTCCCCAGGAGAAACATCTTCTAGATTGTAATGTTGCGCTACAAGATTAGGGCCCATTTCTGCCATTGTCCTTGTAAGTCCTTTCCCTCTTACCAACTTCATGGGTTGAATCTCAATATCATATTCTTGTAACATAGTTACCCACTTAGCTCTGCACTCACCTAGCTCATTCTGCATCAACAATAGCTTGACTACAGGATCAGGAACTATTGCAAAGACCTTGTTTCTGAGGATATAGTGTCTAAATTTCTTCACATCCCTAACTAAGGCATATGCTTGTTTCTCCACACTCGGATATCTTAATTCTGCATCTTTCAATGGCGCACTCATAAATGCTATAGGATGTTCATTCGCTTGATCGTCCTTTTGAGTTAACATGCCAACACAGGAATGATCTAAAGCAAATGAATATATGTAAAAGGGCTTATCATAATCAGGGCTTACCAATACTGGAGCATCAACAATAGCTCTTTTAATCTCTGTAAATGCTTCTTTTTCCTCTGCACTCCATTCAACTTTAGCTTCTTGCGTCAACATCGCATTCAATGGTTTCACTATTTCTGCAAATCCTATGATAAACTTCTTGACAAAGTTAATTTTTCCAAAAAATGACTTCATCTCCTTCTTGCTAGCTGGTGGCTGAATCTTAAGTATGGCTTCCACTCGTTCAGGTTCAATAGCAATGCCTTTTTCTGAGATAATGTGTCCCAACAATTTTCCTTCAATAACTCCAAAGATACACTTCTTTGGATTAAGAGATATGCCAAATTCTCTACATTTCTGGAACACTTTGCATAAATCAGCTATGATCACCTCTCTTCTTAGAAAATACCATCAGATCATCCATATAAATAATGATGCATTTACCAATGATGTCCTTAAAAGCAATGTCCATTTCCCTCTAGAATGTGGCTCCAACATTAATCAAACTGAAGGGCATTCTCTTGTAGGAAAAAGTACCCCACTTGGTGGTGAAAGCAATTTTATGTATGTCCTCATATTGTACCATAACCTGATTATACCCAGAATAGCCATCTAAAAAAGACATCATTTGAGATCCATTGACAATTTGGAGTACTTCATCCAATGAGGGAACTGGGTAATTATCCTTTTCTGAGGCTCTGTTAAGGTTCCTAAAATCTACACAGAGTCTGATTTCACCATTCTTTTTCCTTATAGGAACCAAGTTTGCAACCCAAGTTGAATGCCTGACTAGGAATATGATCCTAGTAGACAACAATTTTTGCACTTCCTTCTGAATTATTGGTTCCAACAAGGCATTAATTGGTCTTTGCCTCTGCCTGAAAGGTTTCACTCCCAGCTTTAGAGGGATAGTGTGAGTTATAATCGGCGTGTCATAAGTTTTCAAATCCTCATAACTCCAAGCTATCACATCCTGATATGTATGTAATGCGTCAATTATTCCTTTCCTCTCTTCTGGATTACATACTTTACCAATGAAGACATTCCTGGCATCCTCATGAGTTCCCATATTATATGTTTCACATTGTCCAGTGATGGACTCCTTCTTGGCATCTTGTTCTTGATCTCTAACCTTATCTAGATAAAAAATCCTTTCTAACTGCACCATTCCTTTGGGAATAGTATTAGTCTTCAAATTGATTACTCCTAGATCCATCTCTGCTTCTTGAGGTTCAATTTCATCAATAATATGAGAAGCAAAAACATCTGAACTTGTGATAAAATCCAAAATATGCTTATCATCTTCAAATACCTGGAAGTTGGTGACATTGTCAAGTACTGAAGGTACTAGGGTTAATTCCACTGTGAACTTCTTCAATCCAGAAAGAGATAGAGACTGCAACATATTGGCTGCCTGAGAAAGGGAATCTATTGTTTGGTTCTTATTACATGGTATCAACTAAATGTTGAAGGCATCGAATCTGTTGTTTGGCCTATAATTGGTCATTCTTCTATCATGACAGGAGTATTGTCTCCTAACTTGTTTAACCACTAACTCAGAATCCCCAAAGACTTGCAAAATCTTGACCCTTTTCTTTAGTGCCATTAGCAACCCATGACCAAAGCCTCATACTCTACTACATTATTAGTGCAATGAAATTGAAGTCTATGAGAAGCAAAGAAGGTCTTACCTCTCAGACTGATTAACTCAAATCCCGCTCGAGCTCCTTGTTTTGATTTAGATCCATCAAATCTTAAAGTCCAACAACCAACAACTACAGACTTCCTTACTACATTTTTTGCATTGTTACTATTGGAGGGTTGTTCAAATAGCATCACTTTCTTTCCTTTAGGATCCTCTTGAACATTTTGAATATTGATTTTGACTATTGGGATGGGATTGATACATTTTTGCACTTGTTCTACTATAGTCTAGCATAGGTAATAGTCTAGTTCAGAGTGGGAAGCACTATGGACCCTGCACCAATTTGGCAAGAGAAAATCTCCAAAATTCATTTCCCTACCCAACTGAATTTGATCCTCAATGCACTTCTGAATGAATTCTTGGAAATTATCTAATAGGCTGAGTTGGTGATCCTCATGGAAATCTTCATCAACCAGTTCCACTAGAGTTTTAGTGCTACTAGGTTCCGCTATGTAATCCACAAGCATTGTATGCAACATAAGGACCTCTTCTACATATGACTCTTCAAAAGGAGCTGCAAGCATGTAATTACCCATACTTACTTCTGATATCAGTATTTCATTGGAGGTATCTTGATATTCTGTGATCATGTATTTCATTCTAGGCTCTCTTTCAATTCTGATATGGTTTGGCACTCCCTTCTAGGGAAGCCACATGTGAGAGTGATCAGTTGAGACATATCCATTCAAGGCCCTAGTGAAGTCTCTTCCCAAAATCAGGCCATAAGCATCAGGTATATTCGCCACCTGTATATTAATAACTTGTTGAATTCTAGGGTTAGAAGCAACCTGCATATGAATCATGTTCAATTTCGCTACAAAGTTAACTTCAGTTCTATCCAGTTGAGTAACTTTCTTTTGGGAATCAGCAGGAGTAATACCCAAATCCCTATAAACACCAAAGGGCATTACATTAGTGGAAGCACCTGAATCCAACAAATAGTTGTGCAAGTTCTTACCAAATATGCAAACAAAGATCAAGAATGGAGGAGTGTCTATTTTCCCTTGAAACAGAGTTAAGGGAGTATCCACTTGAGCAACTTGAGTTCTATCTTTCTCTTTTATTTTATCTCCAAGAGGCATATGAGCTTGATTGTGAGCCTGATCTTTCCCTCTTACTGGTTGAGAACTACATGCTCTATTGGCATTCTCACTAGAAAAATTATCTTGTGATATGGAATTTGCATTTTAAGCTCCTAGAACTGCATTCATAATGGTTGGAACTCTCAATAACTCAAATGCAGAGAGACTTACCTTTAGCTTCTTGAGTTCTTCCGCAACATATATGGCCAATTGCTCCTCATTCAGGTCAGCAGAAGCCTCCTTTGGGTATTCCGCCACCTTGTCCTTGTTTTCTTCAACATTTTTCCCTTTTGACATGTCCATAGGTCCTTGATCTTTAGATAAATATTTCCTTGACACATGAGGATATAGTGGGTTATTACTGGCATTAGGATCTGGAGGTGTATTAAAGTTGTTCAGTGGAATGGAGGTAGTGAAGGGGCATCCAACCTGTGGACATCTATGTGGCAAGTCCCTCAAATCATATTTCTTAATAGGCCTTTGGAAGGTTTGTACCTCTCCAACATAAGCTTCTTCTTCATCGATGGGGCCATTGTGATTCACTAGATTTTCATCAAACAACTATGTAATCTCATCTCCATTGCACACCCGATCTGCTTCTTCCTTTAGCTGGTCTAATTCTTCTTCAGGCGCATTTTCCTTGCTTTGTGGAAAAGGAGCATGATTTAGTACCAACACTGATGAATCATAGGGAGTAGATGGAACTATTTCCTGACTACCTGCATTATTTTCCACTTCATATTGAAAAATTGAAGCTGTTGTCTGGAACTCTTGACAATCTAACTCAGAATGTTGACTTGTTTTATGGAGCCTACACCATCCTAATAAAGCAGCCTCAACTAAATATACACCACTTGGAGGCTTCTCTTAGTTGACTGCCTGATTGATTGGCTGATCCAATGGGGTGGGAATACCTCCATTATTAGGCCTTGTATTCCAAGTCATGTTCTATCTAGGTGGTTGTCTCCTGTCAAACTCTTGTCCACCAACTTGCCCTTTATCAAAGTTCTGGCTTGAGGATTGTCCTTTATCACAATTTTGTCCTCTGTCATTATTATACCCTCTGTCATTATTATATCCTATTTTGTTGTTATATCCTCTTTCAAGATGTCCCCCCTATCAAAATGTTGTCCTTGTTGATTTTCTTGACTTTCTCTGCTATGATTGGACTACATATTTCTCTAAGCAGCTTGCAACTGACTATTCTAGTTCCTCAAATAAGTTACCTCCATATTCAACTTCCTCACTTGTTCATTCAATTCATCCAATCTCTCCTTGTCATAATTTCTATATGGAGGCTGGTTCGCATTATTTTGGGGATATCCTACTGCAGTACTGGCATTCAGTGATTGGTTTAATACTTCAGAATTATGCAGATACGTGGGAAAACTAGTCTGAGGTTGTGGATGAAGAGGTTGATTTACATTTTGTTGAGGGTAGCTAATTTTGGGAGGAACTTGACTCACAGGAGGTCCTGGGTGAGGGACCAAAGGCAACTGAGGTATTGGATTCATGATAGGAGCCTGATTGGTGAGAGCCTGGTTGAGAGTTGGGACTTGTCTAGGGTGAGCAGCGGGTCCTAACGATGGTAAAGGCCCAGAAAAATGTTGTATTAAAGTAGTGCTAACCTTCACAGCCTCTACATATGCATCAAGCAAAGTGGTGGGAGGGTTATTTCTCCACTTCATGAAGGTGGATGTGAGACTGTCAAGACCATCATAATAAACTTCCAAAGTAGTGGCTTCGTCAACAACATAAGAAGCCTACAATCGAGTATAGGCACGATGAAATATATTGTTAAAGGATGATATGGGCTCATGGACTTCTCTCTTAACATTGTTGAACTGAAGATAAAGCTCATTGGGACTAATGGGAATCCTAAACTTCTGCAGAAATGCAGTCTCTAGTTCAGTCCAATTCTAAATAGATCCAACAAGAAAATGATTGTACCAATAGAATGCATCTTCTCCTAGGGAATAAGGAAAGAGCCTACATGCTACATCCTCATGATTAATTCTTCTATCTTTAAGGCAAGTCTGAAAGATTTTGATGTGTTCCTCAACAGTTCTATTGGGGTCGTTAACATGGAACTTAGAAAAAAATTGTTCTAGATTCTTGGGCATGACATTGTAATTAGTGAAAGTCAATGGAGATGGATTGTTGGCAAGGAAAGCCATTGGTGGAAGTGGGGGTGGTAATGGTTGATTTATGGTCGGCTGAGGTTGTTGAATGAGATTGTCCTCAGAGTCAGACGAGGATGACCCTAATGAAGATAAGGGTGATGGAAGTGATGGAGGTTGCTAGGTGGATGATGATTATCCCCTTCTGCTGGTCCTTCTTGACCTAGTAGGAGTTGGTAATTCTTGAAATTCCTCCTCCCCTGGAGTAGATCTAGTTTGTTTTCTGAATCTTTCAAGAGAGATGGTGGACAAAAATCAATCCAGCTTAGCTTATTCAGGCCCTCCTTCTAGTGCCAATCTGTTGATGGTGCTTTCTACACAGCAACAACTCAGACAAGATACAAGTATCCTATATCTCTTGAAAGGTAAATCTCTATCAGCAAGCCTCAAGAGATAACCCCAAGGTATCTAATGCCAGGTCTTGACAATCCATAAACAACTCAGTGATAAATGTGAAAATTTTGGTAATCACAAAGGGACCTTACTACAAGCAATTGTTGAATCCTTGTAATTCGTCATATTTTGCAATAATGTGATACTTGTAATCCTAAATCTAACCCAAATGATAAAATAAATAGAAAAAGATAAGAGCTCAAAGAAAAGACTTAAACTAGAATTACACCTAAAACCAATGATGCAAATGACAAGATGCTTGAAATGGACCAATTCCCCAAAACCAATTCTTGTTTAACCCAAATCAAACCTACAATTTCACAAGAACAGTGCAATCTTCTAAGGTAATAAATATTTTCAAGTTTTGAATATTCATCAAATGAAACCCTTGATTTAACAATTGAAATGAATCAATATCCACAACTGAACTTAGCACATTTATATAAGGTCCAGGCTAACTTTACATAGCAATTTACACTCAGTAAAATGCCAAAAGTATGGACCGGGAATCACTACAACACTTCAAGCATAAGATCATAAACAACATTGAATCTAACATCTTATTCTAAATATCAAATATATCAACTATTCTTCAAAGAAATTCTAAAGATGGAATAACAAGAACCATGCCAGATAAGAATAACACAAGTATGGCACCAAATCACAATGTCATTACTTGCATCAAATTATCCATTGAAGCAACGATTCTAGTTTTCTATTACAATGGCCTAATTAGAATTTACAATAACAAATGGACACAAACAAGTTGACCAAGAAGAATTCGAAATAAGATAAGGCATGCAATAAATGCATGTACACCATCCATGTCTGCCTAGGATCTCCCACAGGTTTGGTCCAATTCATGTGAAGAAGCAGCAAAATAATGGGGAAGCACAAATTTCAATGTAGTATTGCACTAACTACTTCCCCCTCTATCCTTATCTTTTTTTTTCATGTCCTTTACTATCAAGAATTCCCTTTCCAAGTCATTGATAGGTGGCATAGGAAAAACCATAATTCTTCTTTCAATGGTCTTAATATCATCCCTTGAATACTTCATTGTGTTATCCCAATCTACCTTGTTGGATTGATATTTATCAATGACCGCAATGTAGGTCGTTGCATCATCCAACTGGTGCTCAGTAACTGGGCCTTCATTAATTGGAGAGTATACAATGTAGGTTGCTAGAGGAATATCCTTCTTTGGCACACTATCCTTGGGAGGAGTTCTTGATCTCCTTGTGTATACCTGTGTCTTCTCTCCAAAACTTTCTACATTCACCACTTTTGAAGGATTAGTTTCACTTTTCTCCTTGGAAGGTTTACCCTTCTTTCTGGAACCCCTTGTTATTTTCCTCCTTTTAGGTGTTGGGGCACCATCCTTTTCTTCTCCTTCACTGGGTTCTTCCTCTACAGATTTTTCTGTCTTTGAAGTAGCATTTCTCTTCTTTGCTTTTGGTTTCCTCTATTTCTCCTACTCTTCTCCTTGGGAACCTTTTATCTTAATCTTAAAAGTAGAATCCACCTTGGTTTTTCCCTTAGGATCTTCCTCAACTGACTCCTCAGAAGTGGAATGGAATTCTAGATTCCCCATCAGATTACAAGTACATGGCACACCTTCACTTTCATGTTCCCACACCTTTTTTTTGAGCCACAACTTGGTGTATTTCATCACAGGGGCCATTATTTGTTCTACTTCAGTTTTCTCTTCTTCTAGCCAATCTACTTCTCTAGTTGGTTTGTCCTTAATTGGCTCATAATCATGATTTTGGATTAAGTCTCCATCATCTTCCACCTGATCGAGAACCATTTTCACACTATACATTCGGACCACATCAACTGGGAGTCTAGAGAATTTCTTCTTTCTTACCTCAAACTCATCCTTGCTATTGGCCCACTAGTCCTCTATGTCAGCTCTATGGTGGTATTCCCTGCTGGCTTTCTTTTGTGCTTCACCAGTGATATCAAAACCCAACCTTTTGGAATGGTAAGACAACCCAAGAGTGCTCATTTCCTCCTCAAAAGAATAGGCTGAATTAATTGAAGGGAATACCTCGCTAGTACCTATCTTTAGAGGAAAATATGCATCAAATCTAGTTTTATGCTTATCTTTCTTTACAATGGCATCAAAGTCACATATTTTCCTTGTGACCTCCAGAAGTATAACATGGTCTGTGGGATACCTTAGAAGCCTGTATGGAGCCCTCTGACAACCATCTATTCTTATGAACAGAAGTTGGGAAATTGTATGAACCAAGCCCCATACCTTTTGATCAGCTCCTTAGCATTATCTGATATTCTCACATGCTCTGTACCTTGGAGCAATCTAGTGATGTTAATGGTGAATGCATCATTCACCCTCCTGTAACTTGAGCTTTCTAAGTGTAATTGAGGATAAACCTCATAAATTACATATTTTCCAAATATTTCTCTTGTGCTCAATCCTTTATAGGGATGGAATCTTGCAAGTGCATACACTAAATAAGAATTCATGGTGAATGTCTTGGTCTATAGCACATTTCATAATTGTTCATGGATCTTGGCACTGATGATCCCTGCCCAGTGATAGTTGATATTTTGCTCCATTCTCACAATGACATGGAACATCCAAGTCTCAAACATACATGCACTCTTTAGGCCTACCACCCGGCTAAGCAATGTGATGGAATCATAGACTTCTTGTTTAAACTTTTCCTTGTACAACTGCTTTGGTAGTTTTGAGAAATGAGACTTTGGCTGTTCAAGCCAAGAATTGATAACCTGTTGTGACTTAACAGTCTCCTCCTCATAGTACCTTTTAGCTTCCTCCATATCAAATGCTAGTACATGATATATGTCTAGCATGTCAAAAGTCTGTGCAATAGAGACAGGGTTAAGATTAGCCAGTAACCTCACTTGAGGGTTGAATATCCTTTGTGAATCCCCATCATAGCACTAGGAACATTCCAATACCAACTCATAACATTGAACTATGGGGGGAAATCCTACTACATGAGATAATCCCGATTCCATTAGTCGCCTAGCCAGCACTAGAGGATCTTCTTGTGCCATCCTTGTCTTAAACTCCTCATAGTCCCACTGACCCACATTTGTGTCTGAAACTGTAGACCAAATGGAAGCTATCTTACTTTCTGGAATCCTACTCTTTATGTCCAATTTAACTCTTTCTGCTTCGGAGATAGAGGATCCCTCTATATCACCCTTAGCCTTTCTGGCTGTTGCCTTGCTAGATTCAACCTACATCCATCAAATACTCACATGAAAATATAATTGTTGATATCATATTTATCAAAGCGTTAGCTCAAAATCATAATAAAACCATCAAATCAACTATAAATCATCATAACTGAGAAGTTTGGGATTCCAAGCTAACCGGGGAAAACCAATCAGGGAGGAACTTCGGAAATTTCTAGACCAAGCGCATTTTCCCGAAGAAGGAACAAATATCAATAATAGATCATCAAAATGAAGAAAGGATGCATATAACATTATGTAATCTATCAGTTTAAAGCATGGAATGTTAAGAATTCATCATTAAATTCATCCATTTCATCCAATTTCTAAGTTCCACAAAGCCTCCCAGAGAACTCAAAAAAATCCGGCGGGACCGGAATTCCGCGAAGTCCCCAAAACTATGAATTTTCAATGCATATCCCAGAACACTGAAGGTTAAATAGGATTCGGGAAAATCTGGGGATGCGGAAATTCCGTGAAGTCCTTAGAATCCCAGAAAACTGTTATTACGTTTGATTTTTCCTTGATACGATCAAATGTCCATGAATCTCAAATCTCTTGAGCTCGACTTGAATCTAATTCATGTTTCCTATCAACCCCTTTGGACCAAGACTACTTGAGGCGTTAAATGATGAATGTTCATAACAAACCAATGATGCCCTAGATTTGACTGTTGAAACCTTTGCCATGGGTGAAAGGAACTAGCTCAAATTAAACCTAGATTTAGCTCGAACGCACTCAACAAGGCTCGTAATGAGTTGTGGATCATCCTTAATCAAGCTTTGACCGATAAATTAAAAGTGAAACCCGTGAACTACCTCAGAGCGTGCCAATTTGGACTGGACTTCATGAAACCCTAACCAGAACCAAACTAAAGCATTGACTTAATAGGCAAGGCATGGGAACCATTTGAGAATGCAGAAACATCACTAAAATCCAACTGGTTAACTAGGGCAGAATATAAGATAGGCATTAAGAACCCTCAAACATCAAACGCAACCCTAGTTTGAAGTATTTAATCATCAAACATGCAAAATCGAGCTCCCAAATGGACGTAAAATGGCCATGGACAAACAATCATTAACATTTCAAAGGCAGGGACCACAGTTACATACCATAAGTAGATCAAATTTGACTATGAGGAAAATAAGCAGTGAACTCAGATGCCCTAGCACCAAATCAAACTGAATGTAAGAAATCCAAGCGGCTCAGCAAGCAAATCAAGAAATTTGAATGCCCAAATCGCCAAATCTCAGATGCAAGAGTGATACACAACAAAAGATGAGAGAAAATGATGCAAAATCCCCTTAAATTTGACCACACTCGTGCTTGCAGAGATCATACCTAGGTGCATTATTGTCATCGACAAGATAGGCTGAAGAAATTCGGAAACCTGACGGTAAAAGGGAATCTTGGAAAAATCTGGTCCATGTGAAATTTTGCGAAGTCCCATATTTCTTGAACTATAGCGTTAGTCTCTTCACCAGACTTTGAGTGAAATCCGAGAAAATCTGGATGGAGCGTAAAATCCCGAAATGAAGTAAAAACCTAAACTTTTTTCAAAACTTATATTTTTCAATGAATACCTTAAAGGGGATCACCAAAGCAAGAAAGATAAACACTTAAGCTCAAGCCAAGGCAAGGTAAATCTCCAAAATCATAGGGCCAAAACACCAAGAATGGAAGTGAAAGAGGGTCCCTGCTTTCAGTGGAGCGTGTGTGCGAAAACTGCACAACACCCGCCACCCCTCAATAGTTTTTCATGAGGATTGCGGTATTCTAACATTTGGTGGGTTGGCGGTGAGTTAGGTGAAAATTTACTACACCATAGTACCACAGAGGTTTAAGCTAGTGTCGGCAGTAGGTAAACCTTTATCCTGCAATAGTCATGCATGGGAGCCTGCGGTATGGTGGTAGGTAATCCATCATCCCACAACATTCCATGAGGAGGTGTGCGGTAGTGCGAGAGGAGTCATAACTCGCAACCCCGCAATAGTGAGGTGAATGGGTCTATGGTGGAGCGGTATCCTACGGTATAGCGATAACCCATGACATTGTGATAGTCATTTGGATGGGCTACAATGGAGTGGCATAGTGTGGTACTATGGTAACTGGAAGTGTGGTGAAGGTTAAGCGCAACACCGTGACTATTCAATTTGTTCTTGGTGATATTATGGTAAAGATGGTTAAGTTTCTTTTTGATTATTTGGTTGGTGTGGAAGTTGGAATGACAACTTTTCCTGTAACGCTTGAGAATTACGTATGTAATGTCGTAGTTCATTTGGAACCTAGTGAGAGGAGAGGACATTGGATTTAGAAGGGTTATGCTGTCGGATTTTCTCTAGATGGAACATGATGTAAATCTCCATGTAAAGGCTTAGAGCCTGCAATTGTATTGTAACTGTGTATTTGGTTGCTGAATAATACAATGGATCTATGCTTTTGGAGTGTGGGGTTTTTTACCTGACAGGGTTTTCCCCACGTAAATATTTGTGTTTGTCTTTTGTTCCATCTTACATGTTTAATGATTATGTTTGTAGAATATATTTAATGCATGTTGTGAAACTGGTTGATCTTGAAAGATCTTAAATTTAATGAAATTTCCTATAAGGATTAATGGTGGGAAATGAACTATGTCCGATTCCACTTTATGGCATAGTAGTAATTTTTTTTTAGGCTTTCTAAAGAAATGAACATTACCAAAGACACTGATCTCGGATGCTTTTTTTGAGATGAACCAAATTTCCCTTCATAACTAATATAAAATAATCATTGTAAACTATACATGTGATAATTTGATAATAATTCTAAATTAAATAATTAAAATAGTAGATTGAATAGCACAACCATATAATTCAATCATATTAGCATCAAATATATAATATTCTAAATATCCTTTAACATCAAGGGTTTCTAATTCTTATCTCAATCAAAGCACTTGAAATGGTCATTCTCACCCTAGAAATATTTCATTAGTCTTGGCCCTCATAGATATGGCACACTCCAAAGAACCTAGTGTCAAAACCCTTTCTAGGATAATCCTGAGTGTACTTTGTACTCCAAGTTGGATACACTTTGTGTGCCCCCTTCTCTAGTGTCCATAGCTCACAAAACCACCTTCTTCTTCCTTGAGTGATCTCCATGGCCTTTGCAAGTCTCACATAAATTATTTGTGTCTTAAGGGATAGTTTTCAAACCATTGCACCCTTTCACAAAGGTTGTTTTTAATTATTATTTAATAAATATAATTATTCCTCTCTTATAAAAGAGTTTTCATATATATTGTTCATTAATCTCTATTTTAACTAAAGGATCATATTATCCTTTATTTTTCTATCTCCATTTAATGATTTCATATGTTTATTTTCACTTTGGAGAAAACAATTATAATATTTCTCCCCCTATAATTTAGCTAGCTAATGTCCTTAGTATCTTAAGTTGAATCTACATCATAACTCACTAAAAATAATTAAGATGTTGGTAAATCTATCACTTTAATTTAATCTATAGTTTTATTTCAAAAATTCTAGATCTTATCAATTCTTTTAATTCAAAATTAGATCAATAGAAATACTTTTCTAATAAATAGCATGATTAAAGCTATATGAAGTATATCGTGATTTTACAAGTAGCTAATGAAATTTTATATACTAAATCTTACATCTTGTAACTTTAACAATTTTTTCATTCATGTAAATCCTTATTGTCAAAAAATAAAATGTTTTATTCTTTTTCAATAAAAAATTGTTATACATAGGACAATTGAGAGGGGGGTTGATCAATTGTACATTAAAATCATCAAACCCTCATAAATTCTGAAACCCTTATTAAATTTTAGATCCTTATCAGTAGAAAGTAAACACGTGAAACATCAATACAACAACACCATACACAAGAGAACACCAGATTTATGTGGAAAAACCTAATCAAGGAAAACCGCAATGAGGATTACCTCACATATATATGAATAGCGACACCAAATACAATAGGTTCACTAACAGAAGGGCTCATTGCCAAAAATAGAAGAAATGCTCACTACCAAGGGCTCACTGCCTAAAGGACTCACTGTTTGAAAGAAAGAGGAATAGAAGAAGATTGTTACAAGAGGTTCACTACCTCAGAGCAATAGGAAGATCCACCACAACAACACCATCCACAACCTTCGTCTCACTACATCTAGCATCTTTAGGTATACTAAAAATGTAGACACCATCTGCTCACTACATCTAGTAGCCTTAGGCATCTAATCTCACACTCAGATCACCACACTTGATCACATTCACATATTTCACATAACACACAACATCTCCAACAATTAACCTTGCATATATCCTTCACAACCTCAAACAATCTTGTTTAGGTCGACCTCAATGAAACATATGCACCTAAAATGTGCAACCAACAAATAGGTCAACACCAAATACTTCCACGGTGGAAGTAAGTGAAGGTAGACCACATAAAGGGTTAACTAGGACCTAAATCTACAACTGCACATTTCACCATGCTTCCACAAACCACAAAAAACCTCTGCAATTAGCACTAGCATGCTAGGTCAATGAAACCTGCACTACCACTAACAAGTGACCACATACACGCTTCTCAGGTCCATAAACACCACATGAACCACATAGAAAAACTCCACAACATCTTAAAATATTTCAACACCATTAGAATATTCACCAACACTGCCACAACCACCTAAAACTGAGAACACTTAACATCCTGTGCAACCAACAACACTACCATAAGCATACAAATCACTAACCAACCTTATGGAACACCTAAACACACAAAACTCCAAGGGAAGGTAGGTACAAGAATTATTAGCAGATTCCCAAATCTACATGATAAGAAACCTCAAAGTGGAGAAATGCGGAGAAATTCCATTTCTCCCAGACCGCTTTCTTCACAGGCAAACATATTGTCAAACACAACTTCCACTGCTACATGATCCAGAACATGAAACTCTGGATATAGCAGCTCTAAACAACTCTTATCAACATATCCATACCACACAAGCACATCTTCAACCATGAAGAAATGTGGAGCACAACACAAAACACAACTTTGTTACCTTGTACACTCTCTTATCCATTTTTTTCAAAAGCACTTGGAAACCAAGTGAACCAGCTACATCAACAACATCACAAACACCTTCTCATGAACACCACACTAGAGATTGCAACAATCTCCCCATCTGTAACACCAACAATCTCATCATCTTCAGTACCTGCTCAACACCACACTAGAGGTTGACATCAATGACAACACTGAAGGCATCATAATGCAACACACTCACTATTGACATCAATGACAACAATACAACAATCTCCAAAAAAAATTAATTAAAAAATTATCATATTATTATGTAGAAGATAATTAGTGAATGATATGCACATGATATGTGTTATGAATTCATTTATTTCTAAAAACATCCCAATATGATAATCATGCATTTCAAAATACATGTGTATCCTATTTTCCTAAACAATTGAATAAAACCAAGTACACAATTACCCTTGAATAAAGTGTATCATTTCACACAATCATTCAAACAAAGTTTTGAGGTAAGTTTGAATATAACAAGGATACAATGTGAATTGGTTTATTTCTATTAATAGGATGTTTATAACACCTAAATTGGTCACAAATAATTCCAACATATATTTTACCATGTTAACAATAACCTTCCAACAACAAAGTAGAATAAAAAAGAATCCTCTAAATCATAAATAACCAAATATGTTAGGCCTAGCATCAATTTAACTAAATCTCTTTCATTGATATCCTCCTCTTTCCTATCTAACTTTTTTCATAACATGTTTGATTTTTTAGCCACCTAACTATGATCATGTCTTAAAATTAAATTACTCCTTCACATTTCAAAGTCTTGTTTTTCATACCCACAACATACAAATAGGGACACAACAAAATACACAATACCATCCACAAGAATTGACATGATTTTTTTAATTTTTTAAATGCACACAAAGAATTTGAACATAGACACAATTAAACATACAATCATTTCTTAAACATCATAACCAAAGTTATAAAGATAAATTTAGCATAGAGATTACATCTTCATCAAAGAAATAATTATATTCAAAGAAAATATTGGAAGACAAGTCCTAAGGGCCAAACCTATGCCTCAGGGGCTCATCCATGATGGTCTTTCCTATGTAACAAGATCAGAGGTGTAATAACCACCCCAACTTTTTGATTTTCTACAAATTGTTAGCATCTAAATAGTAAGTAATGATAATCAACCCAAATAATTTCCTTCCACTTTATGATCATCCAGATCCCAGTGTGGGCAAGGTGATAGCATACAATGGAAAGGATTACATTATAATGCTTTTGAAAAGTAAACCACTTGTTCAGTGGGGTGAGTAGAATAATTCCACTTTTGTAGTGGGTACAAACTAAAAGTAAAACAAATCTTCCACTTTTCAGCAGTGAGTGTAAACCAAGAACCATTTTTTCAGTGGGGTTAGTACAATGAACCACTTATTTTGTGGATAAGAAAATGATACAATTTATTCAATGGGGTAAGAAATGATACCATTTATTTAGTGGGGTAAGTAGAAAATCAAAATAAGACCTGATTCATCAATGGTACTACCAAATGGTGTTACAATATGAGCTCACAAAATATAATGATAACAATTACAGCTTTATTATTTTCAACTACTAATAAGATATAAATATGAAATAAACACCCCAATGATGTTCATTCCACTGAAATAAGATTCCCAACTGAAGCAACACCACTATACCTAAATAGTATATCATATAAAGGACTGCAATAACTCTAAAATTAAGTGGCAGCAGGTCTGCAATAGTCAAAAAATTATTGATTACAGGTATAGGCAACCCAAATGAACATTACCATACACTCCAATGTGGCAAAGGTCCACTCCCAACAAATTGCATATTTTTTGCAAGGTATAGGCACCTCCAAATAGGCCCAAAGAGGTAGGAAATGTAGGGTAGGTACCCCTAGAAACCTCATGCCCCCTTCCTAGAGTTGTACGACCTACAATAGGGGCAATCAACTTTGGAAAAATTAGAAACTTCTTCAAAAAAAATTCCAACAATTCCTTCCTAGTCACCCAAGGTTGAGGAAACTTATAGAGCAATACTCGAAAGATGATTCTCAGTACTTCAATCTACAACAAGAAAACAAGGGGTATGACCTAGTATGGCAATGGTATGGCCCAACAATAGAAAAAGCCCTAAAAAATCCATTCTCAAGTCTACAACTCAATGGATTAACATAGAAAATACTAGAAAATAAACTCCTTAGAAAGGCTCATACTGAAATGCAATGAAAGAAAGCTTCACCATTAGCTCCAATGGTGACTTCTTAAATGAAGCCACACTAGTCCATCTAGGGAGTGTCTTCCAACTCCAAAACTAGAATGAACCTTGCAGGTTTTTATCCTCAAATCCTTGAAGAGTCTAGTCTCAAACCAGTAGCACTTTGTTAGCAATTCTCAAAATTACCAAATGAGCTTCCTCGTGCCTCCTTTTATAACTTTTTGGGGGGAGATATTACAATTTAAAATAATAAAATAATTAACCTTTTTTGAAAATTCCTTTTTAAAATAATAATAATCCCTCATGTACAATGTTCCCCTTTTCCAACCTAGGCATCCAACTTGGGGGTATTTTGACTTTACAAAAAGTTATAACATTTAAGTTATATAAAAATAATAATTCAAACATTACAACATAAGTGAAATATTAAAATATTTTACCCCTTGTGATGAAAAATCCTAAATCATCTCAAAATCCAATTTTGAATACACCAATGAGATATGGAGGTATTGGATGAGTGAATGAGGTCATTTTGGTGACTTTCTAAAAATAGACATGCTCTCCAAGAAGCTTGGAGAAAACCCATATAGTTCAATGATATTACAAAGAGTTGCATTCAAACTAGTATCATCCCCTTAGCTCAACACCAATACAAGAATCCATGAATCGTCACCACTTAATTCTCCAAGAAACTTGGAGTCCCCTTGCCTTACCCCTTAGCTTATGAGAACTTTGAAAACATGCTAATGGTCACTAAAAATATTAGGTTTAAGAATGGGAAATTATAGTCCTTCCTCCCCAAAATTTCTTGTCCCCAAGCAACTACAAGTTTGGATGTTTTAATATCTACTCATTCTCCCAAGTGGTATCCTCAACTAGTAGATACTTCCACTTGACTGAGTATTCTTTGATGGTAATTCTCCTTAATGTGCACACTTTGAAGTCTATCACTACTTTAGGAACTAATATATCACTGCTTTAGGAACTAATACAAGCTTCCCTTCCTCATCCAACAAAGGTAACTCTGTAGAAGTAGCAACATTGTGTCCAAGAACCTTTCTGAGGCATGACACATGGAAGATATTATGCACCTTGCTACTCTCTGATAGCTCCAACTTGGAAGCCACTCCTCCAATCCTTTTGGAGACTCTGAATGGGCTATAAAATGTGGCTTCAACTTCTCTTCACTCTTCTTGAGAGTAGTATGTTTGTAGGTTGAAGTCTCAGATAAACCATGTCTCCCAACTCAAATACACACTCAATATTGTATTGATCAACATATAATTTTTTTCTAATTTTGGGCATGTTAAAGGTTTCCCTTCAAGGATTTCAAATATCTTGACTCTGCTGCAACAAATCCTTGGCTTGGGGAGCTCTATAATCACCAAATAGTAATTCAATGAAGCTAGGAGCTTCATATCCATACAAGGCCATGAATGGAGATATCTTGATTGACATGTGATATGAAGAGTTGTAAAAATACTCTCCCAAATGGAGCCATCTCACCCAAGATTTTTGTTGTCCAGAAACATAGTTTTTGAGATATCATTCTAGTCATTTGTTAACAATCTTGATTTACCCATCAATTTACAAGTGATAACTGGTACTTGGGGTAAGAACAGTACCACTCAATATGAATACCTCCTACCAAAACATTCTTAGGAACTTGTTGTCCTATCACTCATAATATTTTTGGGAAATCCTTCCAACTTGAACACTTCTCTAAAGGATAAATCAACAACTTGTGTTGTTATGAATGATGTAGAAATGAAAAAGAAGTGCACAAAATTTGTTAGTCTATCAACAATAGCCAAAATGCAATCCCTTCCTTGCACCTTAGGCAAGCCCCTAATGAAATGCATGGAAATACTTTCCCATTTTTGGTTGGGAATAGGCAAGGGTTGCAACAAGCATACATGAAAGGTATGATCATTCTTATTTTTTTGACAAATATGACACTATTTGACATATCAAAAGACCTCATCCTTGAGCCGCTTCCATGTGAACCTCTCTCAAATATATATGTACATCTTGAAGTAATCTTGGTGATCATCCAATGGAACATCATGGAATATCTAAAGTACCTTCATCTTGAGCTTAGATTCAGGAAAAAAAAGATTCTTTCTTTGTACAAGATCAATTCGTTCACCACCTTGTACTATCATCCTACAAGGTACCTTCAACAATTTTTGTGGCAAAAGAGTTTTTGACATATTCTACAAGGATTTTCTCCTTCTATGATCGATGGATTAGTATGGGCTGACTACACTTGATCCATGAGGATACGAAGCATAATTGTGCTTCTAAATGTCAATCCCAATAGATATCATTCAAATAAACACTAAACTAGGAATCCATTAAAAACTTAGCATGTTAAACTATGAAAGCTTCAAAACAACTATTCTAATCCATTGAAAGTTATCCTACTAGGAGAGTGGTGTTGAGTTGATGTGGAACGACGACCCTTTCCCAATCCCTTGGATAATGAGCTTGTGTCAATCAATTTTATTGAAGAAAACTAATGAAACCATTGTGAGATGTGTGATGAAAGATGATTTAAATGCTAAATTAACATGGTGCAAGCTATTTTCAAATGATTTATGCTAAGATGATCAATATGTGTGAGTGCAAAGCTAATCTAAATGGATTTTAAACTAAAAACAGTGAAACCCTAATTACCAAATAAGCTACATGAATGCATCTATGTTACCATGGAAGCCATTAATAGAAGCTAAGCTAATTAATGCAAGTAATTAAGCTAAAATGATACTAAAAAATTGCTAAATATGAGTGTGAGTGTGAGTGATTTCAACAACATGAGTTTGCTCTGAAAAAGATGGATCCATTTGTCTCCAATAGTGACCTATTTATAGCAGGACAAATGAGAAATGAAGGGTTGAGATTAAAAGGTTAATCAATGGTCAAGTATGAAGGAAAGATGAAACATGGATCATGGATTCTCATCAACGGATGAGAATCAATGATCACAGGGATCAAGGAAAGAATCAAAGGTTCTCATTATTTCAAACACACTTTTAACTTGCACAAGAAGTCTTGTAAGATAACTTGAACATGAAGTCTCCTAAGTTTGTTATGAAAGAGAATATTCCTTTTTTCAAATGATTGAGGAGAGAGAATATTATTTGGAATATTCTCATGGGTGAGGAAAATAGACAATTAGCAAATTAAAGCAAATTTTTAATGTGCAAAAGGGGAAGAATATTCCTTTTGGAGGAATATGCAAAGGAGGAATATTCCCTTACAAGTGGGGGGGAATTAGATTTAATTAGTAATTGATATTTAAACAAAGGTTTAAATATGCAATTAGGGGAATTAGATGATATTCATTAGATAAAGTGATTTAATGAAAAGAGGGAAAGTGAAATGATATTTAATTAAATAACTTAGAGTTATTTATTTTGAATAAGAAGACTTAGGGATTTAAATTAAATAGCTTGATGTATTTAATTTAACAGGACGAAGTGTTAGCATGAAAGGGGATGAATTAACCTGATTAAATTAATTAGGTTAATAGATGCAAAAGAAACAGTTAATTAAATAGCTAGGCTAATTTAATCAATTAATCGAAAAGAGGATGGGCTTTAGGAGGAAATGATGTTAGTATACCTGATTTGAGTGGATGATATCATTTAGGACATTTTAAGTGTCTACACCTTCCAATTAGCAGTTGTAGACATGCAAATAATCTTAATCGACGTCATACATCTAATTCCGATCAATTAACATTATTTCCTATATTAATTAAATAAATCAATTTATTTAAATAAATCACTAAAGTCCTCTTGTTTAATTAAATAAATCAAGTTATTTAATTAAATCACTAAAGTCCTCTTGTTTAATTAAATAAATCAATTTATTTAATTAAATCTTCAAAGTCTTCTCGTCTGGTTTAATAAATCAAATCCCCTAAATTCCTCCAAGTTAATTAATTATAGATTAATTAACTCCTAATCCTAATTACCCGTTCTCTAGCTTTTGAATCAACCTCAGTCAAACTCAACCCTTGACTAACCACCCACTTGCACATGAAAATAAAATTTTCTAATTAACTAATTATCTCATTTTCCCTCTCAAAAGGGAATATTCCTTCATTTGACTTTCTCATTCAAACAATTTCCCCCCCAAAACAATTCAAGCACATGCATTTCATGTCTCTCAAACATGCATTTGGTGACTCTTACAAACACACACAAAGTGTGATCAATCCTTACCCATTGGCATTGAGACAAATGTCTCAATCTCATCGGTCCTTTCTTAGTCCCACATTCTTCCTATTCTTCAATTCTTCAAACCTCTAACTTATAAATAGAGGCCTTCTCTACTTCAAATCTATCCATAGTTTTATGCATCTACACTATACACAAATTACTCTTCATCACTTGCATCTTGCTCATCGTTTTGAAAGTTTATCAAGGGTTGGGAAGGGGATATTTTCCACATTAAAAATAGCACCAATCCACTACGGTATAGATTTGCATCATGTTTTCATATGCTTTTGTTTAGTTTCATTGTTTCTTTGGTTGCATATTTAACATGATGGAGTATTTCATAGAGATGTTTAATTTGTTATGTTTTAAATGACTAACATGCTAAGGTGTGTGAAATTTTTGAGCATATGAAGATTTTAAACATCTACATAATGGCACTAGGAGGGCCTGTATCTTATTGATTTTTAGATGCAAATTGGAAAGGTTAAAGGAAGGTGTAGATTCTCTTCCAACTGTAGTTTGTCTAGTGATGCCAAAATTCCATGAACTTTTGCAAAGAGGAGGACAATTCCCTTAGGAGTTAGTTGTTTGTAGCCATGTTTTTTTTTTAGGGTGGTTTTAATATATGTTTTGTGTGTGAAAATAATTTACTATTGATTTATACATTGGAATTTTATACAGTATCTGTCTGACAGCTACTTCCACTGTCCTCTTACCTACCTTGTCAGACTTCTTCTTTATTTTGGTCTTTTCTTTCAAGCACTCTGCTTTTTTGATTTTGGCCTTTATTTTCTTCTCTCACTCACCAACCCTGTTCACATATTTTTCATGCCATTCTAACCTCATTATTCCTTGCTTGAATAGTGTTCTTTCCCTTGTCCTTGTCTTTGTTTTCCCCGTTAGATTATTTTATGTTACTTATGTTGTTGGGATTATGTTTTGTTGTTTATCTAAAACAAATTCACTTCATTCTCATTCCAAAAAGCTATCGATTCTCCTATACATCTTCCTACAATTATTAGTCACTTTCAAAGTGTGTTGTATGTTGTGCATTCAACTTTTAGTGATTAGTTTGTGAATTCTTTCTAAAAATAGGTAATGTGCCCAAAACACTGCAATCAACTTTCTTTCACATTACTTGGGTAATCTCTAAAAAGACAAGAGCTTGTTACCTTTTAGACCTGAAGTATTCCTTTCCTCTTACTCGATCTTTTTCTTTGCCAACAAGATTCTCTGTGTTTTTCCTCTTGCATGCACCTACATATCTCCTTCCTCAATAACTGTAGTGGTTGTGATGATCTAGAGGTGGCGTGGACGGGGATTAGAGATTAGCCAATCCTTTTCCAACTGATTAAATATTGATACCAACTCATACGAACCATACAAAGGGCTTCCTCAACGCCACGAACAAAATTTTTGAAGGGCTCTTTGAATTAGCTTCCAATTTTACACTTCATATGCTTTTTCTCTCATTTTGACCACTTCTTCAGATTTTATGCAGTGAATTGTTGTGCATTTCAAGGAAAGTAATCTGCATTTCCTTTATATCTTGGCTTGATTTGTAGAGAGAGTTGGTGTCTAGAGTACAATGCTTCATTAATGATTAAATGCTTGAAGCTACAAAACATAATACTTTAATATTTTGCAGCACGTATCATGATTTTTTGGGTTAACATTTTTGAACACAACGCCTCAAAGTGATGCCTCTCATGACTGCATGGGTATTCACAAATTTGAACAATTAAAAGGTATTTTTCTTTCAAACTTTCAAGCAAAGACAAGTGTTATGCTTTCTAGAAATGACAGAGACACGAGTTCAAGCCTTTGTCCAAGGAAACCATAGTACACATGTGTTGTTTATAACAGTGTCCACGAAGCTATTTGCAAGGAAGTACTCACCGTGTAGAAGAGAAAAATTGGGCTAGCAAAGGTTGTGGAATTCATTTTTGCACCTACCGATTCCATTAACTTGAAAGTTTCTAAAAGCTTTTACAAAAAAAGTCTATTTTGTGCACATTTTATGAGTTTAAAGAGTTGCATATTTTAAGGAATGTGTCGCCACCACTGGTGAAGCTATGCTCATTTGTTGAAGACCTAAATTTTGAACTACTAATAGTGGTTTTTGTAGGGTCTTAGGATTTTGAAGTAGAACATACTTGTTAGCATTCATCTTTGCATCATCAAATTAGAAACACATAGCTTAATTTAGGAGGAGGATTCACTTTTCTTTTCCTTTGATTCAAAGAAATTTCACATAGCATAATCTGGGAGGTAAATGTAGATTTGCTTGCCTAATCATTTGTGTAGGTTTAAATTGTTGTTTTGCATATATTTTAGTATTTTATCCTTTGACATGATTTAAACGCATTTAAGAGATTATCAATGCGTGATTTATATTTTTTTTAAGTTATCATTAATTCCTTGAAATATCATACTTCTTATTTGTGATAACTTTGTACTATTTGTAGGGTTGACATTGGAATTGAGCATTGAAATCAAACAAAAGCAAGCAGATTGAAGTTGAAGAAAATTGAGTATTGAACTTAAAATTGACAAAGCATTTTTTAATGCTTAGGGCTTCCATTTTCTTGTTTTGTTTTCTGTTTTAGGCCAACTCACTTTAGTTTTGGGGTTTAAAATTAACCATTGATTTGATTTCTTCAAGTTGGTTAAAATTTAACTTAGACACTTACTAGCTTTTCGATTTGGGCTTAAAATTGAACAAGAAAACTCCACACTTAATCTTGGTGCTTAAAAAGAATCCATTATTGCTTTGAGGATAAAATGAACATGTGCTTTCGTGTTTTGTAATCTTTTTTGCAAAGTAATCTCATCTAAAAAGGAATATGCACTTCTCTCATGCTTCATGATGATCTTGAGAATCAAAAGTCTTTTTGGTGACATTAAGTTGCATAAAAGATTGCCTCCACATTTCAATTGAGCTTTTAAAAAAATTAAACAATGTTTTCAAGTGTGAGTTAGGTATATCACGTGTTTCCTCTCTTTGTTTCTAAACGAATATTGATCAAACTACGGATTTGCTTGCTCGCTATTGTTTATCCTTAGAGGGCCTGCCTAGTGGGAAAAAGTAATCACCCCAAGGAACGACCCAACCGGGAACACGCTAAAGCCAAGCAACTTCCACCCAATATATAAGTGTGGGTACTTGAGGAAAGTTCAAGTATCACGAGGATTGTTCTAACAAGAAGGGCAGCAATGGTCTCTCATCGTATAGATGATCCCCCATGAACACAATGCCTATAATAGAACCTTTTGTTTAAAAATCCCAAATCCTTATCTATTTGTTGGTGCAAGAATGGTCGTTCTCAAGCTATCCCACATTTTTACGGCTCTTAGTACAGATGAGAAGTATTCCATGGGATTTTCATGAGTATTGATGCTTGGCTAACCCAAGAAGTGTGTGTCATGGAGGGGAGCCAGTGTGGTCAAGCATCTAATCATCCGCTAAGAGTAGGCATAGCTAGATTTATCCAAGTGAGAACTCAACAAATATTGTATCATTTTATCCTAGTATTGTGCATCATTTTGGAATCAAAACACTTTGATTGGATCTAAAACATTGGAAAACAAACATTCAACATGAACATCAAATTTCAAACCCTTTAGGAGGAGAAAATAACTTTGATAAAATTTAAGTTCTCTTGCTTGCCCTAGGGATTCTATCCTTAGAAGATTCTAAGTATTTGAATTTACATCTCAATTTTCTTTTACTAAAGTCAACATTAAGGGACTTTTTCCTTTATTTCCTTGATTTCCACATAATGCACTTTCTGGGATGAGAAGAAGTTAGGACATTAGACATCTAGTTTGAAAATATAATCAGGAGAGTGTTTGTGGTAAAAGGAATTCATTAAGTAAAGATAAGAACAATTGGACCCCACACATGTTCTCTTCCAAATGATTTCCCAAAAGATCAAAATCCAAAAACCAAAGTCCAAAGGTCTTAGTCAAAAAGCTCGCAAGAAACATTTGTCCATGCTTTATGAATTTAGAGAAAGATTGACATTCAACTTTTACAAACGTATCAAGAAACAATCCCAATTTGTACTCATTTTACTATTGTAAAAATCCAAGTCTCTTTCAAAGGTCTGACTATCTCACATAGGAAGTATTGCATGTTCTTCAAAACTGAGGTCTTGTAAACAAGAGTCTTTCTAGGTACACATAGGATCAAAATCAACCTTCATCCATCTTCAAAAATGTCAACCAAAATCATCTCACCAACAACTCTTGGAAATCTTGAAAAAATCCTCTATACTAGACTTTTTGGCAAATCCTTGAATCAAAAATCAAAGTCATCTTGTTTTGGCTAGGTGTGTGTAGAGGCATCCTTCTCCTTACACTTAGTCAAAATTATCATCTCATGAGCAAGTTTATCCCATAGATAATATCCAACATCTTAGGATCTATTTGTTCATTATCCAAAATCAATATCCAAATCCAAAAGCAAAAATCAAAGTCAACCAAATCAAAATAAAAGATCCAAAATCAAATCAATCAAACATCAAAATCCAAAGTCCTAAAGTTTAGTACCCCCTTCAAGATTTCTCAAGAGTTCAAAAATTCATATCACCCACCTTATCATTTTATCTCATCATCATCCTTTGATCCTCTTCATCCTAGACTTTCTTTTTTGTGCCTAAAATCTTGGGTCAATCTAAGGAGTTAGAGATTTATCTCCCACATTCCTAAAAATTGATCCTTATTTTATGGTTCAAACTATATCTCAACACAAGAAGAACATGGAAGCCAATAAGGAAACATCTACTTCAAGTGACTTGAGTTAAACCACTCCCAAAATCAATCCCATTGGATCAAGAAATCCCCCACCCAACCTTCCTCTAGTATCACAAGACCTTAAGAGGGTCAAGTAAAGACATCACTGACAATGTCTTGGGAATGACACGGGATGAAATCATAGAAATATTCCAAAACCCTAAAAATCATAGGATTGCTAATACCATGATGAAACTCAATCCTTCACAATACATGCTAGAATTGGAAAAAGAAGGTGCTAAACTCCATTCTAACTATGATATAAGCACCATTTTGGAGAAACCTTTTGAGAATATTCTGCTTGTACCATTCACCTCACCCATTCAAGGCATCATCCAACCCATTCCACAATCCACATCATCTCTTGCCACAACACAACCCATTGTCAACAAGGGGATTTAATTACTCCATGCTCTTCAAACACACCCCCTTGTCAATAATCAAAATTTGGACGCAAATACCATCGCAGGAACATCAAATACCATCCCTCAAAATACCCTGCATCAATATGTCCCACTCATCTTCCATGACACCAATAATCCATCATCTTTTCATGCAACGCCAGCATATGCTCTAGACACACAAGTTTCTCTCCTATTGGTGCAAACGAGTCTAATTGAACAAGGAAGACTCTTTGGGGCCTCATCGTCACTTGCTCCAAGAAATCTACCATCACTTCCACCAATCCAACCTCTGATTCCACCACCACTACCTCCACTACCACTGGCATCTACATCAATCCTTGATTTAGAGAAACCCCCTCTACCTAACATCCCAATCACAAATCAATCGAACCAAAACAATCCTTTGAACATCAATCAAATCAATGCATCAAATCCTTTGAATATTCCACCGATATCACAACAATAGGTGGCATCCATCCAAACAACACCATCAATCCCCATACATCAAAACATGGCCTCACAAGGAACCACCATATCAATCTCACCACTCACATCAACACAACCCCAAATAATTACTCAAATAGCAATTCCAAATCCTCCACCACCACCACAAATCCAAACGTGGCAAACCAATACATGACATTACAAGTAGCTCGTCAAACCTATCAAACAACACTCCTACAATACCAAAATCAACCAGCTACACTAGCTGCACAACAAGTGCAAGCGCAACAACCTACCCAAGTACAAACTCAAGCCTTTTTGAAACAATAACAAGCTACACAAGCTTCTCAAGCAGCACAAGCCACTCAAGCTACACAAGCCGCACAAGCTGCCCAAGCTACCCAAAAAGCTCAAGTGCAAGCTCAACAACAAGCAACACAACAACAAGCATACCAACAAGCATTGTAGCAATATCAAGAGAAAAAAGAAGCAACCCAACTCCTAGCCCAACAACAAGTGTTGTTGGCACAACAACAACAGGCCCAACAACAAGCCTTGTTGGCGCAACAACAGCAGAACCAACAACAAGCATTGTTGGTACAACAACAATTCCAAGCATACTTGGCACAGCAGAAAGTGCAACTACCTCCCACCAACACACCAACCAATCCACCCATCACTCCCACAACCACACCACCTCAAAACACCTTCATTCCACCTCTTGATCCTCAAGAAGATGCGTCAATATAGATAAAATTCCTCTCACAACAGGTGCTTGACCTCCAATCAAGGAAAATAATGAAAACACCAAAGAACTTGTGCCCTTACCCATTCGACAAGATAATTGCGATGAAACCATTTTAAAAAGGATTTGAAATCCAAAATTTGACAAATAAAAAGGATGGGAAACCTTGAAGATCATATCAGGGAGTCTCAAGTACATTGCATGGAAGTCACGTACGATCATACTTACCTTTAATGCAACTGTTTCCTCGTAGTTTGGTAGGACCCGCCATGGAGTGGTTCTCTTGTCTTTCGGGAATCAAGAAATTTCAAGAAATTGTTGATGCATTCATCCAAAACTATTCATTCAGTATAGGGATGGATGTGAGTCTGGAAGAGCTATCCGCTCTAAAGCAATCTAAGGGGGAGTCATTTGCTTCATTCTGACAATGATGGTGATCCAAAGCCAATAGAAGCAAATGGTCCATGCTTGAGGAACAACAAATATGTACCATCATCGCCAACCTTGAAGGGGCCTTGTCTTTTCATCTAAAGATGCAATGCATCACCACATATGACCAGTTGATCCCCAAGGTGCTCAACACCGAACAAGCCCTTATCTCACAAGGGGGAACACCTACATATCAAGACAACCACCCATCCACCAGCTACAATGACAAACCTCAAACATGGGCCAAGAACAGAAATTTTACTAATGATGGCATCGTTGATGCCAAAGTTGTAATCAGTACCCCGAGGTAGAACACACAAACATATTAGCAACCACAAATCAACAATCAACACAATTGACAAGCCAACATTGTAACACAACAACCAAACAATCAAACGGTGAAGAATCTAAACAACCAAGGGGGACCACCCCAGTGAAACAAATATTCCCCCAAGTGGAAATACGAAGAACCAATTGAATCCATCATAAATAAACTGGTGCAAGAAAAACTCATCACAATCCCCACCTATGAGAACTATCAAGAACCTCAAGTGAAACCGCCATGGTAAAATGAAAATCACCTTTGTGATTTCCATAAAATCAAGGGGCATACAACAACTAGTTGTATGAGGTTGAAAAACTTGATCCAAGACCTCATTGATGACAAAATCATAAAAATGGAACAACCTTCAGGGAATCAGGACCTAAAGATTTACACGAATCTAATGCAAAATCACAACAAGGGAAATAGTGACAATGGTAAAGGCAAGTACAAAAGTGTAAACCATGTGTATGACCATGTTGTTTCATCCCTAGATGAATGGATCAGTTTCATCACTATCAAGGGAGCCCAAGCCGATTGCAAAGTCACCACAAGAGGCAGAAATGTCACCATTGCTGGACTATCTCAGCCATCTAGGGCATCCACCTCAAATCCAAAATCCATTCCTAGTGGGTACAATGTCTTAGACCAATTAAAAATAATCCCCGCTCAGATCTCCATCATGGAGTTACTAAAAATATCACCTACAAATAGAAAGATCCTAGAAGAGGCATTGGCCACATCCTTTATTCCCACAGATCTTGATGCGGAACAATTCCAAGCTATGGTGGGACACCTCACCACACCTCATCTCTTGACCTTTTTTGATCAAGACCTCCCAACCCAACCATCTCACAACTATACACTTCATCTCGAAGCTTTTATCCATAAAAACAAAGTCAAAAGGGTCTTGGTGGATGGAGGTGTGAATCTGAATATCTACACCCTTAAGCTAATAAAAATTTTGGGCTTCTCTGAGGATGTTGTTGAAAAAGGAGAATGTGTAACCATCAGAGCATATGATGATCAAGAAAGAGTGTTGCAAGGCACTATCCAACTCCCTATTCAAGTAGGGCCTACTATTATGTAAACCACATGTCAAGTCCTCGACCTTGAATTACCTTATAACATCCTTCTGGGGTTCCCATGGATCCAAGGGATGCAAATCATTTCCTCAACTTCTGACTAGTGTGTCAAGTTCCAACATCAAGACCATGAGGTCACTTTCCATGGGGATCTTGAACCATTTTACTATTTCAAGAATCTAGAAGCTAAATACTACAAAATCCCCCAAGTCCCAAAAAATGATGAAGGCCCTACAACTCCATATGTGCACCCGTCTACCTTGGCCTCCACATCTGAGATGAAGACACCTTTTATCCCCACCATTTTTGATATCAAGGTCATTATCTAGGACAATGGGTGTGGGGATTCCAAATGAAGAAAGGTGCCTTTGTGGTAGGAAAGTTACCTCAATCTCCTAGGTCGCATGGGCAACCACATCTAAATGCCTCCTCATCCCAAACTTTCAAAGAAGATCCTTCCAGATTTAGGTGTTGGGGGGACCTAGGCTGAGAAATGGTCGAAGAAGACCCATCAAGTCTACTATACCAAGACAACCGACCTACAGTTGATCTTCCCATGGATGATAGTAGCAAAGGGCTACAAATGATGCTTAGCATGGGCTATGATAAAAACTAAGAAACTTGGGCAGAATAATAATGGTCTCCTAGAACCCATCATTGTTGAGAAACATTTAAGAAATCTTGGTCTTGGATGTACCCCTCTGAAGGTGAACATACTTGGCAGACCCACCCTGGTTAAAAAGGTCAAAACGCCTCCTTAGTTGTCAACAGTCGAGCTCCAGTTGCCCGTATCCACAGGTCAAGTCATAGATAACTTTACCTTCGACATAACTGATGTGTGTAGTGAGGATGAGGACCCTGTTACGGATCTACCCATGTTGTTCAAAGATTCTTGCCTCTTTATGATTAGCACCCTATCATTTGAGTCAAGCAACCAAACCAACGAGATAAAGTTAGTTTATCCCCAACTCATCAACTATCACCAACGAGAACTGCCAATTTTAGACACATTCGAAAATGATGAGGCACTCTCAGAATTCATGGGATTGTGGGATAATATACCATGTGGAGATCACAAAGTAGGATTTGACATTGAGTTAGACACACATGCCTACTATGGAGAAACGATTGAATCCCTCAGTCGCAAAAGTGAAAATTTGAGAATAATATCTAGGTCTTTAAGTGAAAACCACATCGTGGTACTTTTAGACCCAAAAATAGTAAAAAAAAGGATGCATCCAATGGTGAAAACCTCTTTGAGGCATTGGAGGCTAGGGGATTCAATATCCCTCACCGTGCTCTACATTAGGAGAATTTAGCAGTTATGGCAGAGAAGTGTAACCCAATCAACTTGGGATAAGAGGAAACACCGCATATCACCTTTTATGTTGAATCATTGCTAATAGAGGAACAAGAGCTCCTAGTTGCATTCTTAAAAGAGAGAAAGGTGAACTTTGCATGGACCTACGCAGATATGCCTGGTCTTGATCCTGAAATTGTAGTTCATCATCTAACAGTATATCCTAAGGAAAAACCAATGAGATAAAAGCTTAGGAAAATGCATCCCCAGATAGCCTTGTTGTTCAAAATGAAACTACAAAAACTCCTTGATGTGGGATTCATATGGCCAATTGATTACCCGAAGTGGGTATCAAACCTTGTACATGTTTCAAAGCCCACTGGAGGCATCTGCATCTGCACAAACTTTAGAGATCTGAACAAAGCATGTCCCAAGGATGACTTCCCACTTCCAAACATTGATATGATAGTGGATATGATGGTCGGACATGAGATGCTTTCACTGATGGACGAATTCTCAAGGTATAATCAGATAATGATAGCTAAAGAGGACCAACATAAAATGGCTTGCACTTGTCTATGGGGGACATATTGTTGGAACATGATGTCATTCAGCCTAAAGAACGCTGGAGAAACTTATCAAAGATCCATGACACTAATATTCCATGAAATGATTCACAAGATTGTGGAAGATTATGTAGATGAAATTTTAGAAAAATTAAATGTCGGGATCATATAGCAGCATTCAATTCTATCTTTGACTAGCTAGAGGAATATAAAGTCAGACTCAATCCAAAGAAGTGTGTCTTCAGCGTACAATCAGGGAAGTTAATAGGGTAAATTGTGTCCATGAGAGGAATTGAGATAGATCCCGCTAAGGTCAAGGAAATCCTTGAGATGGAGGCACCAAAGACATTGAAATAGCTAAGGGTTCTACAAGGAAGACTCTAGTCTATCAGTCAATTCATAGTGCAACTAGCAGATAAGGCTATCCCTTACTCTCATCTACTCCACAAGGGGGTAGCCTACAAATGGGATGAGAAATGCGACCAAACGTTCAACAAGATCAAGGAATATTTTCTCACACCGCTAGTTATTATGCCACCAATTCTAGGCAAGCCATTGATCCTATACATTCTGTAATAGCAACAGCTCTCGGTGCTCTCCTAGCTCAACATGATGAAAATAGAATAGAGAGAGCTATTTACTACATCAATCAAACTATGGTAGGGCATGAGTTGAACTTTACATTCATCAAAAATGCTTGTCTAGTAGTGGTGTTTTCCTCACAGAATTTCATGCACTACATGTTAGCTCATAAAATAAAATGCATCTCCAAGATTGACCCACTCAAATACTTGCTTTCTAAAGCAATTCTCATAGGACAGATGGCTAAGTGGGTTATGATCCTATCAGAGTATGATATCAAGTATGTGGAATGAAAGGCTATCAAGGGACAAGTTATTGCAGATCAACTAGCAGAGGCACCAATGTATTCAAAAAATCCATTGATATTAGAGTTCCCTGATGAATCAATCTTCAACCTAAGCATAGCAGACCACTAGAAGGTGTACTTTGATGGATCCTACACACAATATGGATTGGGGGCTAGAGTATTTTTTATCATGCCACAGGGAGAATGCATACCAAGGTCATACAAGTTGTTTTTTCCTTGCATGAACAATATTGCAGGATATGAGGCCCTCCTCATAGGGATCAGAATAGTGGTTCAGTGGAAGATTATGGCACTCAAGGTCTATGGTGATTCCCAGCTAATCATCAATCAAGTAAATGATGAACACCAGACAAAAGATGAAAAGTTAACGCCATACAAGAAACTGATGAAAAGCCTCAAAGAGTCCTTCATTGATATCACATTCGAGCAGATACCTAGAGCAAACAACAGAGCAACAAATGCCATGGCAACAATTGGATCATTACTAGATATCCCACGCAATGTCCCTAAGCATGAATTCCTCGTAGAGCAACTTCTCATACCAGAATTTAAGGTATCAAAGTTTGAATTTGTGTGTGAAATCATTGGTCCTGGTGATCCCTGGTACCATGATGTATACACCTACTTGAGAATAGGAGTCCTCCCTGTTGATTTATCCCTGAGCCTAAAAAGAAACTTTTTCAGGAAATCATCCCACTTTGTGATCTTAGGAGACACCCTATACCGTATGAACATTGAGGGGACCCTATTACGATGTCTAAACACTAAGGAGGCCTTGACCACTTTAACTGAGGTGCACAATGACATTTGTGGCTCACATTTGAGTGGTATGACCTTGCTTAAGAAATTACTGAGAACTGGGTACTATTGGTCGTCAATGGAAAGAGAAGCTCAAACATATGTCAAGAAGTGTTTACAATGTCAGCAGCATGGGGACCTCGTCCATGCACCAGCTCAAGAGCTCCATCCCATCATAACACCATGGCCCTTTTCACAGTGGGGGCTCGATCTCATTGGAAAAATCACCCCCACCTCATCCAATGGACATACGTTTATCATCACTGCCACTAAGTACTTCACCAAGTGAGTAGAGGCCATTCCCATGACCTACATTATAGGAAATCAGATATCCAAGTTCATCCTGAACTACTTAATTTTTCGCTATGGTGTCCCTCAAGCCATTATCTTAGATAATGGGACACCATTCAAAAACCAGGATGTTCGAGACCTATGCTACAAATTCAAAATCCAACATCCCTTTTCCACTAAATACTATCCCCAAGGGAACGACCAAATTGAGGCCACAAACAAAACTATCCTGAAAATCCTAAAAAACACAGTCAATGAAGTTGGTCGTGACTAGCACTTGCAATTAAACCCCGCCCTATGGGCTTACCAAATGAGTACCCGCACACCAACATGTGCAACCCCATTCTCCCTGTTCTACAAATCAAAATCTATACTCCCCATTGAGATCGAGCTCCCATCCTTGAGAATATCATTGCAAAATCTCATCACAGATGAAGAATATCAGGTCTCACGATTGAACGAGCTGGAATTATTGGATGAGCGGTGCATGGATTCCTTAAACCATCTACAAGTGTACCAAAAATGTTTCAAGTGGAGCTACAACAAGAAGATTAGGAGTCGACCTTCCAGGTCAGGGAACTTGTACTAAAGGAGAACCAAAAAAACATACCAAATCTAGATAACAAAGGGAAGTTTGAACCAAATTGGTTGAGCCCCTTCATTGTCACAACAAGCTACAAGTCAGGGGCATATCAGTTATCAACACTCGAAAGGGGAACCTCTATAGGAGCCTATCAATAGTTCCCATCTCAAAAAAAATTATGCCTAAAATTGCAAGGTATGAATCCAAAAATATAAAAAAATCAAAATATATAAAAAATAAAAAATAAAAGAAAAAAGAATCAAAAATAGTAAAGAAAAAAATCATCCTCGAGTGAAAACCACTTCGGTGGCGCTTTGGGCAAGTACCTTGGTGAAAACCTTGCAAACAGGCACCTCATGTAAATAAGTACTTGCCATCCACCATGATCTCTACTACTTGTTTTGCATCATCCATCCATCATACTTCCATTATTCATCTATCTCCATCCATCACCCATCCGCATCTGCATCATAGCTTGATCATGTGTTTGTATCATGATCCCTCCTAGTACTACTCGGCCCATTCCTAAGGTCAGTTTGTCCTACCTATACCGAAGTATTCTATCGCACCATGCTGAGGGCATGTTCTTATACCTACATTGGATCAAATTCACGTATATTCTTAAAAACATTCATAAAATCAGAAAATCCAAAAACATTCATAAAATTAGAAAATCCAAAAACATTCATAAAATCAGAAAATCCAAAAACATTCAGATAATTAGAAAATCCAAAAACATCAAAACATCACAAAACCCAAAAACATTCATAACATATCAAAATCCAAAAACAGGTCAAAAAGTAAGTAAAAAACAGAGTTGTCTTGTCAAACTACAGGTCTTTGGGCTCTGAACGTAGGCAAGGTTGATCTTTGATCATCCCCTGAGACACTTAGGTCAGTCCTTTAGGAGTCCATCATAATAAACTGGCAATCCATTTGTTCATATCTCATAAATAAATGAGTCTATGTCAGTCGAACTATGTGGTCTCTACGTGTATAATGTAGGCAAGGCTAATCTTTGATCAACCCCTGAGGCCCCTAGGATAGGTCTTTAAGTTAGGTTCTTCGTCCAAAATCTCAAAAAACACAAAAACATCAAAAAATTTGAAAATCAAAACATTTGTAAGACATCTCGAAAATCCCAAAACAGCCTCAAGACATTTCAAAATACCAAAAACATCCATCCCATTTCACTTTCACTTACAATAAACATCAACTCACAAGACCTGAAATATTTCCCAACTTTATTGGAATACTACCAGTGAACTGGTTATTAGACAAACTAAGGCTTTGGTGGTTTTGAAGTCTTGCAAACTCAAATAAAATGGGTCCACTAAGAAGATTGAAAGACATATCCACCAAAGTAATATTTCCAAGAAAAGAAAGTTGCTAAGGAACATGATGGGTATGTAGGTTTCCCTGTAAAGATAACTCAACCATTGCAAATGCAATCTCCAATCTGCTCAGGAATATTTCCAACCAAAGCATTCCTTGAAGGATCTAACACCCCATAATGTTGTAAATACACAAAATCAGGCAAAGCTATTTTCTTGAATCCACCACAAATTTCACTTGGAATGGTGCCACCAAGCTTATTTTTTGAGAGGAAAAGGTTATTCAGCATTCCCAAAATAGAGCACTCAGTTGTTATTCAAACTACGTCATCTCTGAGCTTAAACATAGGCAAGGCTAATCTTTGATTAGCCCCCGAGACACAAAAATACAAAAAACATTTAAATAACCCAAAAATCTAAAAAACAACCTCATAACATTTCAAAAACATCAAAAAATATCCAAATATTTGAAAAAATCCATCCGTCTCATTTCACTTCACCCACAATAATTAATCATCCATAATAAATCAATCGTCACCTTCAACCTTTCGCAAAACAATCGGAAATAAGTTTAGAAAATTTAAAAGTGTAAACCCAAACGTCAAGGTCTCAAGTCTAGGTCAGTAGGTAAACATGTTGGTCAATTCTTGGTATCAATAGCCCATCATCCCATTATTCTCAAAATCACCTGATAACATAATTTCCTAGGATACATCCTTCCTACAATGGACATCAACATCAAGCATCACCATAGTTTAGTCTTGGCTAGTGGTATGAAGAACATTAGCTTGTTTGTTTACTTGATTTTGTCTTGTTGATTTATCTTATTGTGCTCATTCCCATGACCTCTCGATGATGTCTAAACAAAATGATTTAGAGAGAAAGGAATGGGGCAACGATCATTATCTTTTGTCTACTGTGCTTGTTGCATATTCTTGTAATATATCCTTGGTCATGCGTGCTTTTTTTGGTTTCTAGGGAGGGTGTTTTAGGTGTCTTGTTGACCACATAGGAAGGCTTTCCTTTCTATGTTTTGGTCTGAGATGTTTGGAATATCTGAACTGCATTCTAAATAAGGTTATGTATGTCAGGTGTGAATAGGATTACTCCTATCTGATTGTCAAGTCAAATTCCATCACACTAGGTGCAACACCATCCTGGTTCTTTATACCTTCATGCATCGTATCTATGTGTGTTATCAAACATAAGGTAAGTAAGCTCTTTTAAAATCCAAATTCTTGATAAGCAAAACATCACTCATTATCATCTCCAATAAAGTCTCATCAAATCATGGACATGTTGGATCCTCTCTTTCACCATCTCATTTCTTCTTATTCTTCTATCTTTACTAACATTTCTATTCAAGTATCAAACATGTGTGATATATCATAATATACATGAGGCTACCCATAGATGATGAATGTCTATACATCATCAAATTGGTCTACATTAAACATTTGAGCTTACTAGTTCCCTCTGAGTTGAACTAATCCTGAATATTTATTGTGAGATCAACCTGGAAATCAAAAAATTCACCTGATCTCTCGAGGGGGTAGTGTACCAACATACTTCTTTCCACTGGGGCATCCAAAAAAAATTTAAAAAAATTGAATTTTGATCTCATTAAGGTTATTCTTTGAACCTATGTAGCTGGTACATTGCTTCAAAGAGGGGCAAAATGTAGACATGCAAATAATCTTAATCGACATCATACATCTAATTCTGATCAATTAACATCATTTCCTCTATTAATTAAATAAATCAATTTATTTAATTAATTCACTAAAGTCCTCTTGTTTAATTAAATAAATCAATTTATTTAATTAAATCACTAAATTCCTCTTGTTTAATTAAATAAATCAAGTTATTTAATTAAATCACTAAAGTCCTCTTGTTTAATTAAATAAATCAATTTATTTAATTAAATCTTCAAAGTCTTCTCATTTGGTTTAATAAATCAAACCATTTAAATCAAATCCCCTAAATTCCTCCAAGTCAATTAATTCTAGATTAATTAACTCCTAATCCTAATTACCCATTCTCTAGCTTTTGACTCAACCTCGATCAAACTCAACCCTTGACTAACCCACCCACTTGCACATGAAAATAAAATTTTATAATTAACTAATTATCTCATTTTCCCTCTCAAAAGGGAATATTCCTTCATTTGACTTCCTCATTCATACAATTTTTCCCCCCAAAACAATTCAATCACATGCATTTCATTTCTCTCAAACATACATTTGGTGCCTCTTACAAACACACACAAAGTGTGATCAATCCTTACCCATTGGCATTGAGACAAATGTCTCAATCTCATTGGTCCTTTCTTAGTCCCACATTCTTCCTATTCTTCAATTATTCAAACCTCTAACTTATAAATAGAGGCCTTCTCTACTTCAAATCTATCCATAGTTTTATGCATCTACACTATACACAAATTAGTCTTCATCACTTACATCTTGCTCATCATTTTGAAAGTTTATCAAGGGTTGGGAAAGGCTATTTTCCACATCAAAAATAGCACCAATCCACTATGGGATAGGTTTGCATCATGTTTTCATATGCTTTTGTTTAGTTTCATTGTTTCTTTGGTTGCATATTTAACATGATGGAGTATTTCATAAAGATGTTTAATTTGTTATGTTTTAAATGACTAACATGATAAGTTGTGTGAAAGTTTTGATCATTTGCAAATTTTTAACATCCACAACAGTAATCTCTACCATAAAACTCAAATGTGGCCTTCTTAACAAGGCATCAACTACAATATTGTTCTTCCCTTAAACATACTCTATGTCAAAATTGTAAGCTTGTAGCTTATTGGCCCACTTTTGTTGTCTATCATTGAGGTCTTTTTGATGTAGGAAATGCTTGAGGCTATTATCATTGGTCTTCATAATGAACTTTCCACCAACCAAATACTATCAAAATTTGGCCAAAGCATGCATGATTGCAAGCATCTCTTTATCATATATGGAATATGTCCTTTCCATACCCCTCTACTTTCAACTTTCAAAAACAATTGGGTGCTTTTCCTGCATTAGAACAACTATCCCCTCTCTCAGAGCATCACACTAAATCTTGAAAGGCTTGGAGAAGTCTGGTATGGAAAATTGGGCATGAGCTCATGATGTGCTTGAATTGATCAAAAGAATTCTATATTGCATCTGACCATACAAATGCCCCCTTTTGGTAAGATCTGTAAGAGGAGTGGCCAACTGAGAATAGGCCTTCACAAATATTATGTAAAAGTTGTAAAGACCCAAAAACCCCTTCAACTGAGTGAGGTTTTCCAATGGTAACCAATCCAAAATAGCCTTAATCTTCTCTTGGTCCATGCTAATCCCCTTCAAATTGATCACATGACCAAGATACAAGATTTTGGTCATACCAAACTCATATTTGGACTCCTTATAAAATAGAGATTCGACCTCCAAAATCCTCAAAACCTCCTCCAAATGTTTTAGGTGCTCTTTCCATAACTTAATGTAAATCAAGATATCATCAAAGAATATCAACAAAAAATTCTATAGTTTCTTATTGAACAATTGATTCATGCAAGATTGAAAGGTTGCAGGAGCATTAGTTAAGCTAAAAGGCATATCTAAGAACTCATAATGTCCAAAAGAGCATATGAAAGCAGTCTTCTCAATGTCTTCTTGAAATCTAATATGATGATAACTAGATCTCAAGTCTATTTTGGAGAAGAAAATTGATCCATGTAGCTCATCAATGAGCTCATCAATCCTTGGTATCACATATCAGTTCTTGATGGTCTTCTTTTTGAGATCCCAATAGTCTATGCACATGCACATAGTGTCATCTTTCTTTTTCACCAAGACCACTGAAGAAGAAAAAAGACTCTTTCTTGGGTGGATATATCCCATTTCCAAGATTTCCTTGATTTCCTTCTCAATTTAGTCCTTCTGCCTCTTTGGATGCTGATATGGGGTAGTGATAACGAACTTGGAACCCTCCTCCAATTCTATCACATGCTCCAACCCCATTTTAAGATATCTCCTAGGTGGAATGCCACTGAAAACCTTGCTTCATTTTGAGATAAAATCTTGCACATCTAGATGATAAACTCTTTTTTCTTCTAGAGGATTGGTGGGCATGACTATACATTTTTTTTCCCACTCCACTAAGTCATGCTAAATCAAATTTTTAATTCACTTGAATGAAATAATGTGAGGACCCTCATTTGACATCCTCCTCAAGACCACCTTCTTCCCATTATATGTGAAATTCATCTCCATGGTTTGAAGTTTTAATTTGATCTCTCATAGATATTGTGTCCATTGGATACCAAGAATTGTATCAATTTCACCAATGTGTACAACATAAAAGTCATCCTTGACTTCATATTTTCCCAGTTGAATAGAGATTTTTGATATCTTCCTAGTGTAAGTGATTGTGAAGCCATCAACCATCAAAAATTTGAATCCTTCAAACTATTCAGCCTTGAGTCATCTTTTGGCCACAATTCCTTTGTCAATGAAGTTATGTGTTTCTCCAGTGTCAATGAGAGCAACAATTTGTTGCCCTCCTAGGAATCCTCAAACCTTGAAAGATTCATCCTTCTAAAAATTGGAAAGTTGGGAAAAATTTCCCCCTCTCTTGACCTTCTTCCACCTCTTTTTGGGGCCTCATCTTCTTCTTTCTCCTCTAAATCAAATTGTTGTTCATAAATTCTTGATGTTGATTCATCAACAGAATAGACCTCCAAATGATGTACTTTTCCTCTTTCAAAGAACTTGTATCCTATGGCCCATGACTCTTTGCAAGTAAAGCACTTCTTTCTTCGGAGATCATTTTTGAGGTCATCATCCATCCTTGATGGAAATTTTATGGGTGGATTGGTATTTTTTTAAAAGGCCTCTTATCCTTCTTGTTTGAAAAGGTCTTCTAAAAATTATTCCTTGGTATTGCCAAATCCATGCTTCTTTATTTTATAATTGCCTCCTAAAGGGTAGGTGGTTCAAAGGCCTTAACTCATCCCCTTAATGGTTCCATTAGTCCTTCAATGAAAAGGACCACAAGCCTTCTTTTTGTGATGTTGGGCACCATCACAAAAATTCTTTGAAATTTAGAGATGAAAATATCAAGAGATTTGTGTTGTCTTAACTAGGAAAGCTCTTCAAATAGCACCTCAGGATCCTTCCTCTAAAATCTCTCAATGAGTTTGTTAGTGAACTCATCATAGGTTTCAATTTGGTTGTGCCCAAGTGTGTCCAAACCATGATACCACCATTCATGTGCAACTTTGGCAAAGTGTAGAGTGGAAAACTTCATAGCATCAATTTTGGCATTGGCCTCAAGGATAGATAATTATCCAACTTTTGGACCCAAGCTCTAGCAGTGCACTTATCACTTCCATCAAAGTGGGTTAGGGTCACTGTCCCTAAGGATTGTTTATAATATCTTAGTGCTATAGGACCTCAATTTTTAAATCTTCCACCTCTTCTTCTTCTAATTCATAAATTACTCCAAGGACAAGAAGTCTCAAATCTCTATAGTAAGAGTCACATACTTTGTGTAACTAGCCCTCACCTCTTCAGCCATAGAAACTTGGGCTTCTTTTTCTAGTTGAGGTTCCTCCCTTTGAGTGAAGGTGGGATGGAGGGGCCTAGTGATGGACCCAATGGGAATGCCAATAGTGTGTCCATTTTTTCCTCTGTAATTGTTGACATTTGAAATGCTAGCTTCACCATTTTGAAACTTAGGTGTAGGAGTCACATTCTAGTTCATCTTAGCCAATAGTTTTGACATCATATCCAACATGATATCAAAATTCCTCTCTATTCTGGCATTTGAGCTATTCGATGGGGCTTTTCTCTTATATCTTTCTACCATAACCTCTATTGAACTACCATTGTCACCCTTTGAATTCTAGCGAGCTCTAAGGGCTTTTGAAAAGGTTTCCTCAACTAGAATCCAAGGAATTTAAAATAACTACCTTCCTTGTTCTTTGTTGTAGTATTTGATTTCTATATCACTCATAAAGAATTTAGTAGCTGCAAGCAAGCATTAGAGGTATAGTATGGTAGGATGACCAACTCTAATACCACTTTAATAACCAACCCAATTATTTTGATTTTCAACAACTTGTTAGCATCAAAATATAAGTAATTATAATCAACCCAAACAACTTCCTTCCACTTTTCAATCACCTAGATCCTAGTGTGGGCAAGGTGAGAGCATATGGTGGCAAGGATTACATTATAATTCTTTTGAAAATTAAACCATTTGTTCAATGGGGTGAGTAGAATAATTCCACTTATGCATTGGGTACAAACTAAAAGTAAAACAACTCTTCCACTTTTTTAGTAGTGAGTGCAAACCAAGAACCACTTTTTAGTGGGGTCAATAAAATAAACCACTTATTTAGTGTGATGAGAAAATGATATCACTTATTTAGTGGGGTAAGAAATGATACCACTTATTTAGTGGGGTAAGTAGCAAATAAAAATAATATATGAGTCACCGATGGTACTACCAACGATGTTATAATATGAGCTCACAAAATATGATGATCTAATAATTACAACTTTTTTACTGCTAATAAGATATAAATATGAAATAGACACCCCAATGAAGTTCAATTCATTGAAATAAGATTACCAAGTGAAGCAACACCAATATACCTAAATAGTATAGCATATAAAGGACTATAATAACTTTGAAAGTTGTAGTAGGTCTACAACACTCAAAAAATTATTGTTTGTAGGTACATGTAGCCCTAATGAACATCACCATACACTTGAACATGGCCAAGGTTCACTCACCAATAGATTGCATATGTTTTGCAAGGTATATGCACCTCCAAATAGGCCCAAGGAGGCAATAAATATGGGGTGGTTACCCCTAGAAACCTCACACCCCCTTCCTAGAGTCGTACGAGATGTAATAGGGTGATAAATTTTGGAAAAATTAGAAACTTATTCAAAATATTTTCCAACAACTCCTTCCTAGTCACTCAAGGCTAAGGAAACTAATAGAGCAATACCTAGAATATGATTCTTAGTACTTCAATATACAACAATAAAACAAAGGGTACAATCTAGTATGGCAATGGTACGACCCAACAATAGGAAAACCCAAAAAAACTACATTCTCAATTCTACAACTCAGTGGATTAGCATAGAAAATACTAGCAAACAAACTCCTCAAAAAACTATTGGGAAAATGAGTAAAGTTATCTATTTGTTGTCATTGATGTCACCATGTTGGTATTTTGGTCTAGTACTCTATACCGGTGCTTATCCTCTTTGGTGGATGGTATGGTATTTTGGTTTCCTTTCTAGTATTCTAGTCTGCACTTCTTTGCAGATGATAATCTTTTATTGTGGTTTTGGGAAACTACTGATGGATGTTAAAGGCGTGCATGATCAAGTTATTTCATGCTTTGGTACTCGTACATTGTAGTAGCAACCAAAAGATTCATTGTTGCCTTGTTGCATTGAAGATTATTCCTAGATGACTTGTTAAGTTAATTTTGATTTAATGTGAAAGCTTATGTGCGACCTATTTCTTGGTACAAGCTGACATGATGAGATGTGCTAAAGATTATTTTGTGTGTTTGGAAATATTTTGTGAACTATTGGAGCTGACATAATAACGGTTAAAACATTTTGAAAATACTTTGTGGAAGCCAACCTAATTAGTGCCTACGATGGAGATCAGGTATATATATAAGTATATGGCCAACTATTTGGAAGCATGAGTGAATGAATAAGTGTGAATGGGTGTGTGGGAATATGTGCAATGAGTCTGTAGGAAAGTGACAGAGGAAATAGTGAAGAGATAATGAATGTGAAGGGGTGATCAGAAGGGAAGTAGTTGTGAGCATATCCAGAATTGTATCAGCACATGTTAGGTGCATCTTTCTAGTTCATTTTTGGGCTATAAAGCCTTACTCTATTTTGTATAATTTATTTGTAGGAAGTGAGCCTTTGTACTTGGACAGTGAGTCCTTCTTTTGGCAGTGAGCCTCCTTTTTAAAATACTATATAGTGTGAGTTAACCCTTACCGTGGTTTTTCCCTTATTGGGTTTTCCACGTAAAAAAATGGTGTTCATTGTGTTGATTTACTTTATGTTATCTATGTTTCATGCTCATATTTAATAACAGAGTTGTGTGGTTAAAAATTTGATAAGTGATAAAGTTTTAAGTTTTAATTTGTGTGACAACTAATTCACCCCCCCTCTCAGTTGTCTTGCGTCTGTTTAACAACTGGTATCAGAGCTCTTGGTTCCTCTAGTAAAGTCTAATAGCTTGAGGGAGATCCTGAAGATGGAGATAATGAATGGAAAAGGAGAACTCCAGACTACTCTTGAAGATCTTGATAAAGTGGATGAAGAGTTTGATTTGAATTGAAGGAACTTGATGAAGCAAATGAATGTGTTTGGAAATTGAAGGAACCATTGAAGAAATTTAAGGAAAGACACAGAGAATTAAGTGAACAGCTAAAACAAGAGATAATTGGATTAAAAGTGACAGTAGAAGAGAAGAAGAGGTTTGAAGAATGTCTAAATACAATGGTGCAGAACAAGTCTAAAGAATGTTCCAAACTCGAGCAGGAGATAGTAAATCTGAGAGTGGAATTAGAGAAGTCTAAACTCTGTGAAAATAATTTCAGATCCAGCTCTGGTAAACTTGAAGAACTGCTTGTAGGACATAAACCATGTAAAGACAAAGGTGGGTTAGGAGTTGACACCAGTGAATGTTCTAAAGATGTGAAGAAGAATCAAGGAAAGAGGAAGTAGAGAAGGAATTTTGCAAGACGACCACCCTTGAAACAACCTAATGCACAAAGGTATCCCTCTTTTGATGGTGTTTGTTTTTCTTGTAACAAATATGGTCATAGAGCAACTGATTGCAGAAGTAGGATAAACCAATTTTCTGGCTCTCTTCCCGGAAAATGTTTTGAATGTGGGAAGTTTGGACATAAGGCTACAAAATGTAGATCTTAGGTAATTTTGATTAGTCAGGTAATGAGAAACAGGTTTAATGAAGGCGATGAATCAAGTCTTTAATGGATACTGCTATGTCTGTAACAAATTCAGACATAGGGAAAATCAATGTAAATCAAGAAATAATGGAGGATAGTCTAATCATAAAGGTGTTATCTGCTATAATTGTAATAAACCTGGACATATCTCAAAGTTTTGCAGAGGTAAGAATGGAAAGCAACCTGCTTCGGTAGAGAAGAATGATCCAGTAAAGAAGATTGAAAAAGAAGAGATGAAGCAAGATATGGATAAGGTATGGAAGAAGAAAGACGAAGAAGAAAAATCAAAGACTCCTAATGTGTTTTTACCCTCATCCGGTACATATGACTTATTCAAAATTTAGACCCAACATGGTCTTAGGGGGAGCATTATCAGAGGATCATAAAAAAAACCCTGGAAGAATGGCGTCTCAGAGGCCGACACGCGGTTAGAATGTGAAGAATGCTTGTTCAGAGGTTCCAGAAGAAGAACCGGAGAAAATTATGTTGGTATGAGGATTTACAGACCATTTGAAGATTTCCTATGCTAAGTGAAGTGTGTGTTTAGAAATTTTTTGTGTTTGACGCATTTAATGCACTTAGGGAAAACTCGACAGTGGATAAGTAGAAATTTGTGATGCTTTTTGGTTAATTGTGTATCTGAAATCATCGGAAAGTGCTCTAAAGATTTCTTTAGGCTTGCTCGAAGTATTTCTGAAGGGAATTTGAAGATTGATTCAGGTAATCTAGAAACCCTCTCTCTGTTTGCATAAGGAAAGAATAAAATTGAAGAAGTATCATTAATTTTCAAGAAAGCTAAGCAATGGACAGTGGCTCATGTGGTGTTACCTCTCTAAAGTTAAAAAGGGTCAAAGTAGAAGAATATGATCATAGGAAATTGAAAGGAATTGAACTAGGGTTGAGTGAAATCAAATTATAGAATATAAAAAACCCCAGGGATGGATTTGTGAAGTGAATTTTCATGGGTTTTAGATAAGGAAGTTATCCTGTTCTTATTGAACTGTCTTAAGGATTGAAACATTGTTTTGGAAAAACCCTACTTGATCTTGAAGGAAGCAATTAAAGCGATCACTGGTTTCTGCAACATTGGAGAACTTCTTGGAAAGAAAACTGTGAAATATAAAGATGTGGTGGAGCTGACTAGCATTGGCAAAGATCAGAGAGCATTATTGATTGTCACACTTGTTGACTCAGCTGTTAGGTATATTGCATATGGTATCTCATACAAAATTTATTTCAGGAATCATGAAAGTTCTACTTCAGCTATTGTCGTACACATTTCCCACATGATGGTTAAGGAGAATAGACAATTTGATTTATGTAGCTTGCTACTTGAGAATTTGCTTGAAAAAGTTCAAATGTCAAATTGGTTGAGAATTATCCCTTTTGGTTTGGATATTTGCTAGTATTCCTAGTGTTTTACTTTCTGAAATCTCTACCCAAAAAAGATAATGTGGTGTGGGAATCTCGTATCCCTATTGGAAAACAAATTTACAGACATCTAGAGTCTTTGAAAGATAATGAAAATATGTGCAAATCATATTTCTCATCCTTGCGAGCAAACCCTTGCTCTGGTATATTTGCAATAAGTCAATTCAAAGTAGGCTCTTCGTCTGGGAAAAGAGAATTGGAAGTTATTATCAGTGATTCCCCTCTAGAATTGAAAAAGAGAAAGGAAATGGTTGAAGACATCATTGATATTTCGAATGAGAAGGAGAAAGAATCATTGACTAGTATTGAATCCCCTGATCCTGATGATATCTAGTCTATGATAGTTGAAGGAAAAATGAAGAAGATTGGTGAATTATGGGATTCTACCTCACCCATTGACAAACTGAAAAATTGATGATGCACTAGTAGATTATCTACTTCAGAAAGGAATCAAAATATTTGTTGTTTCTGATTTCTTACCAGAAAATATGACTGAGATTGTTGAAGAAAGGATGTTGCTTGAAGGTCTGGAAGGATGTAAGATGGGAATCTTGGTTGAAAGGAGATGTAAAAAGGCTATACATAGATTGTCAAGATTAATTGTGGAAACAAAGAAGTGTGTTAAATAAATTTTAGATGTTTACAAGTATTGTCTTCGGTGGCCTGCTGTTGTAGACAACTTCAGAAGCAGAATTGAAGTGATTGAAGCTGAGGTGAATGAGATTGGAAAGAAATTTGACATATTTGAAGATAAAGAAGGGAAACAAAGGATAAGAGTTGGTGAACTTCAGGTTGAACTGATCATTACACAAAGACAGAGAGATGATGTGACAAAGACCTTCTGGCTCCTTAAAGAAATTATTGAAGTCTGGTTAGAACATCTTTCCAGAATTCTTATTGATGTTGCAGATGTTGAGAAACAATGTGTTGTTGAAGATTGGTCACCCTCTTTCACTCTATTGGGATTTTTGGAAAGTACATGCACTAGGATGGAGTCTGTTGTTTTTAACTAGAAGAAGTTATATCTAGTTCTCAAAGAAAGGTATAAGAAGGTGTTTTAGGTGAAGAGTGTCATCTTCACTTAATTTTTGCTTGCTTAAATGATCTGGATTGTTGGAATTTTTGAATTTTTTGAAGATATTTTGAAATTTTGATGTCACCATGTCTACAATCATTTTTGGCACCCTTTTCCATTGATGTCAAAGGGGGAGAGAGAGAAGTTAGGAGAAGAGATTGGAGTTGGAGAATTTTGTTCACATGTTGCCATCAATGATAAATGGGGAGATTATTGGAAAAATGAGTAAAGTTATCTATTTTTTGTCATTGATGTCACCATGTTGGTAGTTTGGTCCGATACTCTATACCAGTGCTTATCCTCTCTGGTGATTGGTCCAGTATTTTGGTTGCCTTTCCGGTATTCTAGTCTCCACTTCTCCACAGATTATAATCTTTGATTGTGGTTTTGGGAAACTACTGATGGATGTTAAAGGTGTTCATTATCAGGTTATTTTGTGCTCTAGTGCTCGTACAACATGGTAGCAACCAATAGATTGATTGTTTCCTTGTTGCATTGAAGATTATTCATGGCTGACTTGTTAAGTTAATTTTTTGATGAATAGGAAGCTATCTATATTAATTCAAATATAAAGATACATATTTACAAAAAAAGGGTGGGTGGTCGAAAGGCACACCCCACGAGTCAAATGGGCAACGCCCAGAAAATCAGTAGATCACGTGGGCTAAGCCCAGAAGTCCAAAATTACAAAGTAGATAAAAAGGCCATTAAGCAACCAGAGTAGTGCTAGTAGAGCTAGGAGGGTCTCTGTCATCCAAATTTGTCCCCCATACATCAACGGGGTCTGGAGTGACGTCAGGAGGAGGACTCCAACCATCATCAACATCTTTTTTCTCTTTATCTTCTTCCTCACACTGGGGTGAGATTGCAAGCGCCAGACACGGGAACGTTTTACCAGTGACTAGCCAACCAGAGCCAGAAGCAAGAGGATCATCAAAGGGCCACCCGAAACCACCAACGCCACTCCCCGAAGCACCACCAGAAGGCCACCTCTGGCTAGCCCATGGCGGAGGAGAATGGTTTCGCTGAGGAGTGCGAGAATCATGTCGAGGTGGGGGCTATGAATGGGGACGTGCAAAGCCACTCCACTACCGGCCCCTGGAGGGCGACTGGCCATGGGAAGAGGTGGCCAAAGCGGGGACCCGAGCAACAATACAAGGGGCATTACCCCAGTGATCCAAGAAAACCTAGAGGTGAGCAACCTCAAATGCAATTTTGTTAGCTTGCACTTGAACCTGTAAAGAACATTAGAGAAAATCATAGCTTTAGCATATAAAGATACATGAATATCCATTTGAGTATGTGAAAAAATGCAAGCATTTTTGTCTTTCCAAATATTGAAGAGAATTTCCACCCTGAAAGTGTGCCAAAGCTGGGTGAATTTTGCAAGAAATCTGGGACCTATGTGCAACCTATTTCTTGGTACGAGCTAACATGATGAGATGTGATAAAGATTATTTGTGTTTGGAAATATTTTGTGAACTATTGGAGCCGACATAATAATGGATTAAACATTTTGAAAATACTTTGTGGAAGTCGACCTAATTAGTGCCTATGATGGAGATCGAGTATATATATAAGTATATGGAAAACAGCTTGGAAGCATGAGTGAATGAGTGAGTAAGTATGAGTGGGTGTGTGGGAATATGTGCAATGAGTTTGTAGGAAAGTGACAGAGGAAATAGTGAAGAGATAATGAATGTGAAGGTGTGATAAAAAATGCAGTAGTTGTGAGCATATCTAGAACTATATCAACACATGTTAGGTCCATCTTTCCAGTTCATTTTTGGGTTGTAAAGCCTTACTCTATTTTGTATAATTTCTCTATAGGTAGTGAGCCTCCTTGTTGGACAATAAGTCTTTTGTAGGTAGTGAGCCTTGTTACTTAGACAATGAGTCCTTCTTTTGGCAATGAGCCTCCTTTTTAAAAGACTATATAGTGTGAGTTAACCTTCACCATGGTTTTTCCCTTATTGGGTTTTCCACATAAAAATATGGTGTTCATTGTGTTGATTTACTTTCTAATATTTGGGTTTCATGCTCATATTTAATAATAGAGTTGTGTGGTTGAAGATTTGATAAGTGATAAAGTTTTAAGTTTGAATTTGTGTGACAACTGTTTCACCCCCCCTCTCAATTGTCTTGTGCTTGTTTAACAAAAACATCATACTAAAATGAAATGAAAGAAATCTTCACCATTAGCTCCAATGGCAACTCCAAAAATGAAGCCACACTAATCCAGCTAGGGAGTGTTTTCCAACTCCGAAACCAGAAAAAATCCTTGGAGGCTTTTATTCTCAAAGCCTTGAAGAATCTAGTCTCAAATCTACAACACTTCATTAGAAATTCTCAACATGACCAAATGAGCTACCCCATGCCTCCTTTTATAATTTTTTTGGATGGAGATATTACAATTTAAAATAATAAAATAATTTACCTTTTTCAATAATTCCTTTATAAAATAATAATCCCTCATGTGTAATGCTCCCCTTTTTCCAACCTAGGTTTCCAACTTGGGGGCATTTTGACTTTACAAAAAGTTATAACACTTACGTTATATAAAAATAATAATTCAAACTTTTCAACTTAAGTAAAATATTAAAATATTTTATCCCTTGCGACAAAAAAATATTGAATCATCTCAAAATCCAATTTTGACTACACTAATGAGATATGGAGGCACTGGGTGAGTAAATGAGGTCATTTCAAATGGTGGCTTTCTAGAAATAGACGTGCTCTCCAATAAGTTTGGAGAACACACAGATAGTTCAATGATACTATAAAGAGTGGCACTCAAACCAATATCATCCCCTTAGCTCAATGCCAACACAAGAATCCATGAATTGTCGCCACTGCATTCTCCAAGAACCTTGGAGTCATCTTGCCTTACCACTTAGCCTATGAGAACTCTAAAAATAGGCTAATGGTTGTTGAAAAGATTAGGTACAAGAAGGGGAAATTACAAGAGGCTTCATAGTTCAATAAAGGTCAATTTCAATTTGTTGATTGCAATGAGGTTCTCATACATACACAAGCAGTTCTAGTTGCAACTTAGTTCACATGTCAACATGAAAATAAACAATATACTTGAAGGAAGTATAATGCATACACTTCTACTTGAGAAAGGGTGTTATGCTATTTCTTGGAAATATTTTGAAAATTAGAAATATAGAAAACCACTTCAAGGGGAAGACCTCCAATAATTAGATAATAATATATGAATTTAATATTGTATGATATGGGAAAGAGTTATTTTTTCTATTTATAGGCTAAACTATATAAGGATATACCCATTCATCATAATTAAGAGGTATTGGTATATTAACTAATATTTATGTTAGGGTTAAGCATGACACAAGTGCTTATCCTTGGGAATATATAATATATACTTAGGAATGTATCATATTAGGATCAAAACATTCACTTCCCCTTCAGAAAATTAATGCCCTCAATGCTTAGCAACTCTAAAATGTTTCATAAGAATTGTTCATCATTCCATGTTGCATATTTAATTGGAAAATTCTTCCCCTTGATTAGTAATTTTGAGGTGGCTCTATTTTCCAATCTAATTTTTAAAATTCCATGAAGTTTTTATATTTTTTGTCTGAATACTTTTTCCATAATATTAGTGGAAAATAGATGAGAGAGTCCAAAAAAATATGCATTCTTAATTAGTTGGCAGCCCCAAAATGAAGTGCATTAATATTTTTTCTTAGTGTTGTATATGAATGCCTAATATTTTTAAGAGGCATGGATTATTTATTATTTCCCTTTTATTTTGTTGGCATATCAAACATTCTACCTCAAATTTTAGGATATTCACTTTAATAACTTCCCAAAAGAAATTTATCTTTATAGGATGATAGGTATGAAAAAATATTCTATAATATCTTGTTAGACCCAAAAATCCTCTCTTATTAGGGTCCATCTTAACACCTTTAAGTGACACCAAATTTCTTGAGTATTCCACTTGTTTCACCCTAAAGACACATATGGATTGTTCTGCATAAATTTTATTTTCTTCCAATTCATTAACAATAGGAATATGAAACTTATCTTTATAAGTGATTTTGTTTATCTTATTGTAATGTGAGCACATTCTCCATGGATCATCTTTTTTGTTAAGAATAAGAATAGGGGATAAATAGGATTTTTTGTTGGAATGAACAATTCTTCGTGGTATTAATTTATTGTCATAATTATGGTCTATAATTAGAGGTAAAACCTTAGATTCTTGAAATACTTAGCGGTGGTGTTGAATAATCTCTTAAATTTTTGGTTGATCTTGAGTTATCTTATCTTGTGCTTATATAAAATGTAATTGTGACCCTATATTATAAGAACCTTTTTTGATTAATTTTGCAATCTTATTGGAGCTAATGATTTCAATTGGTGGTGATTTTATTCCTATAAGTTCACACTTTTTCCCATGTATCCTAAAAGCCATAAACAATTCTTGAAAATTGAAATATATTGTTTCTAATTTCTTATGACATTGCACACCCAAAACTACATCCACTCCCCTAATAGGGACAACAATTTTTTTTTAATCTAGTTGATAATTTCCCATTGAGAGTTTTATATGATGGAATTTACCACCTCAAGGTAGTTATTTCTCATCAACTATCATGACTTGAAAATTAGAGACTAGATAAACAAAATAATTGAGCTCATTAACTAATCTTCTATCAATAAAGTTATGTGTAATACCAATATTGAAAATAACACTTTTAAATTTTCCTTTTATATATTATCGATTAATTTGAGTGTTTTTGGTGCATTTGTTCCATTCAATGCATGTAGGGAGATAATAGTATTTTCTTTTTCCATGGAATCCTCATTCTTAAGTTTTATGTTTTTTTCTTTTGTAGGAACTTCTCCCTCTTCTTCAACCTTATTCTTTTTCTCACTACTAGAACACTTATGACTCCTTGACCATTTACTATCACAATTCAAACATAGGCCCTTTTCTCTTTTCCCTATCGATTGTTGATGGGAGTTCACTAATTTCTCTTAGGTTAAATAATTTTTCCATGTTTTTGCTAGTAGGAATATTAGTCACATTTTTATTAGTTAATCTCATGGTTTCACCTTTGGTGGTGTTTTATTTATCAATATGCAAAACTTGTTGCATAGATTTCTTAACTATACAAGGTTCCAACAAACGAACATTATATTGAATTAGGTCCTTAAATCTATTTGTAACGCCCCGCCACAAAACCCCAAAGGACAACACATCTAACTAACAATTATGACACCATTTTTTTAAAAGTGAATCAACATATAGATCATATTATCAACTAACATAGAATGTAAACTACACGTACATATGCTCCAACTATGTCCTTTAGGGTATCATGACTGCATTATGTACATACATTCCTAGCATGTTTTAATCCAACTTGTAATACTAACCAACCCACAAAAGCTAATTATAAATCCATTGCATTGAGTAAATGAACATCATATGTCCATACATCATATTAAATAAATAGCCATCAATGATCAAATGTGAAACCTAATGAGTACATACATTGCTTTTATTACATGAAGGTGCATCATTTCATGATTACATAATTACATCAATACTTCCCAACACACAATGGGAAGTATACATTAGATACATGATAAGATACAACTAAAATGATTACATTACATAACATCAACACTATTTCAAGTCTAGTATAAGATCTAGAATCTCTCCAATACAACATCCATGCTCACGAACATCAACGGGGAACCCAATGGAATGCATAGCACATTCGACCTAACCATGTGGAACACTGAGGTCCACCCCCATGCTAGGAGATGACAATAAGGTCCCTCAACACAAAAGCAACCAAGAAAAAAGTAACACAACACAAGGGATAACATGACTCAAATATACAAAGTACACAAAACATCACATAACAGTGACACCGCTTCCAGAGGCATGCAAGCAATCAAGGGGAAAACAAGACTAGGGAATGATAGGTTGTTATAGGGAGGAGTGTCATTGCATGGTCTTGGCATGGGTTACCTTGATAGTTTAGATATTGGCCCCCATCCATGGGTTAACCTAACGGTCTAGACGTCGGCCCCCATCCATGGTTACCCTGACAGTCTCTCACAAGACGTAGGCCCCATACAGTGACACATGTGGAACCAACCTTACTTTCATGAGGACAAGGAATTTGGTCTTTCCAATCAGGCCTTCTCGACCCATCCTTAGCCTAAGCGAGCAAAGGTGAGGCTTCCAATTATCTTGATTAATGTGTAATCTATCCAACCCCCTAATTTATTTATTAGGTTATCACTGAGTTAAGAAACTCGTCAATGGGTTACCTTAATGCCACTTTGTGCATCTGCCCCCATTGAGAGCCACTCCCCCTACTAACAAATAGAAGATCCAAACAGATCAAACAGGGTAAATCCATCTTGCGCACCAACACGAAACCACAAGAACACATATCCAAACCAAGGCTTGGACCATCTTGCTCACAAATCACAACCATAATAACAAGTAAATTGTGTGAGGCTAAAAACCCTCATGAACACATCCAAGTATAAAATCAACCACCTTCAAAATGTCATAATCATGAAACCAATACTCAATCTATTATCCCCATGCCTCTACAAGACTACCAACATCCACTTTACACAAAATACTCCTACTTTCGTACAATAACCCAAAATCACTTACATTTCACTAGATAGATACATAATACAATCCAATCTCGCAAGTAAGCAATACAATCATGAAATTATCATGCTATAAAGAATCAAATGATTAAGAGGGAATTCAACAATGATAAGATAACTTAACCAATTTACGCAACAACACCCTCATTTAAACAATCATCCTAACAACCCATTTTACAAAAATCAACACAACATTCCTTACTAACAACCAATCCAATACTAGCCACAAAATGCATTGTTACCCCCATAATTATTTACAATAACCAACTACAAGATCGATTTACATTTCAATTATAAACTAATTATAAAAAAAGAACTCAACGTTCATAGAATGACATAAGATGATCTAACTCATTTATTTAATCAAAACAACAATTCACTTAATTGACATAACCAATTAATTTGCTTATTTAGAAACACCATTCTTTACCTATAACCATTTAGATATTCCTTTAGAAAATAACTATATCAGCAATATTCCAATTTTTTTCACATAGTGATATTATCAGTTTATTATTAGATGATTATATAATAAACAACATTATCATACTAAATAATTAACAAAGAGCTAGAGAACACTATCCATTTATAACATAGACATTTAAAGTTTACTCAAAAGGTAACATATAACAAACATTGATATATCTATAATATTTCCTTAATTATACATTTATATATGTTTTAAATAACTTAATAATACATTATTTAAATATGTAAATATTAAATCAAAATGTCGTTTTCAAATAACAGATTATAATAGGCAATATATATATATGCATATATATTTGAATGTCCACATTATACATATTCATCGAACTATGACAATTCAAATACTAACATATTACATATTTATCAATCACCCTACAACACTAATTACTAATCGAATTTCAAACGACTACCGAACTAAAATACATAATAAGTATCAAAAGTAGTTTACAGCAGGAAAATGACATATGTATTCATCAATCGACAATATACAACTTATTCCTTGAGCTTAGACACAATATTAAATGACAATTTCAAGGATAGTTAAAACTACAGATGACCCATATAAAGCTTGTTTGTTGTAAGCCAATGTCAACCCTATATCGCTAAGGCCAGGTGTGTCGATTAGTCAAGAGAGTGATGAAAGATAGAGGAATTAAAATGATGCCCTAATGTAATTGAACGCCATAAAATGGTACATTCTTTTTGTGAAGAAGACAAATTGCATCCATAAACATGGGAGACATATGCAAAGTTGGAGAAATTGGCTTGGTGATTCAAGACAATGGGGTATTTTCAGATTCAAGACTTTTACTTAACGCTAAGGGAGAGAAGAAAAAGAATCATTAATCGACCACCATAAAGAAAAGTTGGCATTTTCATATGGTCCCTAAATGTGGTCCTCGCACAGCTAATAGCACTATTAAGAACCCCCGAGTATGTTCTGGTTTCCACGCTACACCCAAATTCGTCTCTAAGATTGTTGCAAGAGGAATTGTTTAGAGAGATGTGCGCCATTTCCATCATTTTAAAATAGCGACATTGTTCTTGTGGAGAGTATTGGTGGTGCTAGATGAAACAATCTAAAAGATGGGCTTACACTACATTGGTGTTTGCTAGAAGTAGATGATGATGGGGCTAAAAAGCTCGCATAATGCATTTGACAGGGTAAGTCTATAACCCAGCATAAAATTCGATAGACTAAGAATCATGAGCAGGATACTAAAGTGGAAACGGTGAAGGAAAGGGCTGGCTAGGTGCAGCCTTAAAATGCTTAGAAGGAGCTCCTCTCCCAATCTGGAAACTCTAGTGCATCATTGTTCACGGGCTCAAGGAGTATGTATTCATCATTACCGTCTTCTGGGATGTGCTCTTCCTCGACATGAGCATACCTCTGTAGTGCAGCTCCTAATGGAAAGAAGTCATCAATTGATGGAACCTCATCAAGGGGACCAAAGTCTACTGCACAATTTCCCTCTGAAGACTCGCCAAAAAGTCCATCGTCCATGGTGCGCAACTGCTCTTCAAGAGGAAGAACTTATTGATGAGTAGTGGACAGCATTCCCACTTGATCTACTTCATCGCTCGGAAGTCTGAAACTGTATTGTTGTCCTTCTATTATTGCTGCCCCAACATCCTCTTGAGGACTACCTTCAACTGAGTCATAATGATGATGATGGGGCTAAAAAGCTCGCATAATGCATTTGACAAGGTAAGTCTATAACCCAGCATAAAATTCGATAGACTAAGAATCATGAGCAGGATACTGAAGTGGAAACGGTGAAGGAAAGGGTTGGCTAGGTGCAGCCTTAAAATGCTTAGAAACTTTAAAGTAAATGCAAATAGCTAGGATGTAGATAGAATAAATCATCAATAATAAAATTTGCGGGTATTCCTTGAGAGGGCTAAATCCAACATCTAAAAAGTTGTGTTACTTAAGCATGGATTTAATTATGTATATATCTAATATCGAAAACTCCTAACTTTGATAACTTTTAGGAATAGTAATAGAGATCATAGTTCAAAATCCTATGTTGTTGCAGGCAATGAATACGCTGGGAAGATTCACACTCCAAAGAAATCGATATATTCAATGCATGTAAACAAATCGACACAAACAATATTGAAATTAGGACTTGGAAATAAAACATAGCTTGCAGTATTCATGGGACAGCTAACTCTTCCATGTATGCATGCAATTGGTAGATGTAGATAGATGGTTTCACAGGAATTCAACAATACAAGATGTGTGAAAAGATATATTTGCATTAAATTTACAAACAAACCATTGAATGCAAAACAATCCAACCAAGATGCTATCGTAAGAAGATCAAAGACTCACCCAGAAATTCACTTCCTCGAAATGATTGGATTTGATGCCTTCTATGATTCTTCCCCCAAGAATCAACGATAGAAATGAAATTCCTTTTCAAAAAATTTCTTCTAAAAACCCTTATTTAACTTTTTCCCAAAAAACCTCATTTCTTCCCCAAAATCTACATAATAAACGAATTATCTTCCAGACCAAACCCCTCCCCCCCATTCGAAAACTAAAAATACAAGATAAAACTCCCCCAAAATCTCCCCAAAAGATAATAATTTATTAACCAATGAAAGCTTCTATTTTTCGAAAACAAAAAGCAGATAAAAAACTCGTAAAAACAAGAAGTTTCCAAACAATAACTAGTTTGAAGTTAGGCATGTGCTTCAAAATTACTTTTTATATCTTTTAAATTGCTTTAACAACTTGTTCGAAATCACATCCAATTAACTATTTTATTTTAAATTATATTATTTTCCTCATTTGCTTAATTAAATCTCAATGATAATAATAATTATCTTTATATTTAATTATAAAATACTTTATCACATAACAATTTAATTTAATAAATTAATTATCAAAAATTCCATATAAATATCTATTTTCAATCTTGATTTATTTAATTATTTATATAATTCCAAATTAATTAAACAACCTTATAAATCAATTTAATTTAATTTAATTGATTAAACAAGGAAACTCATAACACTAATTTCTCCACAAATTACCATTACAAATTATTTAAATTTAATAAATAATTAAACAACATAATCAACAATTAACTAAGTGTCATCACAAATCACCCAAAAACCATAAAGTCAAAATGAGACAATTGACCAAAGGTACAAACCAAACTGACAGGGTGACTACACGGGAACTCATCCTCGTCGAGGATGATGGCAAGGGTAGAGGACCTTTTGTCATCTTTGTTTTCAACAACATTTCCTTTGGGTTTTAAGGCATGCTTAGACCTGACAATTCAGGTGGAGTCGATGCCTGGTACCTGCAATCTGTATCATACAAACTATCAAACAACATATATATATATATATATATATATCAAACAATCAAACACACCATGACAAGAAATCGCAACTTAGCAAGGTACTCGTGAATGAGTAATGTTACATTGTCCCTCCCACCAAGACACTTCAAACAATAATCCACATCAACGAATAACAACAATTACATTGTAAACAACATAGATCAATCATGAATTAAATGCACAATAAACATAATCATATAACCACATGATACTCATAACTAAATTAATCTGAACACACAAATAAAACCATATAACCATCATAACATATGCATAAGTCTATAGTATCATGAACATCAAAGTATAATCAATTTTCATCCAAAACCAATCCAAAATAGTAAAACTAGCATCAACAAGGTATCATAATATATGTCCTAACAGAATAATCATCAGTCCACTAGGGAATAGCATGAGGGGCACTACATCCTCCCCCCCTAGGATCAGGCTTACTCCTAGAAGCATGCAAACAAGTATTTGTAAAACTCTCACATCTGAGATGCATTCTCCCAAGCAACTGAAGCCTTAATGTTAGGATTTTACTAGACCCTCACCTAGACTATGACTTGTCCCCCGAGGGTCAATCCCTAATGTTGTAGAACGTGCACGGGTTCCAAAGAACATTGCCCATCCTCTACCTGAGGTCTCAATGATTGTGTCCTGGTACTCAACTTGGTGGTTACCAACCACTACAAATGCTCTATGAGACCTACCAACATCCCCCGCTGTTAGTTCTGAGGTTGTAGGCCTCTAAGTGAATCATGTTGTGTTCTTCTAAGGACACTGTCGAGCTATGTGTCCCTATTGGCTGCAAGAGAAACATCATGTGCCTCTACCATACCCCTAGCCACCTAATGGTGCACTAGACTTCCACTAACCACAAACTAAGTGCTCTATGTTGGCTGGTCAGAACGATCATGCTTGTTTCATTTCCAACTCTGATCTTTCCTAGACTGAAGCCTACCACCTTGCTGAGACAAAGAATTCTCATGTTTCAGTTAGGAATGTTATTGTTGTCCACCCTTAGTGGGTGCTTGATGGCTCTTAGAGGAACCCAAAACCTGAGATTGACCACCTTGAGACCCGAAACCTGCTAGAGGTGCACTACCAATCTGTATGCCTGTATGACCTCCTAATGCCATGGCCAAATTTTCCTCCACCAAACGAGCCTTTTCTACAGCCACCTAGATAGTCTTCAGCTTGAAGACATGAACTCCTCCACTAATATGGGCATTCAAACCCCTGATAAAGTGTTGCACCAACATAGCCTCGTCATTGTCGATACCAGCATACTACTTAAGCTCATAAAACATACACTCATACTGCTCTACTGACATGTCCATCTATCTCAACTCATGAAATTCATCTGCACAGTGTTGTCTCCAATGATCTAACAGAAAATGAGCTCTAAATCTCTCCATGAACATCTCCCAAGACATTGAACCGATGTCCAAATGCAATTTTTGCTCCTCTAAATGCCACCAGGTAGATGCAAAACCTCTCAAATGCATAATGGCACATCTGGCCTTGGTGTTGCTGCCATACAGATGCATGGAAAAACACCTTTCCAAATCAATCATCCAAGTCTTTGTCTCCAGACCATCACTAGAACCATCAAAAGTAGGAGGATGTGCCCTTAAAATATTTCTCATATGACTCGCTGCAATAGCCTCCTACTCTACTGTAGCCTCTCTCCTCCTAGGAGACCTTTCTCTTTCCCTATCCACTTGTTAGTTACCCACCTGTCTAGGGCCTAAGCGGGCAAGGGCCTCCTCTAACATATGATAGTTGATCTCCCTCTAACCCTGGCTAACCCAGATTCTAACCTCCACCTCCTGGGTTATTTTGAGACCCCGGTTGTTCCTCATGTTCAAACTCGTGGGAACTCTAAGGAGTATTTTAGTGGCTAGCCCCATGACCTCTACCATGACCCCTACCTCAACCTCTAGGAATCTTCCTACACATCAACACCAAAAGACAAGTCATGGATATTAGGTGAGGATGACAGAAGGGGAAAAAACATAAGCTCGAGAATCTAAGCACTAGGACAACATAATGGGCTTAATTAACCCAGAGTACCCAGTTTTAGAACCTAGCTCTGATACCAAGTGTAACACCCCGCCATGAAACCCAAAAGGACAACACATCTAACTGACAATTATGACACATTTTTTTTAAGTGAATCACCATATAGATCATACTATTAACTAACATAGAATGTAAACTAAATGTACATATGCTCCAACTATGTCCTTTAGGGTATCATGACTGCATTACATACATACATTCCTAACATGTTTTAATCCAACTTCTAAGATTAACCAACCCACAAAATCTAATTATAAATCCATTGCATTGAGCAAATGAACATCATTTGTCCACACATCATATTAAATAAATAACCATCAATAATCAAATGTTAAACCCAAGGAGTACATACATCGCTTTGATTACATGAAGGTGTGTCATTTCATGATTACATAATTACATCAATACTTCCCAACACACAACGAGAAGGATATATTGGATACATGATAAGATACAACTAAAATGATTACATTACATAACATCAACACTATCTCAAGTCTGGTACAAGATTTGGAATCTCTGTAAAGGTACAACATCCATGCTCATGAACATCAATGAGGAACCCAATGGAGTGCATAGCACATTCCACCTGACTATGTGGAACCCTGAGGTCCACCCCCGTGCTAGGAGATGACAATAAGGTCCCACCACAAAAGCAGTTGTGGACACATAAAAATAATCCCTTTTTTCTTGCTTGATTTGGGAATAATTGATTATAAATTGGACTTAATGAAGCCTTGATTTAGTGTTGTGAGGTGTTCTACACATCCACACTAGGTCTTGGACCCTTGTAAACTGAATAAAATGTGTTTAACGATGTCTTATAAAGGTGTTGTAAAGTGTTGTAAAAGACTTCCACACCTCTCTAGACTTAATGGACCCATATTTCCCTAATTCAACATTATAAAATGTATTTAAATGTATTATCACATTAATCTAGAAGGCTTATAACTTAAACCTTATCTTAATCTAGTGTTATAATGTGTCTTACACCTTCACATTGGATATTGTGCCTTTCTAGGCTAAGTGGACCTAATTTTAGTGTTGTAAAGTATTTAATCACCATTTCACATTGAATTCTATGTCCCAAGCCCTAATTGACCTTTACATCATCATTAATAGGCCCCTATGACCCCATAATGTGCATCCCAAGGCATTATTTGATCAAATACCCGATGAAATCAACATAAGAATTGAAATTCCACATTCCCCAACATTCCAGTTGTCAAAAGGGCCCCTATGGGACTAAGTCGCCCATCTTGGAAAATGAGTCCCTACCAAGTGGGACTAAGTCACCCAGCATGGCGACTTAGTCCAATTTGGCCTGGTTTCGAGGATTGAGCAGGAAATTTTGGATTTTAAGTTTATTCTTCCTCCATGTTGACCTTGGGGATCAAATTAACAGGAAAATAAGGTGAATTTCCTATAAATATAAGTCTCTAAACCCTAATTCATAACACATTGATTACTCATTCACCACTCATCATGTTCTCAAGTCAAGCAAGCTAGGGTTTTAGTATTCTAGGTCATCAAGATAACACTTTTCAAACATTCAAGGGCATATTATTCAACTATTGCTCCAGAAAATCAAGATCAATCATCATGGAAAGGTATTAACTCCATTGTTTCATGTTTCATTACATCATTTCTCCATTTTGGTTTAATTACCTAAAAAGGGGTTTGACCAAGGCAAACCCCCATGCCCTAACAATAAACATTTTCTCCTTCTATCTTTGTGTGTTTGCAGATTTAGGAATTTTGAGGGTTTGAAGATCATTGAAGATAAGGTTGAAGACTTTTTGAAGACCTCTCCTCGCTTGCAAAGCCAAAATATCAACAAAAAGTCACTTTTAGGCTTGAAAATCAAAGTTTCAGAACCGGATACCAGTCAGGAACCAAAGTGCAGATCGAAGGCTTTCGTTTCCACTTTTGGATTTTCAAAAATTTAGAAGTGGACTAAGTCACCAACAATGGTGACTTAGTCCCACTGAACCTATTTTTTGGAGGTTTCTATAGATTTGGATGCCCATTTGGCTAAAACGCACTCCAGACCATTTTTCTAGATCTGGGACTAAGTCACTGAGATTGGCACAAGTGTCCCAATTGGTTTCTACATCAGTTTTATCAAGATTCTAGACCTTCATTCCATCCTTTTTTAGCCTCTAGGTGTACACATTCTATTTCATAGCTTTCTGTGTAGTTTTGTTTGCATTTCTAGGTCATTTATCACATGTTTGCATATCACAATGTGTTTTCCAGCAAATTGCATTTCTTAAGTTTTGCATTAATAATCAGCATATTTTATCAATTTTTTTCCTTTAGACATTGTATCTAGCCATATTGCATCACTCTTTACATTAATCTTGAATGTAGACATTGCCCATTTTGGCCCATCTCTCTCTTTTTAGGTGAAAAACCCTAGAAGTGTTAGAGAGCATTTGGGTGCCAAAATCTTTGTCCACAACAGTCAAGAAAACACTAGCACCACACAAGGTCTAACATGACTCCAATATACAAAGTACACAAAACTAAGGTATGCTAGGTTGCTATAGGGAGGAGTGTCATCACATGGTCCTGACATGGGTTACCCTAATAGTTTAGACATCAGCCTCCATCCATGGGTTACCCTAAAAATCTAGATGTTGGCCCCCATCTATGGTTACCCTGATAGTTTCTCACAAGACGTCGGCCCCATACGGTGACACATGTGGAACCAACCTTCCTTAGGTGAGGACAAGGAAGTTGGTCTTTCCAACCAGGCCTTCTCAACCCATCCTTAGCCTAAACGAGCACTACAGGCATGGGTGAGGCTTTCAGTTATCTTCATTAATGTGTAATCTACCCAACCCCCTAATTTATTTATTAGGTTATCACTGAGTTAAGAAACTCTCCAATGGATTACCCTGACATCACTTTGTGTGTCGACCCCCATTGAGAGCCACTCCCCCTACTAACAAATAGAAGACCCAAACACATCAAACATGGTAAAACCATCTTGCGCACCAACATGAAACCACAAGAACACATATCCAAAGCAAGGCTTGGACCATCTTGCTCACAAATCACAGCCATAATAACAAGTAAATCGTGTGAGGCTAAAAACCCTCATGAACACATCCAAGTATAAAATCAACCAGCTTCAAAATGTCATAATCATGAAACCAATACTCAAGCTATTATCCCCATGCCTCTAGAAGACTACCAACATCCACTTTACACAAAAGACTCCTACTTTCGTACAATAACCCAAAATCACTTACATTTCACTAGACAGATACATAATAAAATCTAAGCTCGCAGGTAAGCAATACAATCATGAAATCCTCATGCTATAACAAATCAAATGATTAAGATGGAATTCAGCAATTAGAAGATATTATTAACCAATTTACACAACGACACCCTCATTTAAACTATCATCCTAACAACCCATTTTACAAAAATCAACACAGCATTCCTTACTAGCAACCAATCCAATACTAGCCACAAAATACATTGTTACCCCCATAATTATTTACAATAACCAACTACACAATGGATTTAAATTTCAACTATAAAATAATTATAAAAAAATAACTCGATGTTCATAGAATGACATAAGATGATCTAACTCATTTATTTAATCAAAACATCAATTCACCTAATTGACATAACCAATTAATTTGCTTATTTAGAAACACCATTCTTTACCTATAACCATTTAGATATTCCTTTAGAAAATAACTATATTAGAAATATTCCAATTTGTTTCACATAGTGATATTATCAATTTATTATTAGATGATTATATAATAAACAACATTCTCATACTAAATAATTAACAAAGAGCTAGAGAATACTATCCATCTATAACATAGACATTTAAAGTTTACTCAAAAGGTAACATATAACAAACATTGATATATCTATAATAATTCCTTAATTATACATTTATATATGTTTTAAATAACTTAATAATACATTATTTAAATATGCAAATATTAAATCAGAATGCAGTTTTCAAATAACAGATTATAATAGGCAATATATTTATGTATACTGTAACGCCCCGACTTAGTTACGTTATAACAAAGAGCAAAAACAAAGTTAACTGAATAATTTTTTTTTATAATTGTTTACGCATATGTTATAAAGTTTCCAAGACGTAACATAAACTCAAAAATTAAACTCAACACATTGATCATCAACAAAAGTACAAATTTGATTTCATGTAAGATCCAATTTATAAAACTACATACAATCAAATATCCCAAATGTCCATTTTACATAAAGTGACATTTCAAAGAATCTCCATACATCAAAGGTGGTACAATCAGTACACTCTTACATAAGAGATAATTTACAAAACATATAGTGTTCATCTAACATCTGATACAATATCCACGAACAAGCTCCGCATCAACAGTCACGAACAAAGTAGTAACTGGAAACTGCTGCAAGCTTGGAATCAACTGCAAGAAAGTTCAAATAAAGGTGTAGCACAGTTTCCTCCCGACCACGTAGAACCCAAAGGTCCACTCCCTCCGTGCTAGGAGATACTGACAGGTCCACAAACAATGCAGATAGAACATCACATTTACGGGGTTTACAATTCACAATACGACATAACGTTTACAAAACAAAACGGATAAAATCACAGTATCAAGTTACATTAAATTGAAATCTCAACAAAAGGAAACACCATCATGATATAGACTAAGAGAGTGTCATCACATTGTCGGGATAGGTTACCCTAGTGAATCTTCCTAGACTACCGGCCCTCACCAAGAGTTACCCTGGTAGCCTCTACCGATTCCCGACCCCTATGCAGACTAATGCGGTGTCGTTACATCTTTCAATCTGAGGACAAGATGGCGACTTGCCATTCCAGGCCTTCTCAGCCTTTTCTCAACCTAAACGAGCATTAAGAAGTAGACGAGGCATACCATTATCTGATTTAGTGTTTAGAACTACCCAACCCCTAATATATTAGTTAGGTTATCACTTAATTAACACACCTACATTAGGTTACCCAGACAATCACTATAGGATTTTGGCCCCTAACGCAAGCCACTCTCTCTATAACATGACTCAACATAAAATCAATCTAGGGGTAGCTTCCAAGCGTAAAAGTTTAATACCACAAAGATTTTCATCTTTCACAAGAGAAAGAACAATTCCTCTAAAATGTCACATTTGACAAAAAACAATAAAGAACAACAAAATTTTTGGAAAGAGTCTTCAATCATAAGATCATATATTACACAGGTACAAATATTTTGATCATGTGGTGAATCTATATTTTCATAATGTCACCAAAACAACAACCAGATGTGCAAGACCTTTCCCTAAATATAATCATGGCAACAATACCGATTATATAAACATTTATATCATATATTACAAGTATATCTTCCTAATCTCTAGAAGTAAAATCTTGACATCTCTTAACATTTTAACTTCCATTTTGACAAATTTAAACATACATACTTACATAGACTTTCTTGCCCACAGTTTCCTAAGATAAAAATTCTCAAATCAGCACACTTACATAATTAATAACTAACACTATTTTCATTTTAAATATACAATTCACACACAAATAACAAGATCAATTTAAAGTAAAGTTAAAGTATTAATAAATATTTATATCCAACAAAATTATCTATTTATACGTATTTGAATAACATCATGCAGTCAAATACAAAAATTGATAACTTAAGCAAGAATAGTTCCTAATAGTCTATTCATTAGACGTGCCAGTCATAATATCCGTGTCTAAACTTATAGTTAAATTTCACCTGATGGAATAATTTGTGCGCACTAAGGATAACTTCAGATAACGAAGGAAAAGCTTATTTCCTTGCATGCATGGTGCTATTATCACATAAACTAAATTTAACAGGAATGAAGATATGAAGGTATTTCCGGAGATTATTATGCATGATGAGAGATGCATGACAGCTACACCAACACTCACCAGACTAGTACGGTTTGTTTTAAATCAAAAGTCTATCTCCAAATTAGTACAAGGTGCATTATGAGGTTATCTTCTTTTGAGGCATAGTAGACTCTTGTTCTCCTTCGAATAAAAAAAAAAATCACAAATCACTGATATAAGACAAACTACGGCTGACAGAAAGGAAATTCCCCAAACTAGAACTAAAGAACTTTGAATAAAGAGTAATTTGCTCAAGAAAAATTCTATGAACGAATTCTCAAATCCCTAGCTATGCTGCGCACGTTCTCAAGGAAAGATTTGTTACTATTTAAGCATTTGATTCAGAATGATATCAATATATACTAGAAGACGAAAAATCATTTCTTATTCAGACTATAGCATGCGTTATCAGGGAACCAATTTTTTATGAAATCAGAAAGAATATTAAAATCTAAACATTATAAACACCAGCGCTTGGTCTAGCAACGCACAGAGTTTTTTTGTTTTAAAACTAAGACAATTGTCAATGGCGGGTATAAACCTTATTATGAACAAGGTGTATTTCCAATAATCAAAGAGTTTCTATACCAAATCTACAGCCGACGCGTTTAAGGAAGAGTCTTACTATGGTAAACAAAGAAATCAAAGTGGCTTCACTTTCTCTATAAACAGATCATTTTATTTGCTAAATACGTTGGTGAAGGAAGAAGAGCATGATACAAGTTATATACTATAAACTACAGATTTTACTTCAAGATTAAATTTGTGCACATACACTATATCAGGAAAAACTATAACAAGATTCCTCCTTCTATCACAATCCTTACTAGATTAAATACATAGCTTAGGAAGAAGTTGTGCTAGAATTTGATGGGCAGAATACATTAAATCCACAGGCTAAGAACCTTCAAGTAATATTCTATGAAATTTCTGGTATACTAATGCGTACAGGAAATTTTATTTCTTTCTATTTTCGAAAATAAAAGAAAATCTTTCTTAAAATCTCATATTCATACTGTTACATTCTTAATACAACCTGGTTAAAGATGTATTCAGATCTAGAATACTGTAAGTACAATATGTTTTATTTCTTTTCTACTTAAAGTTTAATTACTTTTCTAATTTTGTTTCTTTGTTGTTTGTGCAGGTTCAGCAAAACAATTTCCTTTCAAATCAACGATTCCTACAATAAATTTCTAGAATTCAAGCACAAGAAAAAGAATTCAAGAAGAGAACCTGTTTAAACTCGAAAACTAGCTGAAAAACGATCCTTTGAAAACTTTTGTCAACCCCCAAGTCAAATCACCAGATTTCAATGAAGAATTTGCAATGAACTCAGCTTCAAAATTACACTTTAAAACAAAATCCTAAAGAAAAACTCTTCTGAAACAATTTTTGTACTGAAATTTTGCTAAAAAGCTGCTGCCGTAAAATTCTTCCCGTGAATGCACAATTTCCCCAAAATCCAAAAGATATAAATTCATGCAATCAAGATTTCCAATCATTCAATTTTAACTGATAGTTTCATTTGCATTGTAAATAGCTCATTCAGTTCAACTCATTCTTTAAAATATCAGAACAAACCTTTAACTGACAATCAGAGATTCTTATCTCGTCGAAAATATCTTGCTTTTAAAAATATCTATTTCACACAATTCAATTTGCACAATTAAAACAACAATAATATTATTTTAATTAAAAAATTGCAAAGAAATAACTTATTTAATTTAACTTAATAAATTAAATCATTAACGTTGGTTAAAACATTAATAAACATTTAATAAAATTAAATATTATATTCGCAAACACAAAACAATATATATATGAACACGACAAGACAAACTGGGCTACACGGGATAACACAAAGATACTCGTTCGAAAACAAACGATAGTTTAAAAGGACCTGTCAATACCTCTAACAACATATTTATAATGAATTAGGGTACACTCAGACCTGACAAGCAGGTGGAGCTGTTACCCGGTACCTGTGTCTACAGGAAAACATCAAGGTTAAAACATGTATATATATAATCTCATGTTAGAAAACACACCATGAATAAGAATTACAGTGTAGCAGGGTAATCACGAATGAGTAATGCTACACTATCTTATCCACTGACACAAACGAGCAAGATCAATCATATACAATCATATCAACATGATAACATAAGCAATAATTATAAGCAATAAGCTATATCATGAATGAAACTATCAGAGTATCATTGAACCAACATAACCAAATAACCAAGATGTCAATGTATCATCCGCAAAATCAAAACAACATAGTATCCAGAATCAACTAAGCATCTAACAAGCAGAATCAAACTAAACAGTATGTCTAAACTGGAGGGGCACTACATATACATTTATATATAAATATATATGCATATATATATATATATTCAAATGCCCACATTATACACATTCATCGAACTATGACAATTTGAATACTAAGAAATTACATATTTATCAATCACCCTACAACACTAATTACTAATTGAATTCCAAATGATCACTGAACTAAAATACATAATAAGTATCAAATTTAGTTTACAGTAGGAAAATGACATATGTATTCATCAATCAGCAATATGCAGCTTATTCGTTGAGCTTAGACATAATATAAAACAAAAATTTCAAGGATAGTTCAAACTTTAGATGACTGATATAAAGCATGTTCATTGTATGTTGAATTTCAACCCTATATCGCTAAGGCCAAGTATGGTGAAGTTTGATTAGTTAGGAGAATGATGAAAGATAGATGAATTAAAATGATACCCTAATGTAGTTGGATTGAACGCCATAAAATGGCACATGCTTTTTGTGAAGAAGACAGATTGCATCCATAAACATGGGAGACATATGCAAAGTTGGAGAAATTGGCTTGGCAACTGAAGATAGCAGGGTATTTTCATATTCGAGACTTTTACTTAATGCGGAGGGAGAGAAGACAGAATCATTAATTGGCCACCATAAAGAAAAGTTTTCGTTTGCATATGGTCTGCTAAACGTAGTCCTTGCACATCTAATAACATTGTTAAGAACCCCCAAGTATGTTCTAGTTGTCACGCTACATCCAAATTCGTCTCCAAGATTGTTGCAAGAGGAATTTTTTTGAGAGATGTGCACCATTTCCATCATTTTAAAATAGCGACATTGTTCTTGTGGAGAGTATCGGTGATACTAGATGAAACAATTTGAAAGATGGGCTCACACTACATTGGTTTGCACTAGAAGTAAATGATGATGGGGCTAAAAATCTCACATAATGCATTTGATAGGGTAATTCTATAACACAACATAAAATTCGATAGACTAAGGATCATGAGCAGGATACTGAAGTGGAAACGGTGAAGGAGAGGGCTGACCAGGTGCAGCCTTAAAACGCTTAGAAACTTTAAAGTAAATGTAAATAGCTAGGATGCAGATAGAATAAATCATCAATAATAAAATCTATGGGTATTCCTTGAGAGGGCTAAGCCCAACATCTCAAAATTTGAGAAGGTTCCTAAAATGTTACTTAAGCATGGATTTAATTATGTATATATCTAATACCGACAACTCCTAACTTTGATAACTTTCAGGAATAGTAATAGAGATCATAGTTCAAAATCCTACATTGCTACAGGCAATGAATATGCTTGGAATATTCGCACTCCAAAGCAATTGATATATTCAATTCATGTAATAAAATCAACACAAATAGTATTGAAATCAAGACTTGGAAATAAAACGTTGCTTGCAGTATTCATGGGACAGCTAACTCTTCCATGTATGCATGCAATCAGTAGACGTAGATAGATGGTTTCACAATACTGCAACAATACAAGATGTGTGAAAAGATATATTTGCATTAAATTTAAAAACAAATCATTAAATGCTAAAGAATCCAACTAGGATACTATCGTAAGAAGATCAAAGACTCACCCAGAAATTTTCTTTCTCGAAATGATTTGATTTGATGCCTTCTATGTTTCTTCCCCCAAGAGTCAATGATAGAAATGAAATTATTTTTCAGAAATTTTCTTCTCAAAAACCTTATTTAACTTTTTCCCAGAACTCTTGATTTCTTCCCCAAAATCTACATAATAAATGAATTATCTTCCAAACCAACCCCCCCCCCCCATTCGAAAACCAGAAATCCAAGATAAAAACCACCCAAAATCTCCCCAAAAGATAATAATTTTATTAACCAAGGAAAGCTTATGTTTTTCGAAAACAAAAAGCAGATAAAAATCTCATAAAAACAAGTTTCCAAACAATAACGAGTTTGAAGTCACGCATGTGCTTCGAAATTACTTTTTCTACCTTTTAAATTGATATAACAACTTGTTCAAAATCACATCCAATTAACTATTTTATTTTAAATTATATTATTTTCCTCATTTGCTTAATTAAATCTCAACGATAATAATAATTATCTTTATATTTAATTATAAAATACTTTATCACATAACAATTTAATTTAATAAATTAATTACCAAAAATTTCATATAAATATCTATTTTCAATCTTGATATATTTAATTATTTATTTAATTCCAATTAATTAAACAACCTTATAAATCAACTTAATTTAATTAAATCAATTAAACAAGGCAACTCATACCATTATTGTCATTCTATATCGTTTCTGAGTATTGCTTTGCATTTGAGTGTTGGTTACATTCAGGGAAGAAAGCAGATTGTGTGGGTGAGTATTAAAAAAATCCCAATGCAACATAAGAATCTGTAGAGGAGTAAAATGGGTGGACCAAGGAAAAGAATAGAGCCACCAAACTACCAAGCCCTCAAACAGAATGTGGAACTATGGAGGATGTTTGAGAATGTGGGTATGGTCTCATTCTTCAAATCTCTCAAAGGATACAATGAGAGTTTAACTACTAAATTCACCAACTCTTGGAGGAAGGGCAATGTCACTATAGGCGCTGTGAAGTTTGAGGTCACCACTCATTTCATTGTTGAAGCTATAGGTCTACAGAATACTAGGCTAAAAGTTGCTAAGAAAAGTGGAGCGGACTACCAAAGGTTTGTTGATAAATTCCTTCATGAAGGTGAAAATCTCAAGAGATTCTAGAATGGGTATGCCAGACTTGAACTTCCTCCTCCTTTTTCTCTTGTGAGTCTATTTGTAACGTGTTATTTTACTCTTGAGGGTAGGTACATGTTGGTTCATGCGTACCACTTCCCTCTGTTAAACAATATTAGGCATGGGGAGTGTATCAATTTTCCTTTTACCTGTTGTCCTCCCTACAGCTTAACATTGAAAAAGGAGCTATCCCTCCCCTCCACTAGGGTCTATGCTCACATTGTACAAATATGCCCTGCCCCTGAATCCTCATGGAAATCCTTTAAATGCTAGAATTGAAAACCCAAATCAGTCTAATGAGGAAAATGTGGAACAACCGGAGGAGGAAAACCCTAATGTTGATGAACAAATTCCCCACCACCCTCCTGCAATTGCTGCTAGGCGTGTGCTAATCCTTGCTAAAAGAAACTCCCCTGTGGCTAATGTGTCTAATCCCTCTACTCCTTTGTCACAAAAGAGTGAGGATTTGAGAAGATTTCAATTAGAGCTCATTAGAGCAATGCCTGAAAAAAGGAAACACTCTTCTCTGTTGTTGGAACCCCTAAAAGCTAAGAAACCCAGACATGACATTAATCCTAGAGATGTAATTCATATCTCTGAGGAAGGAAACCAAATGGAGGAGGCCAAAGAAATTTTACAAGGGCAAGGGAGTGGAGGTAGTGGAGGAAGATGGTCGGCTCATCTAGCGAAGGTGGCCTCGAAAGAGAAAAAGGAAAAACATAAATTGTCTGTGAATGAGGAGGAGGACCTAGGGTATGAAGATTTTGAGGCTCAAGAAGAAGAAGAGTCTGAAGACTTTGATTTTGAGGACATCACCTATGAGATGGGGGAGGATGGTTTAGAGGAGGAAAAAGAGGAGGAAGAGGAGGAGCAAGTGGAGCCTTTTGAGGATAAGATTGAGGTCGGGAATGAGTAGGATGTTGGGTTCTCTGGAATGGAGAACAAAACCGAGGATATTGGTAATGATTTTTTAAAAAGAAAACTAACTTTCTTGCAGGTACAGTTTGAAGACATGGAGAAGGCGTTAGTTACTCTCGTGAGAGTAACTAACAGGTTGATGAGAATAGTGATGCTTGGAGCAGCTTCTAGCGAAACAAAGCTTACTAGGAAACTGAAGAAATAGAAGAAAATTGATACCCTGAAGATGTTGGATGAAATAGAGGACCCTAACTGGCGCGAATACATTGCTCTCATGGGAGAGTATGGGGACCTGTTAAAGAAAACCAATTAATGGCTTGTGTTGCTGCTTTATTATTTTTTAATGGGTTTTTTGTCGTTTTATCATATATGGGACTATTCTGTTAATTTCTATAGGTTATGGTGGAATACCACCTGGAATACTATTAATTTAATTAATGGTCTTCGTGGATTGAAGTATGCTGGTAAAAACTTAATTTTTTTATTGATAATGGCTGGACTATGGTTACACTTTCAAATTTTGGCCCATGTGCTAAATCTGATGTTTTTTTTTGGTTAGTTAGTGGTGTCATTTCCCACCTCTCTTTGCTTATTTTTGGTCTGTTACTCTAACTATGGGATCAAGGCCCTTCCCTACTTATCTAATAAAAAACTCATACCATTAATTTCTCCACAAATTACCATTACAAATTATTTAAATTTAATAACTAATTAAACAACATAATCAACAATTAACTAAGTATCATCACAAATCATCCAACAACCATAAAGTCAAAACAAGACAACTGGCCAAAGGTGCAAACTAGACTGACAAGGTGACTACATGGGTACTCATCCTCATTGAGACTGATGGCAAGGTTAGGGGACCTTTTGTCATCTCCATTTTCAACAACATTTCCATTGGGTTTTAAGGCACACTTAGACCTGACAATTCAGGTGGATTCAATGCTTGGTACCTACAATCTACATCATACAAATTGTCGAACAACATATATATATGTGAATGCTTTGCCTAGACCTGCTCAAACATGAACAAACAATCAAACATTAGTCCTTAAACAAGTGTAAACAAGCATTCCCCATGAAATTCATTCAAACACAAGAACATGAAATCAAAATGAAGTAATCAAATGAACTACTAATGAAAGTCTATTCTAATGCCCAAACTAGCATCCAATGGGGGAATTGGTGCTTCTTTGATGTGGAAAGAAGCCCTTTCCCAATTCCTTGATAAGCTTGATGATAGATGTGTGATTTTTGATGCAAAATGCCAATAACCTAGCTATGGATGATGAGATTCTATGCTAACTTGGATGAAATCATGGATACTTTGAACTCAAATGACTATAATCTCTTTGCATGAAGTTGTGTCAACTTGTGGATGAACTTCTGTGTCCCAAATCAACAGAGAAGGCCTCTATTTATAATGAAGAGGGATGGAAGAATGAAGAATAGGATAAATGTGGGATTAAAGAAGGGACCAATGGCATTGTGCCACTTGTCAACATGCTAATGAAGGAGAGTGGAGCACATTTTGAACAATGTGCATGTTAAATGCATGTAGGTGAAATGTGAATTTGAAGAGGTGACTTGTGTAAGAGAGATGTAAGAGGAATTAATGCCAAGTTGGCTCAAGGAGAGGACATGTAAGAGTCTTTAATGCCAAGTTGGAGGACAAAAGTCCTTTGGGAGGGAGAATTTAAATAAGTGGAATATTCCAAGAATATGCCATATTTGAATGAAAAATGAGGAATTAATAAATCAGATAAATTGATTTACATGTGCAATTTGCAAAAGCTAGAGGAATGGAGGATTAGTGTTAGGAGTTAATTAGGATTAATTAACTTAGATGAAGTTATTTTGATTTGACATTTGATTTAGATATTTAGATTTATTAAAATCAAATGAGATGATAGTTGGGAGATAAGTAATTTAATTAAATAAAATAATTTATTCAATTAAATGAAGAACATTAGGATTTAATTAAATAAAGTTGATTTATTTAATTAAAGGAAGAACATTAGGATTTAATAAATAAAGTTGATTTCTTTAATCAAAGAAAGAACATTAGGATTTAATTAAATAAAGTTGATTTATTTAATCAAAGAGGAACATTAGGATTTAATTAAATAAAGTTGATTTATTTAATCAAAGAAGAACATTAGGATTTAATTAAATAAAGTTCATTTATTTAATTAAATGAAGAATATTAGGATTTTAATTAAATAAAGTTGATTTATTTAATCAAAGAGAAATTTTGATGAATTAATTAAATAAATATTATTCAATTAATTGGTTAGTAAAGAAATGATCAAGGAAGATTTGAAGTTAGTCAATCAGGATCGAGTGCATGATATCAATAAAGATATTTTGAGTGTCTACATTTTTCCCTTCTTTGAAGCAATGTACCTATTGCGTTGGTTCAAAGAATAATACAAGTGAGATCAAAATTTAAAAAAATTCTAATTTTTTCGGATGCCCCATTGTTTCCCCAGTGAAAAGAAGTACACTGGTACACTGCCCCCTCGAGAGATCGAGCGAAAAGTTCAATTTGAGGGTCGATCTCGTGACAATGAGGGTCAAGATGGATGTATGGATGGTTATGATGATGATGCAAATGAGATGGTTTTAAGATGCTTAGAATAACCAATCTATATTATGGTGCAATGATGGAAATGCAATTCCTGTGAAATGATCGGTGTTTCATATTATGTATGATATGGATGATACGTAGTATGCTGATGGTTTGTGGATGTGGAATGGATGCATTGGTTGACTATCATGATACCATGTCAACGCAGAGAGAAGAAAGAAGAAATGAGATGATGATAAGAGGATCCAACAAGTCCATGATCTGTCGAGACTTTATTAGAAATAATGATGAGAGATGATGATGTTTCGCTTATCAGAAATTGGGATTTTAAAAGAGCTTACTTACCTTATGTTTGATAACACACATAGATATGATGCATCAAGGTATAAAGAACTAGGATGGCATTGTACCTAGTGCAATGGACTTTGAATTGACAATCAGATAGGAGTATCCTTGTTCACACCTGACATACGAAAACCTTGCTAGGATACACTTCAGAAGTTTCAAAACATCTTGGACCAAAACACGGAAAGGTATAACCTATCAATGCAATAGTCAACAAGCTATCCAAAACACCTTCCATACATACCTAACAAAGAAAGTATTCACCAAGTTATATTACAAGAACTTCCAACAAGCACAACAAACAAAAGATAATGATCAATGCCCCATTCCTTTCTCTCTAAATTGTTTTGATTAGACATCATCGAGAGGTCATTGGAATGAGTGCAATAAGATAAATTAACAAGACAAAGATCAAGTAAAAAAACAAGTTAATGTTCTTCATATCTCTAGCCAAGACTAAACTACGGTGATGCTTGATGTTGATTTATATTGTAAGAAGGATGCATCCTAGGACATGATGTTATCAGATGATTTGGGATAAACTAGATGATGGGCTACTAGTACCAAGAGTTGACCAACTACTAACCTAGACTTGAGACCTTTGACATTTGAGTTTTCACTTTTAAGCTGCTAGACTTGTTTTTGATTGTCATACCAAAGGTTGAGGATGATGATGATTTATTATGAGTGGATGCTTATTTCAGGTGAAGGAGAAATGAGACGGATGGATTTTTTCAAATATTTGGATGTTTTTGATGTTTTGAAATGTTTTGAGGCTATTTTTGGTATTTTTGAGATGTTTTACAAATGTTTTGATTTTCAAATTTTCCAATTTTTTTGTGTTTTTCTGAGATTTTGACCAAGAATCTAACCTAAAGACCTAACCTAGGGACCTTGGGGGCTGATCAAATATTAGATTTTCTTACGTTATACATGTAAAGACCACATAGTTTGACTAACACAGACTTGCTTATTGATGAGATATGAACAAATGGATTGTCGGTTTATTATGACGGACTCCTAAAGGATTGACCTAGGTATCTTGGGGGATGATCAAAGATCAACCTTGCCTACATTCAGAGCTCAGAGACCCGTAGTTCGACAAGATGACTTTGTTTTTAACATTTTCTGACTTTTTGACTTTTTTTTGGATTTTGATATGTTTTGAATGTTTTTTGGATTTTTCGCATGATTTGGATATGGATGTGTGATGATATCAGTGCTTTTTTTTGGGATTTTGTTTAAAACCAAGCTAAGGTTGATTGATCAAATCGATGGACTTATGATGATAACATTGTTGAGGATACACAACAATGCAAGGATAGTGTTAAGCAACACAAGGATTAGGATGGATATCCCAAGATGATGATGAATTGATTGAATTTGATTGATTGATGATGATAACATTGTTGAGGATACACAACAATGCAAGGATAGTGTTAAGCAACACAAGGACTAAGAAGGATATCCCAAGATGATGATGGATTGACTGGATTTGATTGATCAAGATTTGTGAAGCTTGGTTTGGAACAAAAGTTGGTTTTGGATGATTTGATGTGATGTTGAAGCACACGTTAGATGCAACTGATATTGATTCTTTGGACCAATGTTCGATTAAAGATAAAATTTGATAAGGAACATCTTCTCATCAAAATGTGCCATGGGCTAGTGATTTGGATTTTGGCTCACAAATGCTTGACCAATTTGATTTCACATTTTTTCAATGTTCAGATCACCACATAAGTTGGAATATATAGACCAAGATTTATTCTCGAAGCAAGATGTAAATGCCTACCCCAGTGTCTAGCAATGTATGGAATGACATGGGTGGATGCTTGGATAGATGTATGGATGGAGGGATATGGATTATCTTGTGATAAGATAAGGTGTTCAAACAGAGGATGCTCATTTTGGATAGTGCTTCTTGGCTTAGATAACGTTGGGTAGGATAAGATCAATGAAAATGACCCATGTCAAGATTTTTACCATAAGCAAGTGTAAAGTGTGCACCAAATTTTTTCAAGATCAAGATAATTTGGAAGATGGATGTAGATGGATGAAAATGGATTGGATAAATGGTTCATGGATGAATGGGTTTATAATGGATGAGATGGATGGAATGTTGGATTTATTATGGATGGGATGAGATGCTTCCACCTGAACTAGCGCACGTAGATGCTCAATTCTACACATGACACCTGTTTTCCAAGTTTTCATCATGGTACATGTCCAAAGCGCCACCATAATGGTTTTCACTAGAGGACGATTTTTTTTCTTTACTGTTTTCAATCCTTTTTCTAATTTTTTTTTTGGATTTTTTATTTTTATTTTTTCTCTGTGAAAGATTTTTTAGCTCATGTTGAATCACCTGGTGGTGTTGATGTAGATGCTTCTGTCATAATGTGCCATCGATATCCTGCCTGAAGAAGTTTTTTTGCCAAGATACATGCACTTGAATACAACTTTTGAGATTCTTGATCTGCTTTGTTGATACCAGAGTTAACTTTGTCTCTGTGCACATATTCCAATAAAGTGCCTTTTGAATCCTTATGATGAAGGGTGGCTGCCAATACATGGTCAATGTGAGAATTGGATATCATGCATGGAGGCATGGATGGAGTGTGTTTAGGAATAAAAGATGGATTGGTTGATAGTTTGGAACTTTTGACTCTCCAAACTTGGGAAGATGAGCAATGTTGGGTGGATATGAAAGTGTGCATGGAATTAGGACCAATCACTTGATATACTTTGTACGTCGCTTGAGAAGCCTTATATTTCCTTTGTGGACATCTTTGATGGATACTTTTCCCTTTTTTTATTTTTCCCCATAATTTCTTTGACTAATGGAGTTTGATAGGGGTAATCTTTCTTTGTATTCTTTGGTATCCATGTGTATTTTATTTGTCCATTATGCTTCCCAACTTCTTTTTCTTTGATAATGTTCTTTTTAATTTAATTCAAATCTTTCTTTTGATGTTGGTCCCAATTCATGGATGGGGTGATGGGTGGAGGAAGATTCATGACGTGGCTGGTTGTAGTATTGACATTGGTTTCCTCATAAGGACTCTTTGTGCTCCCTATGTTGATGCTTGCACTAGACAAAGTTGCCCCCAGTATTATAGAAGTATCACTGATATCTTTAGATCCATTCATTGTCGAATAACCAAGACCTTGATGCTTAGGATTTCCAATTATCTGCACTGGTTCTAGGATACCCTGTTCATGTAGGCCTAATCCGCAGCCTTGATAATTCATCTGTTGAAACATTTTATTTGCAATAGGATATGATTTACATTGGAAAAAAGGTGCTACTCCTTCTCTGCTTTGTTGTGGATCTTCAAAGGTGATAGCTTCTTCATTGATAAGATAGCTTTCCCTAAAAAAGGTAAGTGATCTAATTTTATAAGTGATAGTATCTTCCATATGTGGGATAACTTCCTAATTCATATCTTTGGCTTGATCTTGTGAAATATCAAATTTTAATGCTTCTTCAAGAGGTGTTGATGATTCACTGTCCACATAGAAGTATCCCTCATGGTTCATTTTTGAAATGCCTTCATAGGATGTTTTTGATTCACAACTTCTGTAGAATCCTTCTTCATGACCCATTTCTTATATGTCTCTAGATTTTTCTATATCTTGATCATGTGTACAAATGTTAAGAGTAGGAGACTCTTGTTCCTTGGTAATGATATCAAGAGTATGAGACTCTTGTTTTGAATGAAGATCATCTACATGTCCATCCAAAGGAAGCATCTCATGGGTAGATGGAGGAATATGTGCTATATGGATATGATCATCATTTGTGACATCTTGTATAGATTGGAGAGTGTCCATTAGATCATTGTAGTATCTTGGGGTTACAAATTCTTGATCTTGATTAATTTTGGAATTACTTTTGACATGCTTTGGATCAAGTTCTTGACATGGGTCAGTTTCAAAGGATGGATTTCTTATAAAGGGTTCTTGGATATCTTCATTAGGCATAGGAAGCGGCTCAATATCCTCTTGATCTTTGAGTGAATTTGGATCAAGTGTTGAGTTAAGGATTTCTTCAATATTTGTAACCATGAGGTCCAAGGATGTCAATATGTCTTGGAAAGGACCATTGCTAGACTTTGGTGAAAGATGTTGATCATGCTTTGGAATAAATTCTTGAGATATGTCTTCTAACTCATTAGGTGATGTAGAGATATTTTCAACTTGATCATTGGTCGATGGATCGTGGATTATGTCAGTAGGATCAAATAATTATAACACTCCTTGAAATCGATCATTGTTTGAGGGGTTTTGATCATGACTAAAAATTGAGTCTTGATGTATGTTGGTTTGATCGTTGGATGAGATGGAAACATCTTCAAGGTGTTCATGATCATTGTTTTCAACAATTGTGGTGGAGAGATTTTCAATGTTTTCAACCATAGGATCAAATGATGTTACCATTTCTTGAATTGGATCATTGTTGGGTATTGTTGGTGGATTTTGATCATGATTGAAAAGTGACTCTTGATGCATGTTGATTTGATCGTTGGATGAGGTAGAAATATCTTTAAGGTGCTCATTGATGAATATTTGTGATTGATCTTGGAGATGTGATGACTGATCTTTGAGATGGGGTGATTGGGTTTGTTGTTGATGTTGTTGATCTTGATATCCAACCTCTTGAAATTTTAGATATTGTTCTTGATGTGGTTGTGGACACAACTCAATCCTTTGGTGATATGGTTTGACCAATGGAAGAGTGTATTGATTTTGGGGTGGATATATCTCTTGGTGATATGAATCAATGAATTTTCTAAGTATAGCAATATGATTTCACAAAATTTGATCTTGATTTTGATCTTGACACCCTTGATAATATTGTTTATTTGGTTTTTGTGCAAGCATATTTGAAATTTCTATTTGTGGTATTTGTATGGACAAATATATTTTGGACAATGCTCTGATTTGGGAAGATGTTTGGATTTGGTATTATAGGTTGAAATTGAATATTGTTGTGGTTGGGAATCACATTGCTTTGATTTAGGTAACTTTGATTTTGCATGGTGTTACCTTGACTTGGATCAATACATGGAGTCATTAACATATTGTTTGGACTTTGAACAACATTTGTATGATTCACAAACATATCTATCCCAAATTTTACCAAGTGTGGATTTGAAATGTTCATGTTTGGTAAACTTGTAATTGGTATATTCACATTTGGTATGTATGGATTTGGTGGGATAGTGTTGTTTTGTTGAAGACTCATGCATTGATTGTTTGGTTGATAGATTTGTAGGTTTGGACTTTGATTTAAATCTACCATAGGGAAAGGTGTTCCAAAATTTAGATTCGGCATACTCACATTTATTGTACCATTGAGTTTTGTAGGAGATAATGATCCCTTGTGTGGATTGTATAAATGTGAGTTTTGATAATCAATTGGCATTGTAAGGTTTTGATAGTTTGGTTGATTTAGATTACTCATGATGTATGAGTCAAGTTTATATTCCATGTTCTTCTTCTTTTTTACCTTGTTGACCTCTAAGAAATTTAGGACCAATGATGAGATGAAGGATGAAAGGTGTGAATGATATGGGTGTTGAACTTTTAGGAACCTTGGATCAATGCTAGACTCTAGGATTTTTTATTGGATTGGTTTGATTTGATTTGGATAATGGAATTATAAACCCAAAGATATTGGATGTTATCTTGGAATAAACTTCTCCACAAGGATGATAATTTAACTAGATGTATGAGGAAGGATTCATCCACACACACTTAGCCAAACAAGGAGATTTTGATGTTAATTTGAAGGATTTTTCCAAAAGTCTAGTATGAATAATTTTTCCAATGGTTCAAAATTTTTTTGTGAGATGGGATTTGATTGATGTTTGAGATGGATGAAATGATTGTTTTGATCCTAAATGAACCTAAGGAGAACCTTGTTTACAAGACCAAGATAGTGAAGAGCATGCTTTACCCTATGATTAGTTCAAACCAAAAGACCAATGTTTTTCTTGGAAGATCATAAGACAAAAGATAACAAGCACATGTGTGGGGTTCAATTGATTTAATCTTGGTTAATGAATTGTTTTTACCATATCCACACTTTTTTGCTTAGCTTTTCAAACTAAATGTCTATGCTGAGGCCTTCTTTCATTCCATAAGGTCCATTATCCGAGAATCAAGAAGTCACAACCATAGTTTCCTTATGTTGACTTTGGAGAAAAAAATTTGAGAAATGGGACCAAATACTTAGAAGCCTCTGAGGATAGAATCCCTAGGGACAAGCAGTAGTATATGGACTCTTCAAAGATATTTGTTCTTCCAAAGTGTTTGAAGTTTTGATGATTTTGTTGAATGTTTGTTTTCAAGATTTTGGATCCAAGCAATGTGTTTAAATGACTCAAAGATTGCACAACCCTAGGATGGAAAATAAAATATTTGTTGAATTCCCACTTGGATAAATCTAGTTGCGCTTATTCAAAGTGAATGATTAGAAGCTTAACCACACTAGCTCCCCTCCATGGAACACACTTATATGGGTCAACCAAGCTTCAGTTCTCATGAATCTCCCATGATGAACTTTTCATCTCTACAAAGAATCACAAATATGTGGGACGGCTTCGAAGGTCTGACCTCCTAACACCAACAAATATTGGGATTTTTGGCTACTACACAAGGGTTCATAATAAGGGAATTTGGTTCAAAGGGCACAATGATAAACTCCCTCAAGAGGTCTCCCAACCCTTAGAACAAGGGCTTTACGCATCATAAAAATACTAGGGGAGAACTATCATGCATCACTTTGTTGATTGCAAACTTTCCTTGCAACCACAAATTTGTATAGTGGTTCAGAAGAGCCTAGCTTATGCTCATTACTGCTTGGGTCATTCCCTTGGGGTGAGTACTTTTTCCCACCAAGGCAGGCCCTCTAAGGATAAACAAAAGCAAGTAAGTACATCCATAGTTTGATCAATCTTTTTTTGCATGAACAAAGATAGAACACACGCAATGTCTTTTCCCACACTAGCAAGCTTTGTTCAAATTTTTAAAAACCCAAATTTGAAATGTGGAGGCAATATTTTAGACAACCTAATATCACCAAAGTGATTTTGATTCTCAAGATCGTTGTGAAGTGTGAGAGAAGTGCATACACATTTTGATGGTATTAGTTTGTAAAAAATATTACAAAACAAGATAAGTGTGTGTTCATTTTAGATCCTTGAAGACAATTGTGAGTTCTTTTTAAAGCACCAAACTTGAGTGTGAAGTTGATTGTTCAATTTTAATCCCAAATCAAATTTCTAGTAAGTGTCTAAGGTTCAACTTTAACCAACTTGACAAAGCTTGAGTTTTAGGTTAATTTTATGTCCAAAATAATTCTAGTTGGTCCTAAAGCATGAAAGGAAAATATATGATAGGTTATTTTCCCATGAGTGTTTAAAAACACTATTGCAATGAGTATCAAATGCTTTTTCTTTCACTTCCATGTTGCATGATCCTTTAAAACCTACAATCCAAGCTCCAAATGTTAGATGAAATCAAGAAACAAGAAGATATGAGGGCTAGATAAATGATTAAGCATAGAAACCCTAAAACTTAGACCAAGTTTCATTGTGATTTGACATAAGGTGAAAATTTGAAAATTTTAAATCTATCAAAGTTAAGAAACACCTACACCATTGCATAGCTTATGAAATTCTACCCCATTTCAAAAAAAAAGGTTCAAAAAAGACCTCTTTATGACCAAGATATGGTCATTTTAAGATTGACTATAAAAGCAAAAAAACAATAGCATCGCCATTTGAACATAGAGGCAACGTCACTATATAGTGACGTTGGAATGATTGTGTCGATGTTTGAGGATTTCAGCATTGCTCTACTAAATTTACTTTCATTCTATGGAAAAAAAGAGATTGTGTTTGAATTGCTATTTCCTCCAGCGTCGCTGTTTGTCTTGGAAAGATAAAAAAGAGAAAAAAAATGATGGAAATGACCAAAAAATGTGTTAATTTGGATATTTGTGCCCTCCTTCTAGCACCAAAATGTGAATGCTTTGCCTAGACCTGCTCAAACATGAACAAACAATCAAACATTAGTCCTTAAACAAATGTAAACAAGCATTCCCCATGAAATTCATTCAAACACAAGAACATGAAATCAAAATGAAGTAATCAAATGAACTACTAATGAAATTATATTCTAATGCCCAAACCAGCATCCCATGGGGGAATTGGTGCTTCTTTGATGTGGAAAGAAGCCCTTTTCCAATTCCTTGATAAACTTGATGATAGATGTGTGATTTTTGATGCAAAATGCCAATAACCTAGCTATGGATGATGAGATTCTATGCTAACTTGGATGAAATTTTGGATGAAATCATGGCTACTTTGAACTCAAATGACTATAATCTCTTTCCATGAAGTTGTCAACTTGTGGATGAACTTGTGTGTCCCAAATCAATAGAGAAGGCCTCTATTTATAATGAAGAAGGATGGAAGAATGAAGAATAGGATAAATGTGGGATTAAAGAAGGGACCAATGGCATTGTGCCACTTGTCAACATGCTAATGAAGGAGAGTGGAGCACATTTTGAACAATGTGCATGTTAAATGCATTTAGATGAAATTTAAATTTGAAGAGGTGACTTGTGTAAGAGAGATGTAAGAGGAATTAATGCCAAGTTGGCTTAAGGAGAGGACATGTAAGAGCCTTTAATGCCAAGTTGGAGGACAAAAGTCCTTTGGGAGGGAGAATTCAAATAAGTGGAATATTCCAATAATATGCCATATTTGAATGAAAGAGGAGGAATTAATAAATCAAATAAATTGATTTACATGTGCAACTTGCAAAAGCTAGAGGAATGGAGGATTAGTGTTAGGAGTTAATTAGGATTAATTAACTTAGATGAAGTTAGTTTGATTTGACATTTGATTTAGATATTTAGATTTATTTAAATCAAATGAGATGATGGTGAGAGATTAGTAATTTAATTAAATAAAATAATTTATTCAATTAAATGAAGAACATTAGGATTTAATTAAATAAAGTTGATTTATTTAATTAAAGGAAGAACATTAGGATTTAATTATATAAAGTTGATTTCTTTAATAAAAAAAATAACATTAGGATTTAATTAAATAAAGTTGATTTATTTAATCAAAGAGGAACATTAGGATTTAATTAAATAAAGTTGATTTATTTAATCAAAGAGGAACATTAGGATTTAATTAAATAAAGTTGATTTATTTAATTAAAGGAATAGCATTAGGATTTTAATTAAATAAAGTTGATTTATTTAATCAAAGAGGAATTTTGATGAATTAATTAAATAAAGATTATTCAATTAATTGGTTAGTAAGGAAATGATCAAGGAAGATTTGAAGTTAGTCAATCAAGATCGAGTGCATGATATCAATCAGGATATTTCGAGTGTCTACAATATATATCAAACAATCAAACACATTGTGACAGGAAATCACAATGTAGCAGGGTACTCGCAAACGAGTAATGCTACACTGTCCCTCCCACCAAGACACTTCAAACAATAATCCACATCAATGAATAACAACAATTACATCGTAAACAACATAGATCAAACACGAATTAAATGCACAATAAACATAATCATATAACCACATGATACTCATAACTAAATTAATCTAAACACACAAATATATCCATATAACTATCATAACATATGCATAAGTCTATAGTATCATGAACATCAAAGTATAATCAACTATCATCCAAAACCAATCTAAAATAGTAAAACTAGCATCAACAAGGTATCATAATATTTTTCCTAACAAAATAATCATTAGTCCACTAGGGAACAACATGAGGGGAACTACACTATTGATGTACAATTGTAGCCTTTGGTAAGGTATCACCTTGGGAGCTCAAAGTGAAAATCTCAAATGATCATAATTATATTCAAATATAGACCTTAACTATTTAAATTTATTTTTTTGGTAAAATAGCTTTCATTGCATCATTGCTCATAGAAGGTTGTGT
>VDFB02193867.1:82465086-82485730 GCA_007258455.2 Sequoia sempervirens | reverse complement strand
CATGGTATTGAATAATCTATTAGGGACTAACTATAATATTATATTTAATAATAGTATTTGATTGTCTTTGTGCTCCTTAGGTTGCTTTTGTTTAGGACTTTAAATTCTTAATATTTACCTATTTTGAGATCTACAGTAGATTGATTACATGTATCAAAAAAATTAGATTCACAAATGATCTAATAATGACTATATTGGTGAGAGTCAACATCTATTATGATTTCTCATTATATAAGTACAATTAAGAAGTCTATGAAGTGTATATGGTACAATCTCCATGGCATGGATCTAGGGATGAACTGGTGATAGAATATAAACTAATTGACCATGCATCACTTGAAATTGTGAATTAAAAATGAGTATATAAATTGTAATAGGAAGCCAAACAATGCTGTAAGTTTTTTAATACTATAAATACTATCAACCATATGGACAATGGGACATCTAAGGAATATTATGAATAAGGATCAAAATATATGTTAATAGGAATATTATAAAAATTCAAACTATTCTAAAGTATTCTTGGACTAACATAAATGTTGTTAAATCATTATCCATATCTATTTTTAAGTGAGTATTAAAATAAGTAAAAAATTCAACCATTGTAATTCTCTATCTCTCAAAGTAGGTTTACATTTATTTATCAATAAGAGATCATTATCAATGTATTTATAATTAGTAAGAAAGAATTGTTGGAGAATGCCAAGATCAAAAATCATGAATTGATGACCTTCCACAAGTGAAACAATAAACACAATAGGATATCTATCATATAAGTGAAGAGTCTGTAAAATACAATGATGAGCCTTGCATATATATGCAAGGATGAGGAGGTAGGAAGGTAGGATCGAATAACTGACTGAACCTCCAAAGATGAAAATTTTATGAGTTCACTTGATAAGTGTGTGAGCAAGTGTCAAATATACATGCAATAGGTGTCTCAAATGATGAGGACACATGTCTCAAACATATGAAGTGATACAAAAGTATGAAATAGTCTAAGTAAACTTAAGCTAAATGTGAATAGGTCAATCTTAGAAAGGTGATTAGCTAACTAGGTGAATAATGACTTTATTTACACTAACAAGAATGACTTGACATGTAATGAATAATTTCTAAGAACAACAAAGTTCTCTTGTAATATTTCTTCATTGAAAGCAATAGTTTACCATTATACAATTTAATACAATAAGAATAATCTAAAATATAACATTTGATTCACATAGTGTATCATCATGATCCATAGTAGTGGAAGTGAAAATACTTAAAGGTAATATATCATTATGCACTTCCCTCACACTAGTCATGTATAAAGAAGTGTTCAAGTGGATTTCATAATTGAGTGAGTTGTAGATAAGCAAAAGAGAAGGATGAGAAATCACCAATAGTATGAAGGATGCAAGATCACATACATGACTAAATAATACCTCTATAGTGAATATAGCTCCCTCTATAGGATAAAAAGATATAAGGATGAGCGGATCTAATAATATAAATTAAATGAATGCACAATAAAAGCTAAAGTTAATGGCCTATGAGACTTGCTTGAATAAAAGCTAAAGTTTATGGTGTATGAGACTCAATAAATTTAATAATCAATCAATATGCTAATTGTTTATGTAATTTATAAATGAGATTTGAGAACTCTTAATAAAACCACAAATCATAAGGCTAGAACCCCAAGTTGTGTAGAAAATGTAAGGTTCACCAAAAATATAAGGAAAACAAAATAATCTTACATACATCTTAGGAAAAATCAATCAAATTAGCATTGACAAATATATATACACTAAGAATAAGAGTTGGGAATGATAAATAAAAATATTAGATTATATGTTCCAAAAAATTAAATAAATGAATAGTGGTACTTAACATTTATTTTGATGTAGAAATATACTCTACCAGGTGTGCTAAAATTGCTCATGCTTGCAACAAACACTAGAACATATTAGACAAATGCATTATAAAATTTTAGTTTCCCTATCAAGATCAATTTTACAAATATTATTTATCTCTACACAACTATGAAATCAATCCCATAATCACATATTTGATCCTTCTACACAAATATGATTTGTGATAGTTTTGAACCTTAAAAACTATTCACCTAAGTTAATGAACCTACATAAAAAGTTGGTTTTGTAGTCAAGAATTTGCACATGATAGGGATGATTCCTTCATTGGGTGAAACCTTGTAGAGATGTTGAGTCAAATACTTTGAGCAATAATTGATGACAACAGGTAGTCATACAATATGCTCTAGAATGCTAATGGCACTAGATAAGTCCTTTTATGCTTCTTGATGTGTGCAAGTGGCGAGTATTCCATAGATTCGTGAGATATTTAAATGAATTAAGGTTTCCTTATTATAACTCCAAATATGGAAGTAAATTATTTCATGCTTCATGTTGACAGATAATAGCTAAGTGGAGGGAAAACAAGCATACCCAAAATTGAAAGGTTCAAGGGTTATTTTCACAATTGTGCAAGTAATTTAGATCACTCTAACAAATTACAAATTTAACTTGGAGCAAAAAAGAATGGAACTAAAAGATTTAATTAATTCTTGAAAATGAATACAAATAAAAGTGAATATGAATCAAATATGTGTCAAGTCTTAATTGAAATTATATTACTTATTACATAAAAGATAACTTAATAAATAATCATACGAAACTCACCAAAAATATAAAATTATAAAAAAAATAAAAAAATACAAAAAATAAATAAATTGAAACTATAAATATACCTTCATAGAATCTACTAAAATTTCCTCTTATTAAATACACATATACTCGAGCATATTGTGGAAGAGAACAAACAAAGAAAACGCATAAATCGAAAAGAAAAAGAAAAAGAAATTGATATTCTTAACTATCAACTACCAAATGTCGGTTTACGGGTGAGTATAAAATGCTCAGTTTTCTCCTGCCATGAAAACCATAAATGTCGATTAAGCAGATACAGCCACTATCCCAAAAATCATTAAGATTTTGTTTGCTATAGATTTGGCTATTATTCTTAGTTTGCCTTGTATCAGAGGAATTGGTTGTTCGATAGTGAACACAGTCTAGAGTTACCTAGACCTTTAGTGTCATTGATTAGGGATAGTTTTGTAATATGAGGAACCTCCCCAGGCTTATTATACTTGAGTATCTTCTAGTTACAGCACTGTTATGGTTCAATGCTAGTTTTCAGCTGGTTGAAGGTGATGGCCAAGATGGATGGAGCTATGCTCATGCAACATTCTATGGAGGTGCAGATGCTTCAGGCACAATGGGTATGCCTTATATTCTTTAACTTGTGCCAACTTTCTTTGTGGGGAAACTTATATACCAACCATCATGAGAAAAATACTTTTTACCCAATTGCTTTTGCTCTTTTGGTTTTGTGTCGAGATAACTGGCTGATGCAGGAAGTGGGTCATTAAGCTGAATGGTGAAGCTCTAATAAATGCATGGCCATCAGGGTATCTTGAAAAAAGTAGCATTAGTATTTCTGCATGTGAAATGTGAAATGAACTAGCCCTTAATTAAAGTGCAGTTTTCATCAGGGTTTCCTGAAAAGAAATACTTTTGTATTTGTGCATTTGAAGTGAAGAACCCTTGTTGAAAGTGCAGTTCTTTAATTGTTGTCTTGTTTGGTGCTTTTGTTGCAGCGGGTGCTTGTGGATATGGGAATTTGTATGCACAAGGATATGGTCTGACTACAGCTGCATTGAGTACTGCTCTGTTCAACAATGGAGAGGCTTGTGGTGCATGTTTTGAGCTAAGTTGTGTGGATGACCCACAATGGTGTCTTCCAGGGAGCCCTTCTGTGGTTGTCACAGCCACCAACTTCTGTCCTCCAAATTATGCCCTGCCTAACGACAATGGTGGGTGGTGCAATCCACCAAGACCACATTTTGACATGGCCCAACCTGCCTTTGAAATGATCGGCATTTGGAAGGCAGGGATTGTGCCTGTCAAATACAGAAGGTAAAACTATTTCTAAAGTTAATTGGAGTTTCATATTATTGTTGAGATGGGTTTAATAAATATATGTTTTTGAGTTCACTCTTGTGCAGAGTACCATGTGTGAAGGAAGGAGGGGTCAGATTTACCATCAATGGCAACTATTACTTTTATCTGATCCTGATAACAAATGTGGGTGGAAATGGAGATGTTGTGGATGTGAAGGTAAAGGGGTCTAAAACTGATTGGTTTCCTTTAACAAGGAATTGGGGACAAAACTGGCAATGCACAACCAATCTTAAGGGGCAGACTCTGTCTTTTCAAGTTAAAACCAGCAATGGGCAGAGCATTACTTCTTATAATGTTGCTCCTTCTAATTGGGACTTTGGCCAGACCTTTGAAGGAAATCAGTTCTAAAGCTCATGGAATCCTATTAAGAAACCTGGAGAAAACCCTCATCACTGTGGAAGCATGTTTGTTATAAATATATAGATATGTACATGTGACTGCAGCAGAGGTGTGTCTAATGCAGCCACCCGCTCATATAGCCTTTCTGCATACAAAAATACTGCGTTTGATGTACTGATAGCTGTTTATATAATATATCTATGGATTTCTAGATAAACCTTTTATATTCTTTCTAAAGTTATTTGTTTTTTCAAGTGAAGCTGCAAATGTGAACTTGATACTTGACTGTGTTCAGTGGATGGACAATATACATGACGCCTAGGACATGGGTGGTGGTTTTCTTTTTACCTGAGCTTTTGATGTAATTTAAAAGACCTAAGATTGTTATAAAACTGGCTAAACAAAAAGATAGATGAGATCTTCAATTCACTTCTATTACATTTCTTTTGTTCAGCTCTAATATTGAAACTTGTAATTAGATTTTTTAGTCTTGAACCATCCCTACCCCTTACTCGCCCTCCCCCTATTCCTTTATTTCGTAGGTTTGCATATAGTTTATCAACATTACATCAATAAGGTGGTCGCATATATTATATTAGATTCTTAAGTTTCTAAGCTTGTCTCATCTGGGACCTAGGCATCTTTGAATCCAGGTGGTGTGGCAATGAAGAAAACAACTAAGTAAAAAAAGGATGTGTGAATACTTGAATTCAACAATCACATGGAGGCTACCCCATCGACAAATAGCGCCACAACTTAAATCTACATAGGCATTTAGCTTGCAAAATGCTGCCCAAACACCATTCTTCTTTTATATTCTCTCTCTGCTATCCCTAACGCATTTACTCCTGCCACTATCAACCCTTTCTTTGAGACTAATGGCAGACAACTTGAGGATATCATGATTGCCAAATCTTAGGCAACATGATCTCATTTGATTGAGCTTCTTGATGAAATTGTTGATGTAATATCAGATTGTAAAGATTTTAAGTGGATTCGTACAGATTGGGAATAAAAGAGTTGGATTACCTCATCTGGGGTGAGGTAGGGGTTGTATCTCATGTATCTTTGTGGACTCAAATTATGTCTATGCAACCTTTCACTATGGCTCATAGATTATTTGTAAGAAACTGTGCTATACATAGGACTTAGATCTTGACTTCCAATGAAAGGAATGTCTAAATCTATGTATTCGATGTAGGTTGAGCTAACTTCCCTCAACCTTGCTTTGCACCGCTCTTGCATGACATCATCACAATTGTGTAGGGTAATTTAATGAACAAAACTTTGATGAGTGGGCCAACCTAAGAGTTCAACCTAAAGTCTATGTAGAGATGGATTTGATTCAACCACTACTAGAATCTATTAAGCTTGTGGGTCCTAGCTTTAAGTTTAACTAGATAATTAGCTACCTTATCAAGCCAAATGTGTGTTTCTATTACCACAAGGAGGGTCATCTAATTCAGAAATTCCCTATCTATAAACATCCTTTTCCGCATCCCCCTTGTTCTACAATGGTCCTACTTTTATTGATGGTTTACTAAAAACATTAGATTCTACCCAAACCCTACAACCTAACTCAAATCATTTTTCTCCCATCATGAGACTCCCCTCATTAATCCATCTTTCTTTCAACAATTCCTATCTCCCACAACCCCTTTTCCTATAGTAATGTCTCAGATGATAGGAAGAGGCACCCTAAGAAATGAAAGAAAATCACCCCATCCCTCACATCCAACAAACTTGTCCCAGTCATGTCACCTTGATCAGTTAGACTCATGAGATCTTGACCAACTAGCCCCATGAGTTATTAATTCTAATATACTTCTAGGGAATGGCCTCCTCGTGGTGCTATCTTGGAACCTAAAAATTTCACTTTAGCAAATCAATTCAATACTATCCTCATAGATGATGACATTATTCCTAATTGCTCTTAGAATGCAAGGGAATTGATTATCCCATCCTAAAAATATCATGTTAAATAGTCTAGATTTAGAATAATCACATAGATGTCTTTATGCTACAAGAGGTGAAAATCAATGATATTCGTGTTAGATGCCACCCATGCTACCATTTACAAAGAGGTTTATTTCTTCCACACTAAACATTTATCTAGTTATGGTAGCACTTGGGAAGGACTTTGCTCAATGCGCCCAATGATGGAATTAGATGAAATATGATTTTTGTATGTATAAGGCATTGTATTTTATGATGTGGAGGTTTTTCCATTGTTATGTTGAGGAAAAGGCTTCTTGTATATGTCCAAGTTTTCATTAGCCTGAATGTATGGCCTTCAATAGAGATATCTCCTCGATCAATAAGATTTTAGATAGAATTCTTGAGTTTTATGGATGAGGAGATTTTATGTCCATCAACCCTATGGTAATCAAAAAAATAATTTTCTTTGTACCAAGAGGGTTTAAGCATGTCACAACCAAGAGGTTTGATGGGTGGCAATTGGATCATGTGGGGTTGGAGGAGATTCTAGAGGATGGCTTCGAGTGGTTCATCCAAGGGAGTATACTCATGTCTAGCATGTTGTCTAGGTTGACCTTTAGGGATAACCATATGTTGTAGATATATATTGTTATGAGATGATGATGGTGGAGGTATTTGGATATTTTGAACATGTTTTGAATTAGTCATAGGTCATCGTTGACCATGTTTTTACTTTTATTCTAAAAATGGGATTTGTCACTAGATTGATGATTGTTGTCTTTTCCTTCTTTGTGCGATATTCGATGGCTTAGTTTTCTTCACATTTCATCGACTGTTCACATTGTGACTTCATGGAAAAGTACTAAAAGGAAAAAAGGTGATGCATGTGAAGATCATGGACAATAGTTGATCATGTTTTAAAACAAATTGATGAATAGTGGAAATTCAAACTAGAACAACTAAGTGTAGAGCACTCTTGTTCGCTCACACAAGTCATCTCTCACCATTGATGACATATTTTCTCATTTTTGAAGATCATGTAAAGAGGTGAATTATGCATTTTATTACTATTTTTGCAAGAAATTGAAGGTGAAGAAGCAAGATAAGACTTCAAACAAGCAAATTCTAAGAGCAAAAAGCTAGGGTTCTCAGGTAAGTCAATTTTTTAAATCTCTATGTAGAATTTTCAGTAGGGGTAGAGTTGAAAGAAAAAACTGGTATTAACAAAAGGAATTGTGATCTAGGGTTTTTTACAATTTTTGTTCTTAATCGTAAAAGGTGAATTTTAGGCCCTAGTTTGTGTTCAAGAGAATACTAGTAGGATTAGTTGCAAAATTCATAGTTGAACCCTGCAAACTAAAACCCTAGATTTTAAATTCAAATTTGTAAAACCTAGCTCTGTCAAATTCTTCAAAATGATTTACGTTGGTGAGCCCTCCAAAACAAAGCCTAAGCCAAAAAGAAAACCTAAGGTTGAGAAACAAAAACCAGAGGCATCTGAGATTTTTGAGAAGTCTATGAAGTCAAAGGGAGTCAAAAGGGATTTTTCCTATTTTATGGAGGATGACCTATTGGAGTTGTTTCTTGGAGCAAAGGCAGTGAGAAAGAGAGCTATTGGTGAAGGATTTCTTACAAATAATTTGTGGGATTACACAAGGGGTATTGGAGACATTTTGGCACCACAAAATGGTTGGGAGTTGTTCTAGTATGCATATAGGCACATATTTGCTCTTTGCCCTACATGCCATTTGTGGAATTGTAACCTTGGGAAGCTTATTTTCCCAAATGTATTTGTGTAGGTGGATTTAATCAAAGAGATAGCCAAATGCTATGATTCTAAAGAGAGGGTTATCAAAACTGATAAGGGAGCCCCATTACTGGATATCACACACAGTCAAATTGTGGAGGTATTTGGGTTGAATCCTTCCGCCACTATTGCCATTCACTTCAATGCATTGTACGAGTCCAATATGAGAGAGATAAGTATGGTTATCTAGGAGGCATGTATTTCCAAGAAACATAAGAAGATATTTGAGGAAAAGAGATGTGTGGTTCACACCAAAGGAGGTTGAGCCTTTTGATTGTGATGAATTTGAAGACTATTTCAAGAAAACATACTTTAGTGCATGTCAAGTGCTTGAAAGGAATTATGACTTGAAAATGCACATTCCTCTGATGGTTTTATGCATGGATAAATTCATAATATAGATTCAAATAGAGGGTTTGACTATGCTGCATATATTGCAGAAGAAATGCATAAGCAGTTGATTGAGTTGAAGGAGTTCAAACCTCCACTGTGTTTCACACACTATTCTATGCTCATGCATATTATGGATTGGCCGCAAGTCATGAAGAAATTTCATGAAATTGAGAATGAAAGATGGAGAAGGAAATGATTTGATGGTCCAAATGTGGACCCATATCTAGGATCAGAACTGCCCAAAGTCAAACTATAATGCTTTTTATGATGGGTTGAAAATGGAGATCTTGGGAAATTTGGGTGCAAAACTAGTATATAGAATTTCTAGGGGTATCAAAGAAATTCTAAGACCATTGGAATTTAGGGAAGGTACCAAAGTGAAACATAATTAGAGAGACTAGTACCTCCACATGCATTGTACTTTTTATTAGAGTTTATGGAGCCTTGGTAAAGCCTCACTACTTGCCAAAATATGTTTCTTACAAATTAGCCTTCATGGAGATTATTTGGTAGATGGACGCCATGGAGAAAGAACACTTCTGAGGGTCAAAGAAGGGATCCTCTATCCTTGCACAATTTTGTTATTCTCATTTTATAGTCACCTTAAAGGAGGGACTTAACATTTTTCCAACATGTTGAGCAATTACAGGATGAAGTTGGAGAGGGTAAGGAATTGTGACCTTGACAGTTTTGTTAATGAGGAGAGGAAAAATAGGGGTAGGTCTAGATTCTACCACCATTTCTTGTACACAGAATATGTCATAAGGAATTTTTCTCCAGATGTTGTAATTGAAAGGAAAAAGAAATGGATGCATCTATGTAATGTTGAAGAAAAAAGGGTAAAGGTTAACCCTCTATATATCAGCCCTTATGCACAAATAGAGGACCCTATTAAGAGGGAAATGGCCATGATTGATGGGTACAAGGATGGATCTTTCTTCAACAAGGTCAAGCAGGTTGAGGAAGTTGCTAAGGTAGCCCAGAAGGAGCAAGAAGATAAACTCAAGAGCCACCTAGATTAGTCATTTGCTTAAGGCTTTCCTACTCAGTTGATTGAAATAGAAGAGAGCCTGAAGTCAACCCACTTGTTAACTATTCCATGGATACAAAGGGAGGAGGAGATACAATAGAAGTTGAATTTGTAGAGCATATGCTTGATGAAGAAGAAGTACATCAGAGATTCCCCTCCCCAGTGGTAAATGATGGCATGGATTCTCATGTCCCCAATGAGGAGAATGCCATAATTATGTATGATGATAATGTTGAAGATGAAGGGGATTTGTAAGGATTAAATCCTATAAGGAATTCATGCATGATGACTCCTTTATGAAGACAAAGGAATTCAAATAATTTGTTATTCAGGTAGCCAAGACATAAAAGAAAGAATTGAGAAAGTAAAGGCTGAGGTTGAGCCCTCATTACATGATCAGGTTGAGAAGGAAGAAGAAAAAATAATGCAAGAAATTACTACAATCACTCCTATTGAAGCCATGAAATTAGTTAAGGAAAGTGACATTCCTTTGTTTCCCAAGTGTACCATTACTTCAACTATTGCTCTGGATACTATAAGGAATGATCCCGAGGCTTTCATTTTTGAACAACAATATGATGATAAGGTTTTTTGTTCTATTTTCAGTCCAAGATTGCATACTTTGGTAATCTGGTCAATGGAACCCAACATTTGAAAACCAAATATTATTAGATCAATAGATAATATTGTAAGATAGGTGGTTGTCAAAAGAGCTTCAAAAATCACACCAACACAGAGCACAAAGCTCACTGTACATGCAACAATGTGAAGTGTTGACACTACAGAAATATCATAGGAGAGATATAATAATTTGTTGTATAAACATAATAGGTTATTGGAAGAGTACAATAAGCTAAGGGCAACCACTGTAGCTCAGGAAAAATCAGCAAAAGTGCCCCTGCCACCTTCTACTTCTACACAAGAGCTCTCTACATAGGACAGGGAAACATTATACCTAAGAATTCAAAGTTTGAAGAGAGAGTTGAAGACAACTAAAGAAGCTAAGAAGGTTGTGATAGATTTCATTGATGATACTCTAGGTCACAACATTTCATGTATTCTACATAAATTGGGCAATGTTTGGAATGTTTACAAAAACATTCATGAAGCCTATAAGAAACATGCACAAATTCAAGAAGCATTTCAAAATACTTGGATCAAGTGGAGCACAAGAGCAACAACACTAAAGGAAATGGAAGCAGCTATGGAAGGAGACCTAGAGTTTTCAGTTAATGTGTCACAATTAATCAAGGAAATTGGATTTCTTGGAGAGATTTTTTCTTTCCAAAGCAAACTTTATTTGTAGTTCAAGGGAAAGTTGAAGCTATTCAAAGATATGGAGGATAATAAATCACCTAAGATTCTGAATGATTGAGGAGAGGTGAAGGAATTCATTGCATGGAAGGATGAGTTTGGGACAATTGTCCCATCAATGTCAACAGTTATATACAAGGATGGAATAACAAAGCTATCTTAGTTGAATAACTCTTTGGATGAGTTATTTAAAATGGAGATAAATTTAAATATATTTGTCAAGGAAGCTAGGGCTATCATGGATGAAATATATAATGCACGTAACACTGAGGTGCATAAATTGTTTGAAGTCCAGTGGCCAAGTGAGGAGGAGTACAATGCATCATGACTTGAAAATTTTAAAGATTAAGCCTATGTTATATCAACATTAAAAAATTGTCTCCTCAATTCAAAAGTGATTGTCATGATATGCTAATGTGGAAAGTCCTTTGATTTTTCCCCTTTTATGCTTTGTATTAGAAAATTTTGGAAGCACATGAAAATAATGTTTCCTCGTAGAACAAGTATCTTCTTCGATCAAGCGCCTTTTGGAAGGCGATAATATCTTCATCAACAAATAAAAATAGTTTTTGTCTCATCTAGATATTCCCCCCATGGAATGAAAATACTTTGGAATGTAATTATAACAGTCAAATTAATATATGAAAAGTGTCAATTGGCCTAAAGCTTGTTTTTCTCCCTTGTTTTTATAAAAGGGAATTCAAGGCCATTGAAAAGGTTGTTGATTGATCTCTTAAAGAAATTTTTTAATAGACAGTATAGAGAAATTTAGAAGTTGAGTTTGTATCTAGGTTTTTGAGTCTTCATTTTCTATAGATTTAATGTTGCATAATAGTACAAGCATTTAAATACAAGAATGACATAATTTTCAAGACAATTCTCTCCTTGTGTATTCTTTATATGAATTATCAATAAAAATGATCAAGGATCTTTTCAAAAATATTCACTATGTTCCAATGAATACATGGCTTTATCTTTGTTCTAATTCAAAGAATTAGTTAAATCACTTTGATAGAATCATATATTTATGTATTTTGAGTACAAATATTTCATAAGTAGTTTTGGTTCTAAATATTTGAGTATAATACTGTAATGCAATGTTGCAAAATCTCTACGAGGTTAGGTTTTAAAATGTTGTTATTCATCATGGTTTGTGTTAAATTGGACTCCATGCCCTAGGTTAAGGCATTGGTCTAGGATCTATACTTACATTGCATATTCACGATCTCTCACAAACACTACATTCAAAATCGTTGAATCTTTAATGTTATGTTGAAATGTACGTCCAGTTGAAATTACTATGCTCTATTGCTTCTAGGAAATGATTAATGTTTATAAAGATATTTCCAAATCTTTGCATTCTTAAAATTGTCAAGTGATTGTGTGTAGAGGATATCTGTTTTCTACAATGTTCAGGGTAAATTGGTACAAGAGAGCTTGAGAGCATTATTTGGGATCACCCTCCCAAGTTTTGTAGAGCCCAAAGTGTAGAGGGAAAGTCTTGCAAATTTTCACCTATCAAGTTAGCCAATCCCTCTTGATTATTGATTATTGAATTAGGGAAATTCATAGGTAATTGGTGAGATCAACTTGGTATTTCAAAAACACCAATAGGATGATTTGAAATGTGTTGAATCCATGGGGTAATTTGACACCTTTGTTTGCAAGCATAAGGATATATTAGTCACGGTGCTTCATGATATATCTATACATCAATTCCATAGCTTGGGTACCTTGGGAAAAGTCCTCTAATGATACTTGTGAGTCTTGGTCACTTGAATCATGATCATGTATGATGTAGGATGGAAATGAATTCTTCATAGCGAGTTGAAAGGTCCTACCTCCTCAAAGAGTGTATCACAAGATCAAATGAGGGGAAATATTGAAAGGCCATAATTTTCTTTCTTACTTGGGACCTTGTGATAGGAATACAAGAGAGAGAGAGACCTAGGAATGATGAGGTGGGATAAGGATGATTAGTGATGATGGGGTAGACCTTAGATATGCTTGGAATGATATTGGATGAATAGGGGATAATAATGGAAAAGGATAATGATAGAATGGATAGAAAGGTGATCATGATGAGATGATACTACAATACTAATAGTGTATCAAGTTAACTAAATCCTTGACTAATAATGATGGGGTTTACTTACACTAGACTTTGATAATCGCTTAGGCAAGGCTTGGATTTTATCAATCAATCTTAGATAATCAATTGAATAAGGCTTTGATAGAGATGATTTTTCTTACCTAAGCTAGGATAATCACTTGGGAAATTCTTTGATGTGCTTACTTAGGCTTGGATGATCACCTAAGCAAGGCTTTGATGGGGATTTTGATAACAAGTATTAGGATCTAGATAGACTCTTGAAAAAAATTATATTGACAAGATATGATATGGATTGTGATTCGATGATGAGACTGGGTCAAGGATGATAAGGATTTGATTGGATAATATGGTTGGGTTTAGATAGAGGATAAATGATGAAAAAAATGATGATGATAAGGATGATGAAGATATAATGATAGGTGATAGGACCAAGGTCTAAGGATGATGGTTCAGATGACTAGACTATGATAATGGATACAAAGGATGAGATAAGGGAAAGATGATATATTTTGGATGGATTATGGTTAATATTTTAGGTGAAATGGTGGTTGATGGGGGTCTCCTAAGTTCACTCTAGGGTTGTAAAGGTCAATATTGTAAATAGAGGTCTCAAGATTTTTTTTAGCAAGAGATAATTTCAAACAAAAAACATAATGGCTAACTTGACTATCAAGGTGATAAGGATAAGTTTCAACAATAGAAGTTGAATGGATTCACTAGTTTTACACATGAAAACATGCCAAGCATGATAGCACAAATTACATTTAATCAAGTAGGAGTGTTAACTTAATGTAGGTCCACTTGCTAAAAGCATAATACCTTCAAATGAATGGGTAACTAGGGTATGAAAAGGTCATGTACCACCTCTATAACCCTTATCCTAGAATGATAAGGCCCTACCATGGAATAGTTGCCACCGAGAAACAAGAGAAAGTACATGGTGAGTAACTTTGGGCATGATATTGTACCCTACACCACACTAAGCAATGACCAATGGTCTTAAAGGATTCTAAAAATAAAGCTCTTAGTAGAATCGATGAACAATGAGCTTGTTTGTAATGCTCAAGATAGGAGGGGTATCCTCCACTCTCTTCACCAAAAACATCTTGACAGATTGAGGGTCGCACATCTTGGCTTGAATGATGCTAGACACACTTTGGGGTACAACTTTCATTCTGGCCCTTTCTATACCCTACCCAAAAACATGGTTGAGGTCATCCTTGAGGAGATTAAATCCTCAAGTAGGCCTCCAAATAGGAAATAATATACTAAGTGTTTTTTTATCACCCAAGATCACACAAATGTTAAGGGGAGAGCATATGCACAAGCTAGAAATCCTTGGGATAACACTTAAAGAACATAAAATAAATGAAGATATGTGAGATTTTATATCTCCAAGATCACACTAAGTGGAAGGAGAGAGAATATGTCTACATGTACTCCCAAACATGGCATATGATGTTCATTAATCCACTAGGCTACTTTAGATTCCTAGATTAGTGAAAAATGAAGCCTTGTACCAATGAATTTACAAGAAAGACATGTTAGTAGTTTGATGATTTTTCCTTTGACAAGCAATTTCAAGCTACACAATAAGGGGTTAGATGAAAAATGATCAAATAAAATGATTGTTAGTATTAAGATAAACATCAAAATTTGGAACCCCTTTTGAAATGGAGGTTGGTATACTCACCCACGATGATTAGGGGTACGAGGGGAAAAACACAATCCCCACTGATAAGGGTTTGAGGGAAAAGTGCTCAAAGAATTATTTTTAGATAAGAAAAAAGATAGAATTTGAAAGACTTGTGAAAAACTAAATATAAGGATAACTTTGTGAAACACAGGTGCTACAAGAATAAATAGAGGTTCCTTTTGATAGAACAAAAGATCAAAAACATGGAAAAAATCAAATTATGTACCTATACAAAGGCATGACTTTATGAAGCAAAAGTGTAGCAAGTTGAAATAGAGGTGCAAGAAGCTGAAACCAAAGTGTAGAAATTCATAACAAAGGATGAAAGTTTAGAACATAAGCATGGCTTTGTAAAATGCAAGCACTGAAAGTCAAAACACAAGTTTAGAAAGTTAGAATGAAGGGACAGTTTCCTAAAACGATAGCATTGAAAATTAATTTAATGAAAGTGTAGCGAGTCACTATAGAAGCATAATGAGTCACTATATAGAAGTGCAATGTGATAGAACAAAGGAACCAAAAGTCACCAAAGAAGCATGGTTTTGTTGAACAGAAGTATCAAATCATAGAGCCAAGTGTCAAATTAGAACTTACAACTATGAACTCAACAAAAACTCACAAAAATGATCAAAATAGGGATAGGGGTCCCAATAGACATGCTAAAATGAAGAGGTTATAAAATATTGAAGGCAAAAAAAAGGAAGATAAAAGAAATACAAAAGCATAATACCTTCACATAAAAATATTTGCTTCTCTCCTTGATGAGTGGAAATGGATTGTACACTTACTACATTTGATTTTCTCTTGATGTTGATATGTGTATTTCTTAATGCTATCTAGCATAATCTTGATGATTGATAGTGATTAAAAAATAAGAGATCAAATGAGAGCATGTAAGTATGATAGCTCAAGATTGGATGAAAATGAAGGATGGGAGCCTCTAGAAATAGAGTCTTGAAGAGGAAAATCAATAACTAGAAATGATTGATGATGAATGGCTAAGAGTGAAGGAGGATTAGGGTTTGGATCAAGGATGCAATCATATGACAAGTGTCAAATGATAGATGGGGTCTAGGTTTAGGATAGGGATAATGACAAAAATCCTTACGATAATGGATAAGATTAAGAGGTTAAATGAGATTCAAGTGGATAAGAAAAAAAAGTTGATTTAAATTTTGGGTAGGTGTCTAGATTCAATGAATCTAGGAAAGAATTTAGTGAGACATGTGAAGGGGACATTTGTCATATGTGGAAAAATTTAGATTATGATCCATGTGAAGAAGAGGATTAGATGGATAAGGATAGAGGATAAAGGGCGACTTAATTAAATAAATAAAGTATTTATTTAATTAATGGGATCATGATGGGATAACAATTAAATACATAGTAAATATTTATTTAATTAAAGGATATGGTAATGGATATTAATTAAATAAATAATAAATATTTTTATAATAAATGGATTAAGATAAAGGTGGGAAAGGATGGGAATAATTAAATAAATAATGAATATTTATTTAATTAATGGCTAACAATAGGCTAAAATAAGGAATGGCTAGGTAAGATCACATTTTAGGTGTCTACAATTATATCACACTCATCATATTTTCCCCATAGTCTTCACTTTACCTAAACCAATTTGCATTACGCTTTTCCTACTACACATTTCTTTGTAGGATATGCCCAAAAAATTATCATGCATCATATCTCATATTGTTCATGTTCATTTTGTATTGTTTCTACTTCTAGGAATATAAAATAGGTTTGAATCTCATTGGTCTATATCAAAATTCATATTTAAATAAAATTGAGATTATAATGGAAGAAGCAACAAGAATAAATATCAAAGAAAAAATGACAAAATATATATCTTAAGAAAACCTTTTTGGATCTCACTATATTAACTATAAGAAAATCTTACAATACATTGAGATTCCACAACAAATTATGTAACAAATAGCTAATCCCACCCTCAAAACTTGCAATACAGTCCAATACAATGCCTAGAATTTATCCCTTGAGGCTAATATTTATAAGATAAGAAACATCCAAGAAACAAATTTTAATTTCAACAAAACCATCGGCTTCCAAAAGGTGCATCCAAGTCATGATTAAGATTACTATTTAAAACCAACCACTGACTTTCATGCATAAACACGTAAGTCCCATGTTCTCATATGAGATTATAATACTAAAACTTGATAATCTACTAATATCCTTGAGTTGTCCTTAAATTATTTAAGATCCTCTCAATTGAAAATGTTTTGGTATGCAAGCTAAAAAGTAGGAATCATAATGTCTAAAGGATCAACTTGGAAAGTAGAAAATTAGAATTTAAATTTGGAGGACTAAGCCACAAACACAACCTAATTCATAAAGTACAACCCAAATGAAAAAGGAAAAATCCAAAAGAAAGGACATGTATTATTACTAATATTAATATAATGGATATAACATATTTGGATAATAAGTTTATGCTAGAACAAATTTATATATAAAATAAGATGAATTAAAAAATAAGATATCATGAAAAAAATATAAAACAAAGAAAGTACATAGAACAAATTTATATATAAAATAAGATGAATTAAAGAATAAGATACCATGAAAAAAATATAAAACAAAGAAAGTGCATGACATCTTAAAATGATAAGATTCACTAAGATGAATCGAACAATAAGATACAATGAAAAAAATATATAAAACAAAAAAGTACATAACATGACATCTTAAAAATGAATTTGGAAGTTGATTTTAATCTTTCCCTGATTGAGCATGGTAAATACATCTAATAGAATGCTTCAAGCCCTTTCAAATCTTTTGTACAAGAAACCAATTCGTTCTTAGAAGTTTTGCTTTACAAGTAAAAAGAAAACGGAGTACACCCTTATTATTGATTTAAATTTAATGAATTAGTAAATAAATCCCAGTCCAAAGGATGAGACACTCTGCGAGTACACGTAGAATACAATGAACTCAATTACACAGTCCATGGAATTCATACTTACTAGAATATATTAAATTCCTGAGGTTAACATAGTTAACTACAATTGATAAAATCCAGTGCAAAAGCTTATGCACCAATTCATATAATCTCTATATCCAAATTGGATTATGACGCCAGCACAGACTCATATTACAACAGAGCCGGCTGGTGAAAACCTCCATTACTACTACTTTTAACCAGAAGAAGAAGAAACAGACAAAAAACCAGGCCTCTAGAGGCCACCACCCTTACTCCTGCCTTCCCACGTATTCTTAACCAGTCTTTCTGACCTGCTGCATGTCCTTCCACTCGGCCCCTTCGTGTTATCTGACTGGCGGCACCCATACTTCCCGGCGGCGCCGGTCAGCGAATCTACAGTCTCATACCTCGCCCTGCATTCTGCGCTCTTCTTGATAAACTCAGCGTAAAAATCTAAGCCGCCATTTTGAGAAGCACCGTTGGCAAACATCCCAGACTTTAGGGCAAGGATTGCAACGATAATGTTCAAGAGAAAGAACATGCAGCAGGGGTTCCCCCATATGACCCACAGCTCTGGTTCCACAACTCCAGAGAGGAAGTGCAGTGGGGGCTTTACTGTTTCCAGCAGCACAAACCATAAGACCATCACTACAATATACCCACTATATGTCTTCCTCTTTCTGGTTGTCTTGCATTTCTTTGCAGCCCCCCATTTCTCTGCCACCACTGAACCACCACTACCAGTACCATGACCACCACCACCACCACTACTACTATCACCACCTCCACTGAGGTTACCACCACCACTACCATCTCCCACCACCACCACCACCACTACTACTGTCACCACCTCCACTGAGGTTACCACCACCACTACTACTATCATTAGCACCTTCACCACCACCACCACTACTATCACCACCTCCACTATGCCCTCAAATTTAGCCATTTTTGAGGCAGTAGATCAGAGAATGCTTTGGAAGCAGATCCTCCACACACACACAAACAATACTAGAGTTGATGAAATTGGGGATGAGGAAAAGAGGTGTATGGGTGGAGGTCTGTGAATGATTCAGTGGTAAGATAAAGTGTGAGAAGGCCCACTCAATTATTTTGCTGCTTTTGGTGGGCGTCGCCCATTAGCTTTCTACTGTTCAGCTGGCTTTGTTATTAGGAGTTACACGTAAAAGTGAACTCTCTCATTTTCCTTTGATAATACTGGTTTTGTGCTGGCAGCTCAGGGCTGTGTGTTTGAAAGTGCTGCGACCGACCATCCGTACCTATCATTTCAGTGAAAGGGAGAGTTATCCATAGCTTCTTTATTTTCACTTTTTCAATGAAACTAAATATTTAGGGTTTTGTGTTTTAAGAGTATTATGAAAGAAAAACATTTTTGAGTGTTATTCTGAATCATTAAAGGGAAAGTGGTCAACAAAAAATAGAATTATTTATAAGTTTTTGTGGGATGAGGTAAAATTTATATTGGATTGTATAGTATATTTAAAGAGATTAATAAAAGATTGGGTAAAGTGATTACTTAGATTTCCATCTCAATGTTATTTTTGGATTAATTTTGGGTCTTCATAGTAAGAATCCAATGCATTAACCAATTTGATCATAATCTTTGGATGACTTTAAATATTTATAGAAAATATGTGATGATAAAAGTAAATTAAACTAAAACCAAAGATGACCAACAAAATGTGAAGTATATTTCTTTTAAATTTTGATAAATTGTTTCTAGGTGGTGTTGTAGGCACAATCATTAAATAATTGATTTTAATGTGTGATATAAATTATTTATTTTAATATGAATGTTTTTTTTCTGTACAATTTGATTGTGAGTAATGTTAAATGTTAGTAATAAATTTAAACTTCTAAAAACTACCTACATTGTTTATGTTTTAGAAGCCTCAAACATTGAACTTGTAATTTGTTTATGTGACTTACATGATCCCTTAGGAAATTAATAGAAGTATTAGAGAGAGAAACTATATCTTGTCTAAACATGGTGGGTGTTAATGAATTTAGAAACTAGATCAATGTATATGATAAAATATAACAAAAGTAGTATGGTGTGATGGTGTTCGCCATTAGCTCCCTTTTACTAGTCTTTATATTGTCTTTCTCATCATAACTATAATATATGTAATAGAATGATCTATAATGAATCTCATTTATCAATTTCTATAGTATATTTTTTTTCATTTTTTAGCAAGGTTGCTGATGATGTCACAGAGGCAAATTCATTCATATGTTGAATATGAAAAAAACACTTGTTTTCATGATTTCATGTGCATATCTTCTTTATCTATAGAAAAGAACCACAATATCACTCTCCTAACAATGATCTAGAGAATACGTTTGATAGGAAGAAAGGTAATGATGACAGTCATAAATATTCGATGATTAAAACTAACCCATCAACTACCATTTGTCTCAAAATTGGTGCATCAATTTACTATGGTTATGTGGAGGTCACTTTCAAGACCCATAGTAATACCATATATCATATAGATTATTTTCATTGGTAAATTTAATTTTAGTATATTTGTAGAAATAGGCACTTTTGTGCAAGCATGCATCCAAAAAATTCAGAGGATGTAATAGTATTTTCTAAAAAAAGATTGAATTGTGTTGTCTATGTGATAAAAACTATTATCTTGCTACAATGAACATAGACATTGTTTAGAAATATGGATCATAAATATGAAACTAAAATAAAAATTCAAACATATTCAAAAATAGTTTCTTATTATGTTTCTACAACACCATTTTCCTCTAAAACCATGTGAATGAAAGAGATTCAATGAAACTAAAATAAACATATCACCATCAATCTCATCTAGTGTACCTTATGTAATTTTGTATTGTGTTTATTCACATAAATTTTATCTAGTGCACTTTTTGTAACAATTTGTTATGTTTATTTACAATAACCTAGCCCCGTTTGATGGATACAGCTGTGCACTAGTGTTGTTGCCTTGGTAAGATCCGTTTCCTGGGCGTCATTATCAAATATTAACA
>VDFB02193867.1:82416550-82464986 GCA_007258455.2 Sequoia sempervirens | reverse complement strand
TAGAACAAATTTATATATAAAATAAGGCGAATTGAACAATAAGATACAGTGAAAAAATATAAAACAAAGAAAGTACATAACATGACATCTTAAAATGATAAGATTCACTAAGATGAATCCAACAATGAAAAAAAAAACAAAAAAGTACGTAACATCTTTAAAATGATAAGATATTTGGAAGTTGATTTTAATCTTTCTCTGATTGAGCGTAGTAAATACATCTGATAGAGTGCTTCAAGCCATTGCAAACCTTTTGTACAAAAAAATCAATTCGTTCTTAGAAGTTTTGCTTTACAAGTAAAAAGAAAACGGAGTACACCCTTATTATTAGTTTAAATTTAATGAATTAGGGAAAAAACCCAGTCCAAAGAATGGAACAACCTGCGAGTACACGTAGAATACAATGAACTCAATTATACAGTCCATGGAATCTATACTAACCAGAATATATTAACTTCATGAAGTTTACATAGTTAACTACAATTGATAAAATTCAGTGCAAAAACTTATGCACCGATTCATATAATCTCTATATCCAAATTGGTAGATGACATCAGCACAGACTCATATTACAACAGAGCCGGCTGGTGAAAACCTCCATTACTACTACTTTTAACCAGAAGAAGAAAGAAGAAGAAACAGAAAAAAAAACAGGCCTCTAGAGGTCACCACCCTTACACCTGCCTTCCCACGTATTCTCAACCAGTCTTTCTGACCTGCTGCATTTCCTTGCACTCGGCCCCATCGTGTTATCTGACTGGCGGCACCCATACTTCCCGGCGGCGCCGGTCAGCGAATCTACAATCTCATACCTCGCCCTGCATTCTGCGCTCTTCTTGATAAACTCAGCGTAAAAATCTAAGCCGCCATTTTGAGAAGCACCGTTGGCAAACATCCCAGACTTTAGGGCAAGGATTGCAACGATAATGTTCAAGAGAAAGAACATGCAGCAGGGGTTCCCCCATATGACCCACAGCTCTGGTTCCACAACTCCAGAGAGGAAGTGCAGTGGGGGCTTTACTGTTTCCAGCAGCACAAACCATAAGACCATCACTACAATATACCCACTATCTGTCTTCCTCTTTCTGGTTGTCTTGCATTTCTTTGCAGCCCCCCATTTCTCTGCCACCACTGAACCACCACTACCAGTACCATGACCACCACCACCACCACTACTACTATCACCACCTCCACTGAGGTTACCACCACCACTACCATCTCCATTACCACCACCACTACCACCACCATTACTACCATTACCACCACCACCACCACCACTACCACTGTCACCACCTCCACTGAGGTTACCACCACCACTACCACCATCATTAGCACCTTCACCACCACCACCACTACTATCACCACCTCCACTCATGTTCTCAAATTTAGCCATTTTTTGAGGCAGTAGATCAGAGAATGTTTTGGAAGCAGATCCTCCACACATACACAAACAATACTAGAGTTGATGAAATTGGGGATGAGGAAAAGAGGTGTATAAAAGGTGGAGGTCTGGTAATGATTCAGTGGTAAGATAAAGTGTGAGAAGGCCCACTCAATTATTTTGCTGCTTTTGGTGGGCGTCGCCTTCCATTAGCTTTTCTACTGTTCAGCTGGCTTTTGTTATTAGAGTTACACGTAAAAGTGAACTTTCATTTTCCTTTGATAATACTGGTTTTGTGTTGGCAGCTTCAGGGGCTGTGTGTTTGAAAAGGTGACCGACCATCTGCAATTTACTTCAGTGAAAGGAGAGTTATCCATAGCTTTTATTTTCACTTTTTCAATGAAACTAAATATTTAGGGTTTTGTGTTTTAAGAGTATTATGAAAGAAAAACATTTTTGAGTGTTATTCTGAATCATTAAAGGGAAAGTGGTCAACAAAAAATAGAATTATTTATAAGTTTTGGTGGGGATGAGGTAAAATTTATATTGATTGTATAGTATATTTAAAGAGATTAATAGTGCAAGATTAAAAGTGATTACTTAGATTTCCATCTTCAATGTTATTTTTGGATTAATTTTGGGTCTTCATAGTAAGAATCCAATGCATTAACCACTTGATCATAATCTTTTGGATGACTTTAAATATTTATAGAAAATATGTGATGATAAAAGTAAATTAAACTAAAACCAAAGATGACCAACAAAATGTGAAGCATATATTTTTTTAAATTTAACATTTGATAAATTGTTTAGGTGGTGTTGTAGGCACAATCATTAAATAATTGATTTTAATGTGTGATATAAATTATTTATTTTACAATATGAATGTTTTTTTTTTTTTCTATACAATTTGATTGTGAGTAATGTTAAATGTTAGTAATAAATTTAAACTTCTAAAAACTACCTACATTGTTTATGTTTTAGAAGCCTCAAACATTGAATTTGTAATTTGTTTATGTGACTTACATGATCCCTTAGGAAATTAATAGAAGTATTAGAGAGAGAAACTCTATCTTGTCTAAACATGGTGGGTGTTAATGAATTTAGAAACTAGATCAATGTATATGATAAAATATAACAAAAGTAGTATGGTGTGATGGTGTTCGCCATTAGCTCCCTTTTACTAGTCTTTATATTGTCTTTCTCATCATAACTATAATATATGTAATAGAATGATCTATAATGAATCTCATTTATCAATTTCTATAGTATATTTTTTTCATTTTTTAGCAAGGTTACTTATGATGTCACAGAGACAAATTCATTCATATGTTGAATATGAAAAAAACACTTGTTTTCATGATTTCATGTGCATATCTTCTTTATCTATAGAAAAGAACCACAATATCACTCTCCTAACAATGATCTAGAGAATATGTTTGATAGGAAGAAAGGTAATGATGACAGTCATAAATATTTGATGATTAAAACTAACCCATCAACTACCATTTGTCTCAAAATTGGTGCATCAATTTACTATGGTTATGTGGAGGTCACTTTCAAGACCCATAGTAATACCATATATCATATAGATTATTTTCATTGGTAAATTTAATTTGAGTATATTTGTAGAAATAGGCACTTTTGTGCAAGCATGCATCCAAAAAATTCAAAGGATGTAATAATATTTTCTAAAAAAAGATTGAATCGTATTGTCTATGTGATAAAAACTATTATCTTGCTACAATGAACATAGACATTGTTTAGAAATATGAATCATAAATATGAAACTAAAATAAAAATTCAAACATATTCAAAATAGTTTCTTATTATATTTCTACAACACCATTTTCCTCTAAAACCATGTGAATGAAAGAGATTCAATGAAACTAAAATAAACATATCACCATCAATCTCATCTAGTGTACCTTATGTAATTTTGTATTGTGTTTATTCACATAAATTTTATCTAGTGCACTTTTTGTAACAATTTGTTATGTTTATTTACAATAACCTAGCCCCGTTTGATGGATACAGCTGTGCACTAGTGTTGTTGCCTTGGTAAGATCCGTTTCCTGGGCGTCATTATCAAATATTAACAAGGAAGCCCCGTTTGATGGATACAGCTGTGCACTAGTTCAAATACTCTGCAATTTGATGGATACAGCTGTGCACTAGTTCAAATACTCTGCAATTTATTAACAAGGAAGCCGTATCATTCAAACAGCGCACAGCTGTATCCATCCAAGAGAAGAGAAGAAAAAATTGCAGAGTATACGTTTTGCAAATTTAGAAGTGAGGTGAAGTGAAGTTAGAATTATATGGTCACCGAGACTTTATATTTAGTGGTCAGCTGATATGTTTCTCCTGGGTTTTGCAGGGAAGATGAGGATGATGATAATGGCGTTTGGATTGCTACTGAGCATGTCCATAGCGGAATGCGGTAGGCCTGATGCTGCAGGAATCCTGGCATCGTGCAATCCCAGCGGATATTTGAAAGGCAACTCCCAGAAGTGCAATCAGGAACACGAATCGGACTGCTGTTAATATACAAAATATTAACAAGGTAACCTAGCCCCGTTTGATCTTACCAAGGCAACAACACTAGTGTACCTTATGTAATTTTGTATTGTGTTTAAGATAACATAAATTTTATCTACTGCATTTTTTGTAACAATTTGTTATGAAGGATGAAATGGACAAGAAGAATGCTAAAGATCACCAGGAATGGGTCAAAGATGATGTTAATCTTCTATTAAAGAACTAGGGTGATGTTAGTTAGTCTGTTGTTTGTATGTTGTCTATCTATCTGTTGTTGGTCTGATGCGTTATATTTTTTGTCTTAAAATTTTTTGATGTTTTTTGGTCTTGAACTCTATTGGCCCCTGTGGCTCTCTATGTAATGGTACAACACCCTGTAAATGTTGCTTACCTTATCAAAAACATAAAAAAAAAATCAATAAGAGATGAGAAACTTGACTTTCCATAGAAAAACTAAAAATCCTTAACTATAAGAGATATAATTTTGTATAACTATATATTACAAACAAGAGCTCTGAAAGAGTTGGAGTCCCTACCAAAGGGAATAAATATGCTTATGAAAATCTATAATTGATATAGTTTTATAAATTTGCATTGATATAGACAAATGGGTGTTTTAAATGGAGGTATATTTCAATTTGTATTAACTATCTGCTCAACTAACCTCTTACAATATACTAAATATCTTAATACATGCTCTTGCTTCATAATAGCTATACTCAGTACATAAAAATTTCAAAAGTGTCACCCATCACAAATTGGGATTGTTTTAATATTTTATTACATAGGAAATTATATTGTATCTTCGATGAAGAACAAATGGTAATGAAATAGCTCACACAAAGAAAGAATAAGGGAAAAGTTTTCAATATTATACAATAAATTTTAGGAAGAGTTTAATTGAACTTGGTAACTAATTCATAAACTATGAAGTACTAATAAAATGCATTGGTGGGATGTTTGATCATTTGAAAATATTTATCATAATGGTCAATACCCATGATGTAGATTAGGTTTATAATGAAGAATAATAACTTGAGCTAGATATAAAGGGGAAATCTCTTTTATAAGAAGAAGAAAGAAGTTAAATAAAAATAATATGAAGGTGAGAATAATAAAGAGAACAATAAGGTTTAAATAAAGATAAATACTAACTACATAGTCAATTTAAAAGGAAAATGTGAAGTAAAAAATAATTCTAGCCATTACAAAAAAAGATGGATACATATACTAAAGAAGGGTGTCAAAAGTTACATCTAGAGTTGCCACCTTCTTGGGAAAATAAGAAGAAAATGAATACCAACTACATATGAGAAATAAAATTAGTCTTAACCAAAGGTTCATGAGATTTAGTGTTGCATTGATAGGGTGTATAAAATGTCGGTGATGTTTCATATGAGAAAAAAAAAGATCACTCAACTCTTCCATATTAAGATATAATTATGAAGTAAGAAATTGGATGTTATGTTTAATACATGTTCATAAGGAAACCTCATTTTTTCCAAGTTGGCCAGTGAGCTTAATTTGGATCTATTGGGTCATCTTAACCATATATGTTAGAATGAGTAAAAAAATAACTGGAGATTAATAGGAATAAACAAGGTAAGTTTAAATTTGAACTTTATCTTGGACCCATATCAAAGAGCAAAAATGATATAGGTTTAACATAAAACCCTCCATCAAATAAAATAATGCAAAAATATTGTTTCTACAACCAAACCATTTGATGGAATTCACCCTGAATCCTGTCATTCTTTGTTTGCTTCATGCAAAAATGTGTCTAGAACCACAATATCTTCATGCAAATTTTTTGAAAATTTATATTTTATTTTCTTAACGTTCATAATTTTTTGAGGGTTGTAGTCATAACCACTATAGAGTTTATCAGTTTGGACTAGGTCCATTGTATGATGGTTAGGTGATATAAAATTACAAGGGAAATAGTTGAGACTTGGACATCATATTTTTTAATAACATCAAAAGTTATGTTTCCAAAAAACTGGCACAGGTCTAAACCATCACAATTGATATAGTTTTATAATTTTTTATGTGTATATAGCATAGTTTGATTCAATAGTTGATCATACTCTCATTATTATTTGAATATTTATTTAAGAAAGTGTCAATCATAGTTTAACCTAACAAATGTCATACACAAATATATGTATTGATCGTCTCATACAAAAGTATGAACAATAATAGTCAAAATCTAGGTGCACATAGGACATAAGTCAATCTAACTTATTGCAAATAAACAATACATACTAAAATATTATGCTATTAAAATAAAATATTATGTATTTGTCCTCCAATTTAATAGTTTGTATTAATGCACTCTTGCAACTCTTTTGTCCCAACATGTAAAACATGATTGTTATATTAAAGGCATACTTGATAATTTAAAATACACTTAATAGTTTGAGTTTATGCAATCTTGCAACTCTTTTGTCCAAAAAAGAAACATGATTGTTATATTAAATGCATAGTTAATAATTTAAAACACACACGCATGTACAACATCTCATTCTCATCCAAATAGAAGGATGTCCTGTACAACTTCTCATCCAAACATACACAAGTATCAATATGAAACAAAACAATGTTCCAAGTTTTTGAGAGGAGTTGTTTTATGTGACCTACATACTAGTATGTTCTAGCAATGAAATAACAGCATGCTTCAAAGAAAAAAACTAAAAAAATCCATTATTTTATTGTGTTTAATCAATATGAAAACAAAAGGGCTCAATTAGGAGGGTCCCATAAGAGAAGGGAAAACGTTTACCTTTATTTATTTTGTTGTTTTCCTTTTGGAGTATTAAGATTAGAGTGATTTGCTGAGTCCCCCATTGAAATTGGGACAGTGGGCCAAGATAACCACATGCTCGCCTTTTTATGCAAGACAACTGCCTAACAAAGAGAGAGAAGTCTCCCACAAGAGGACCCTAGTTTGCATTGACTTCATGTACAATTCCATACTCTGCAAGGCCTGAATTTGATGGACATATATCTATATCTAGTAATTTTTTCCATAAAATACTTTGAAAACTTCGAGAAAAACCATATTACATGAAAGGGAAAATTTTGGCAGATCATCAAAAACTATATAATATTATAGTAAAATATATCTGTAGTCTATGATATATTTTTTTAAATAAAATATATTTGTACATTTGAAAGACAACTTTGGATGGATAATTGTCACAAAAAAATAGCTCAACAAACAAAGTCTCAATCAACCATCAAATTTAAACCTTGAATTTCTCCCTATAGTCAAGTTCAATATCAATCGGCTTGTATTTTTTAAATCAAGTTGATAGACAAGGGAGTATAGACACCTACTAACCAACTTTGCAAAATGGATGGCATAGGATCTCCACATTACAAATATCTTGTCACATCAATAGAAAAAATTCATTCCTATGTCAATGTAGCACTATACAAGCCATGCAAATCCTATCATAGCAAAACAATAATGGTGCAAATCCATTACAAAAGAGATAATTCATGTTTATACACATAGTGGCCTTGTTTAGTTGAGTAGTAGTAAGTTTCCTTCGTAAAGCGCATAAATTTCTTAATTGAGGAGATCATGAAGGGGAAGATGAGAACTTGTATCCAAGTATTCTACTTAATCAACAAGCATAGCCATCTTATGGTTGATGTAGATGAGCTTTGATGTAGCGCGTTGATGTTTCAATCATTTGCAAGGTAATTAGTAATTAAGATAAAAACTCATTTTAAGATTTACTAGCACAACCATCTTATGGTTGATGTAGATGAGGTTTGGAGTAGTGAGTTGATGTTTCCATTGTTTTAAGAAAATTGGCTCCCCTTGGAAAAGAGAATGTGAAAAACGTAGTGGTTTTTATCTTTTTGAGTCTTGGATAGGCCTATATATGGGAAGGCTACATAGGCCCATATGCAATGGGTATGTGCAAGATCATGATGGGCCAAAAATAGGCGATATGATGGGTATGTGTAGGGTATGTGGCTGACGACTTTTTTTTTACCCAAAATTGATGAAACGAAAAGGGTTTTCAAAGGAGATTCTTAGCTTTCCACCAATATAAATTATGTTTTACTTTGAATTTTATAAATAATCATTATTCATTTTCTATTTAAATTATGACTAAAGTCCTAATTGATAGGCTAATTGAAAAACATATATAGCTTTCAAATGATATCACATATTTTGAATCTGAAACATGTGTCACATTCTATGTTTTGCATACTATAGGATTAAAAGAAAAAAAATGAATTTCATGAAGTTTTGACCAAGTTAAGGTGGTCAGACATACAAGTTTTTTATATTTTTTAAAAAAATTAATAAAAAATTCATAATCAATTATTTAATTGGAAAAAATTTACAAAAAAATATGCATCACATCTGGACATGAGTCCTCTACTTATATCTAAAATATTATAAGAAAATATTATCATTAAATATTGTGGTTAGGGTGGTCAGACAAACACCTACGTCTTATTTTTCTCTGAAATTTAAGTACTACGCATTGAAATTTCAAATTTTCACCAAATAGATTTAAAAAAAAACTAGTAGTTTAGAAACTACATTCAATTTTCTACAGATTCTATTGTTACATATTTTTGAAATAATATAGATAACTTATTCAATTTGTTACGTCAAGTTGACTAACTCTGATTTTTCTAAAAAATTTTGCCACTTAAGAGCCTATTTTTTCCATGATGATCCTACACATACCCCAATATTTCATTTCTTTGTGCTTTTTTGGGTCTTTGTTTTAAAGGTTGGAAAAATATTTAAGTAATGTTTGTTCTACTTATCGCACTTCTGGTCATTCTAATATAAGGACTGAGAACTTTATATGAACAAACAAATTGTGGTCATTTTGTCAAAGAAGTACCAAAGCCCAAAAACCACCATATATGAAAGTGATGGAAAACTAATAAACTAAACAGCATGATCCCACAATAATGGTTTACAATTTTTGGCCAAACTGGACATTGAACTGATTTTTTCTAACTAAATCTTCACTTTCGGGCACCTATAGTGGCTAAACCGTGAAGAATTTGAAGATAATGCAAACTAGTGATTTGTGGCATTTTGTCTATAGATTTTAAATATATTTTTTTCAAAAATTTTGGAATCAGATTGCACTTCTTTTTCCATCTCCTTCGAAAACTAGATTTTTCAGTAAACACCATTTTTAAGGAGTGACGCTCACCGTATAACACATAATTTTTTTTCTATGAAGGATAAGATTCTTTTTTTTTTGAATTTAGATTTGTAACTATGATCTAGTGCTAATTGGTTTCATAGTGTTTTATTGAATTTTTTTCCTTAATCAAGTTTTGAAGTCAAACCAATTGCATATTAACGCGATAACACAAATTTTTTGTATGTATCAATTCAATTATTTTTGTTGGATCAAGGACTTCAATATTTGGTGCACTAATATTTTTCAAAAAAAAATTGATAATCTTCTATTTTTCCACATGTGCTAACAAAGAGCTTGATTTTTGGTGAAAAACCTACATTCACAAGAAATAAAAAATAAATATAATAATAAAATCAAATTTATTTAAAATTATACTTTTTGGGAAGCTTATAATAAGGACTACAACTTACAAAAAATAAATTTTAAATGAATTCATTTGATCCCCCAAAAGGTAAATCAAAAGTGGTTTTTTATCAACATTTTGATAGGTGTAAAGGAGACTCTATTATATGTATGGTTTAAAACTAGCAAGGTTCTATCCAAGGGGGTTTGACCAAAGGTAGTTTGATCAAAATATCTTCAATTAGAATGCTTTAAATGGAACTTTTTAAGGATTAAATCATTATACTTTCTAAAAATATGCGATGCCAACAAAAATTAGAATCTCCCAAAAATTGTAAACCAGCTTTGTGGGATTACCCAATGCCTATTGTACTAATGCTCACATAGAATAGAGAAAACAATAATTTAGAATAAGCTACACCCATATACACAAATTTTTATGGACAAGTAAAAGAGGGATGTCATTTCTGACTTTAGTCGTGTTATTTGGTATGTGTTATTACTTATATTAAAATAAGTAAAAATTCAATCAGGGGAACAAGATAATTGAAGGAATTCTTTAATGAACTATATAACACACTTGAAGGCTACATTCCAAGAGTATATGATTTTTCTATAAACCAACTGTGAGATGAGGATTGTCAGTGTGGTTCAATTACGCTTGATCCATGATGAATCAAAGCATGATTTATCCACTAAGCCTCAATCACAAACAAGATTATTCAAATTGATAGTTAAACCAAGCATTTATTGAAACTAAAAATTGCAAACTACGAAAATAGTTAAATTCCTACTCTAACCTATTTGAAACTTATCCTGTTTTGGAATTAGTGTCATGTTGATATGGAACAATGACCCTATCCCAATCCCGTGATTAGTGAGCCTATTTCAATCAATTCTATGGAAGAGAATCGATGAAACCATTGTGATAAAAGGATAAAAACCTGATTTATGTTAAATTAAACATGATGCAAGCTAAATTAACATGATTTAATGCTAAAATTGATCTAACTATGTAATTACTAAGCTAATTCTAAGCTAAATGATGGAAATCCTAATTTATAAACAACCTAAGATGGATGCATGGAATCCATTAATGGATTTTTTAAGCTATTATGCAACTAAAATGAACTAAAATTATGCTAAAAGTGAGTAAAGTATGAGTGTGAATGCAAGTGATTTCAATAGCATGAGTTTGCAATTGAAAGATGGATCCATTTGTCTCCAAAAAGTGTTCTATTTATAGGAGAACAAATGAGAAATGAAGGGTTGAGATTGAAAATTTTATTCAATAGTCAAGGATGGAGGAAATAGGAGGCATGGATCATGGATTCTCATCGATGGATGAGAGTGAAAGATGAGAGAATTATTCAAGGGCTCACACTTGTTCCAAGCAAACACACTTTTGACTTGCACACACAGGTCACAAGGTGACTTGCTTAAGAGGTTAAATGTTTAGCTTGTTCAAGAAGCCAAGTGAGATGATTGGAGGAGAAAACATTCTTTAGAATATTCTCATGGGTGAGGAAATAGAAATGTTGCAAATTAAAAGAAATTTTTAATTATGCAAAAAAAGGGATAAGGAATATTCCATGGGAATATTCCCCTTTTGGAGGAAGATTAGTTTAATTGTTAATATAACATGGTTTAATCATACAATTAGGGGATTAAAAGAATTAAAGGGATATTCATTAAATTAAATGATTTAATGAAAGCGAGAAAGGTGAGATGATATTTAATTAAATAAATTATGGTTATTTAATTGAATAAGATGACTTAGGGAATTAAATTAAATATTTTGATTTATTTAACTTAATGAGATGAAGTGCTAGCGTGAAAGGGGGTGAACTAACTCGATTTGAATTAATTAGGTTAATAGATGAAAATGGTGCAATTAATTATTTAGCTAGGCTAATTCAATTAATTAAGAGAAAAGAGGATGGGTTTCAAGAGAAAATGATGTTAGTAAACCTGATTCAAGTATATGATATTATCTAGGACATTTTTCCCATCTTTGAAGCGAGGCACCTACTGCTTCGGTTTAAAGAATAACGCTCCTTAGATAAGAATTGTTGCCCAAATAAAAATAATAATTTTTTTTTAGATGCCCCAGCAGAAGGAAGGATAAAGCTAATTCCCTACCCCCACGAGAAATCAGGTAATTTTTTTGAATTTTGGGTTGATTTCTCGATAAAGGTGAGAAGTTGCCCCAGCAGCCCAAAAAGGCTCCAAGATGCAAGAATTATACCACAAACACAAAAAAAATGCAAAATAAGGTCAAGATTGGAAAAAATGGTGAAAATGATGATAAACCCTAGCTCCAAGGTGAAATTAGGGCCAAAAAACCTAATTTTCTAGCTTAAATAAGCCAAGAAGGGTCACTTTCAATTCATTTCTGCATTCACACCTTGGAGATTCTTGCTATTTTGAGCTCTAACCCTCTGACGAAATGGCGTGATGAGAGCTCCCCAAGAATATTTCTGACCGAATTCGAGAACATATCAGCAGATTCCAGGCTCAGGACCACCAGAATGTATAGAAGTCACGTGCCCACATTCCAATTGATTATTGCAGCCATCATTTCAGGTTTGGTCACTCCAGACCAATGAAGCAGAGGGTTCAACCTAGGATGGGGCCTAGTATGGCAGTAGATGTTTCACAGGAGGACTTTGTTTGCATGGGGGTCAGTGATGCTAGCCTCACTATATCATGACATGCATGACTTTGTTTATTACAAAGGGAGATCTATTGGTGCAGGAGTGACTCTGCTTCATATTTGGGCATAGGATCATATTGTTGTGCTTTGACCGATAGTGCAGATGGCAGATGTTGAGCCATATGATCCTATGATCTGACGATATAGAGGCACCATTACTTTAAGGAACACTGGATAGATTGGGATCCCCTATTGGCGTTGGGTACTAGATGACATGGCAGTATTCAGATGGCGACCCTAGCTATAGATGCCACCATGGTATGACAATGCTTAGTAGTTATTCTTTGTGAGATAGACCTGATACATGCAAGGTCATGAGCATACCATCATCGAGCGATACCTACCAGACAAAGTGGTACGATAGTTTGGAGAGAAATAGGAAATGCCAGATGATTCCTACAGAGCTATGTTTGTGAGGTTTTCTCATGAGGTTCCCAAATGGAGACCCAACATTCTAGCTCTAGAGGTGGTAGAGGGATTTAGGCAATTGGCGGCTCAACCATGGGCCTATGAGCAAGGTTAGGTGGTAGCATAGACTACACCTACTTATGATGCTTGGTTCACACATCCTTGGTCTTTGATAGATCCAAAAGGTGCTCCTCCACGAGGGAGGCCCAAAGGTAGGGGAGCCAGTAGAGGATGGGGATAGGGTGGTCAGGATGACAGAGATGGACAGATTCTAGGGGCTCCACCAGTTGGACAACAGCCTCCACAACAGCCTCGTACACAACAAAATGTACAACTCAATAGCCTGGTGTTTAGCAGCAACTTGGTGTTTAACCACCACCACCACCACCACCAGATCTTAGAGATATACATATCCAACAGTTGCAACAACAGATTTAGGTTTTGATAGGTGAGTGGGATCAGGCCCACCAACAAATTTTGGCTATTACTATTGAGAAAGATCAGGCCAAGCAATAGGTGGTGGCCATCACAGCCAAGAGAGATCATGCAAGACAACAAGTTTAGGTTGTGACTGTCGAGAAGGACTAGGAGATTGGATAGCGACAACAGTTAGAGGCCCTCACAACATCTACCCAGGGCAAGACTATATCTGCTAGGTTGTACCGAGAGGCTGTGACAGAGGCAACTTATTACAGGATGCATTACCACCATGATGTGCCAGCACCACTGAGACAACCTGATTATTCACAGTGTAGCAATGCACAACCCAGGGCTAAGGATCAGCTAGAGAGGCAAGCCTGAGAGGGTAGCAACCATTAGGGCTAACCTAATTTTGTATAGACACTTTCTAACTTTTGTTGACTAATTCTTTCACATAGATATACATTCATGGGCTCATTTTTTATAGCCTCATATTTATTATACTAAATATGATCGATATATATACATACACTGATCTAGATTTTGTACCATGACATTCATTTTTTGATATATATATGATATGGATACAGATTCCATATGATGTGTTCATCTTATTTGATGCTTATGGATGCATATGATATGAGATGCTTATATTTTATTATGTATGGATGCAATTTTCTTATGCTTATACGATATGTGATGCTACATGAGATGGAATGAGATGGATGCAATGTTATATAATTATTTTTCAGTATCTTTTCATGATATGCTATGTGATATGGTATGTAGATGTTATGGATGTATTTCTTTTTGTGTATTTTCTATGCAGTTTTATGATGTGATGATTATGTATGCATATGGATGTATGGATGGATAATGTAGATGTTATGCTTCATGATATGATATGCGATGTATGCTTGTGCAATGATTTATGATGCTTAAATAACAAATCTATATTATTCATCACAACTTAAATGATAATGCAGTCCATGTATGATGTGATATGCTATGATGATGCGAGATGAATATTTGATAATTATGCTATGATTATGAGATGCATGTATGCCAATGATTTTTGGATGCAGGATGGATGCATTGATGATTTTTTGTTGACTATCATGATGCCAGGTGAGTGTGGAGAGAAGATAGAAGAACAAGAATGATCGACCATTGATTTTGATGATTGCTTCAAAATATCCAACAAGTCTATGTTCCACCAAGACTTTATTAGAGATAGTGACGAGACAATACAAGATGAATGCAGGATGATGAGTTGCTCATATTTTGGGATTGGGATTTTTCATCATTCCTTATTGTTTGATATAACACATAGACATGATGCATCAAGGTATTGACAACTAGGATGACATTGTATCTAGTGTAATGGACTTTGACTCTACAAACAAATATGATAGTTCCTATTCACACCTTGAAATACAAAAACCTCATTGGAATGTAAGTTAGAAGCTTAGAATATATTGGACCAAAGCATACGCAATAGTCAACAACGTACTCCAAACAACCTTCCTACACACAACTAAGCAAGTATGCGCAAAGATTATTTTACAAGAGTACCCACAAGCACAACAAACAAAAGATCATGATCAATTCCCCATTCCTTTCTCTGTAAATATTTTTTATAGATATCATTGAGAGGTCCTTAGAATGGGTCATTAAGATAAATCATAAGAAAAGACCAAAGACAAATAGTCAGTGTTATCTATATCTCTTGCCTAGTTTAAGTTTAGTCGAGGTGATGTGTGATGTTAATGTCCATTGCGGGAAGGATACATCCTAGGACATGTTGATCAGATGGTTGTTTGATTTTAGGATGATGATGCTAAGATGGGTTGTTGATATACACTTCACTGATGCACTTACCTATGATCTAGACTTTAAATTTTGACACTTAGGTTCTCACTTTATGACTTGCTATACCTCTTTTCTATTTGTTCTATTTGTTTTGCCAAAGGTTGAAGGTGACGATTGATTTATTATGGATGAAGGTTTATTTCAGGTGAAAGCGAGATGGGATGGATGGGTTTTGGACTTTCATGGAATATTTCAATGTTTTTGGTATTTTGAAAATGTTTTGAGGCTATTTTTTGGGTCTTTTTGAAAGTTTATGCGAATATTTTTGATTTTCAGGTTTTTGAGGTTGTTTATGGTTTTCCAAGATATTTGAGGCTTTTTAGGGCTTTTGAATGTTTTCCAAAAAATTTAGGATTTTTTGAGATTTTGAATGTTTTTGTGTTTTCTGATATTTGGATGTTTTGGATTTTCTGAGTTATCTGGATGTTTTGGAATTTTTTGAGTTATCTGTATGTTTTGAGATTTTCTAAGTTTCCACCAAGAACCTAACCTAAAGACCTATCTTAGGGGTCTCAAGGGCTGATCAAAGATAAGCCTTGCCTACATTATACACACAGAGACCACATAGTTCGATTGACTTGACTTATTAACAAGAGGAGATATGAACATTTGAGAGATGTCAGTTTATTATAACGGAATCCCAAAGGACTAACCGAGGGTGTATCCAGGATGATGGCCTTTCCTACATTCAAGCTCAGAGACAACATCGTCTGACAAGGGTACACATTTTTTTTTATTTTCGATGTTCGACCTTTTTAGGGATTTTGATGTGTCTTGATGTTTAGGATTTTTTCCTTTACAATTTTCTGAATGTTTTTGGATTTTTTGATGAACATTTTATGAATGTTTTTGGTATTTTTGATGAGATTTTATGGATATTTTTGGTATTTTCTGATGATATTTTATGGATGTTTTTGGTATTTTCTGATGAGATTTTATGGATGTTTTTAGTATTTTTGATGACCTTAAGATATACAAGATCCTGATGATCCATAAAGGGGTAAGAGTAGATCAAAATAATTCAATAAGGGTAGAGTATTAATCCCTAATTGATTAAACAATACTCAAGTGAAACAACTGAAAAATGTAGGCCCTATGTTTTGAGGGATAGAGCTAACAAGTTTCTCTAAGTTTCATTCAAGGAAACCCTAGAGATCAAAATCCAAATATAGAAAGGGGAAAGAGGTCTTGCAATAAGGTGTCCTAGGGTTTGATTAGAGACTAAAGAGGGATTCACCACCAAGTTAGGGCTTATAAAGACAAGAAATGAATGTAACATGCAAAGTACCATGTAAAACCTAACTAAATGACCTAGGAAATAAAACTAAAAAAATAGGATAACAAACTAAGAATGAACATAGGTGCACCTACAAGAATGATGAGGTCAAAAAAGCTCAAAAACCCTAAAAAACCTGTTGTTTAATGTTGACTAGGACTCATATGCCAGTCTGGATGATTTAGTCCCAGACTAGGGTTTTTGTGCCAAAACTAGAATCTCACAGTGGTTGATCTAAATCTCTTGAGATTTGCAAAATGTGTTATACTAGAAATCATATGCCACAAGTGGTGTATCAGTCCCACTCTACTTTTTTGGAAGGTCAAAACATGAATCTATTCTCCAATCTCTACTCTTCCTTCCACACTTTGTTTCTGGGTCTGAAACCCTTATTTGCAACATGTAGGTGACTTTCTGTGAAGATAGCAACCTTCTGAAAAATTGATGAATTTCTTCAACCTTGTGACTTAATCTTCAAAGATCCTTCAAGATCCAAGACACTTAGATCTGCAATCACACATGTAGAGAGAGAAAAACTTGTTGACTCGTTAGGAAATAGTGGTTTTCCTAGGGAAAACCTCATTTAGGTAATTAAACCTTGTGATGAAATAATGAAATAAATATGAACATGAAACATGAAATATGAAACATGATTGATGATACATTGAATGATGTCTTGAGATGTAAACCAATAATCTAACATGAAGTGGCCATGTAGAATGTAGGCCTTGATCTTGAACTTTGATATGAAACATTGATTATAAATGGATCTTCAATGCTATATTACAACACTAGCTCAACAACATGCTTGATGCATTATGATCTTGACTTGATGATGGATCTTGAATTGCTGCAACAAATGATGAAGAATTCTACCCTTTAATGCCTTAGAAATGCTCTTGTAAACTCTCTTGACGCTCTTGTGAAATCTTGGAATGCTTAACTCTTGATAGATTATGTTGATATTTTGAAGGCTTAGTGAAATAATGATTTGAGACCTTTTTTATATAGGCAATCCATCCAACTTACCATTTATTAGATCCCAAAGGCCAAAATTCATGAAATTTGAACTTAAAACCCTGATTTCCCACTTGAAACCCTAAAAAAGAGCCAAATGGGATTCATACAACCAAGGTGGCATATGGGTCCCACTAGGATTTTTTAGGTGGAGAAAATGTTGGGGAGTTAAGAAATTAAGTATATTTGATGTCTATGTCAGGATTTCGGTTGAAATATACCTTGAGATGAATAATATATGGTCTTAGGGGCCTATTAATGATGATATGAAGGTCATAAATGTAAGAGGTCCCAAAACTCAATGTGAAGGTGTAAATAAATACACTTTACAACATTAAATTAAGGCAAAATTAGGTATATTTAGCTTAAAAGGGCCCTAAATCCAATGTGAATGTGGAAAACACATAACAACACTAGATCAAGGAAACATTAGGTCCATTTTAATGTTAATCATTCCCAAATTAAGTGTGAAAATGTAGAGGGATACTTTTTTCGTTGCCACATTTAGCCCCCACTTTAGTGAGAGGAGTAACTTGCTTCAAACTCATAGTAAAGTAGACATTCAAGAGGGGTCCAAGTGTACCATTGTGGAAGAAAAAGGATGAAAAGGATAAAAGGAGGTGGAAAATCCCCCAGGATTCAAGATCCTATGCCCAACAAACATAAGTACAAAGGAAAACACATTGTAAGGTGTATGATATGCAGTGAGACAAGATACACAAACACACAATTTCAATGACTAAAAGAAAGAAAAATTAAAAAAAAAACCAAGTGAAAAATAAAAAGAGGTGGATCAAGCATTGACCATTTGTCCAATGCGATGTGGATCAGATCTATGTTGTTTGTCCAAAAATGCATGCTCACTCTAACGCAACGAAACTTCAGGCTGTCTGTTGGGTGAGTATCCAAAAAGGGTGGCTTAGTGAGAAATTCATGCCCACGTTTAGGCTTCTCATCATATGTCAACCATACAAAAGCTATACCTCCTAATAACTTTGACAAGGTACCACATGATAATGAACTTTGAGCTTCATGAGGCAAGAAAAACTTTGTATGATTGAAACTCATGAACAAACAGGGTGGCTCCACAGGCAAGAAAAGTGTGTTATGCAAGGTGGCCATATAATCAATATTGTAAATGAAAAATAGTGTAAGGTTCACTCAAAGGGACTTTTATTTAGTTCATGGAAGGTCTCTTCTTAGGGAACATTGTGCCTAATATCTCCAAGAGAGGAAAAGTCAAAGAAATATCATGCTCTTGGAGGAAATCAAACCGAATGATACCACCAAGAAAAGGATGCATCACAAAATAAAGAAAACCACACAGTGAAATATGATTGTCAATATATGCCCCCACTTTAAAGCACTTTCCAACACCATTTCTATGAGAAATTGCTTTAAGGTAGAAGAAGACATCAGAGCTTATTTAGAAAGCCTATGCCAAGTCATATGTTTCCAATAAGCTACATCATGAAAAGGGAAGGGGTTTCCCTCAAAATGTATAACTTAGTATGTCACATACGAGCCAACTTAAGGCATGTCATCCACATCCCAAGCTTGCTCTTATATGTTCATGAAAATTGGTCAACTAGCCAAAAGAGACAATGACATGTGAAATATGAGGATAAGGCTACCTAACCCTTCGCCCCCACTTAGTGCAAGACAAGGGTGAGCCGAGATGATTGATGAGAGATATGCTAGAAAATAAATATAAATTAGAGAAATTAGGTGCCCCAACATAAGGAAGAGGACCACACTCCTTAAGATGTTGAATTCTATCACTTAAAGCCTTACATTCTTTAGTAGAATGACCATGAACTCTATGATATGCACAAAATGTACTCTTGTAATAAAATTTATTTCATGTTCTTGGAGGGAGAGATATCAAATGATCTTGGAGGAGTCTCAACAAGATACCCTCTTGATCAAAAGTAGAAGATGTTCCTTTATTTTATGGCAAAGATATCTCTTAATATAATATGTCATACTTTTGCAAGATTCTTTAGATTGTGAAATTTTGTACTCTCCTTTACTAGAGGGTGTAAAATCTATCAAATTTGAATAATAAGTGTTTTGCATGATGAGATTAATGTTAAGCAAGGATTTTTTTGTTTCTTTCAAAGGACAAAAACCAAGACCACTAGTGTCTATCAGTTCAGGATGCACTAATGTTAAAGTTGGCTTAGAGGAATCTTTGTAAGAGTGTTGACATTAAGTGAAGGCTTGCTTGTTGCTTTCGAGGGACAATAACCAAGACCACTAGTCTTATTTTGCATATGAGGTGCTATAGGGACATGGATACCTTGTTTTCTAGCATCACATCCTTTTCCACTATATTCAAGTTGTTTCATGAGCTCATAACCTTTTCCATAAAGATATTTCATTTCTTTTGGATTTGGTGGTTGTTCATAGTCAATTTCATCAAATTTTGTTGTATAGTTTTCTTCTTCTTCTAAAGTGGTTGAGGTGGATGCTTTCAAAAGGTCTTTCAAATTTTGTGTTGATATTATCGCTTTTTATTTTCCTTTTTCAAACTTTATTTTATGATCTTGTATTCACCCATGAATGTAGGTGTGAAATCCAATGATCCCAAATCATTTAGTGATATCATTGTGAAGGATTTAGGACATCTATCATTTTGTTTTTCTTGCATGGGTTCTACTTGTGTAGTTGGTTTCAATGTTTTCAAAGGATTTTCCTTATTTTCTCAATGTTTAAACAACTATTTGGTTCAAGGTTAGCTTCGAATGTGTACACTTTGTTGTTTTATACATACTTCATTACAAGATGAAGAGTAGAAGGCACCCCATTCATTGCATTAATCCATGGTATTCCTAAAAGAATATTATATGAAAGATCGTGAGGCATAACATGGATTAGTGTTTCTAATGTGGCCTTTCCATCTATAATAGACAAAGTGATCACACCAAGCAGTTGTTTTCCTACATTGTCAAATCCCTGAATGGATAAAGAGTCAAGTTGATTTTTTTATTTATCCACACCAAGTCTATCCAAAAGGGTCATAATACACACATTAAGGGTTGATCCATTGTCAACAAGAGTTGTTTTTATGGCCCCTCCTACAATAGGAAGCTATTATCACGAGGGCATCATTTTATTTTTTCACATCCTAAAGACGGAGCTCACTTTGGTGGAAAACAATATTAGCATTTATTCCTTGAATCATGGTTGTTATGTCATTTGGTTGTGCATTATAATGGATAGGAAATTGTTGTAAAGAACATTGAATCATGTTGTGATAATGAGGGGAGGCCTGAATAAGGTCCCATAATGATATCTTAGCAGGAGTGTTCTTTAGTTGTTCAATAAGATCATATTCATTTCCACTTTGCGAAGGCAAACAAGGAGGACCTGGTAAGATAGGATTAGGTAATGGGAGGGATGTTGGAGTTTTTTGTCTTGGTTGTGGATTGTCTCTAGTATTATATGTATGAGCAATGGTATTATAACTCGACTGCTATGAAACATTATTCTTATGTGGATAAAGGATAAGTTTGGGTTTGTTTTGAGTTTGTGGTTTGTGTGAAGGTGGATAAAGGATTAGAGGATTCTTAGGATGTCCCACTAGGTATGTAGGAGGTCCATTAATCAAGAGGTATTTAATGGACACTTGTGCATTCATAACCTCAGTGGTCTCGGTTTGATGTATTTCTAATAAAGGGCAGTCTAGTGTCACATTTTCACCATCACCTAAGGAAGCCATATTACTATTGTTTGAAAGAGATGTGCCAATGTTGTCATTTTATTTCACCATGATATCCTCCCTAGTAGGAGAGTTTTTAGGAGATCTACAAACTAGATGTTCATGAAATTCAAAGGTTGGTTCTTCTAAAACGACTTAATCGCAAGTAGGGGAATTATCAATGGTTGGATTGTATTGTTTATTAGTAATGTTTTCCCTAGGGGAAGAGATACATATAATATTCTCATGACTTTCATTGATTGTATAATTTTCTAACATCAAAGTATCTTCTTCACAACTAGGAGAGATACTAGGAGAAGAATAAATGGGTTTGTCATGATTGTCTATACTTTCATTCCTTTGTCCCATAATGTTATCCAAAATAGGATAGGTAGGGGAAGAATCATAAAGAGGTTTGTCATAGATCTTAAATATTTGATCATCTAATATATCTTTCTCACTTACAATTTCATCTTCTAAAAAATTATGACAAGAGGGGAAGGTATTGGGAAATGAATGTAGACTAGTTGAAGTTTTATGTAGGTAGGCTTCAATGTGATCATCATGATTACATATTGTTATGTCCTCTTGTTTAGTAATGTCTTGCCTAATAAGAGAGGTAGGAGGAAAGAAACAACTAGGGTTCTCAAAACTATCATCGATTAGTTATTCTAACACCAAAATATCTTCTTCACAACTAGGAGATATATTAGGAGAAGAACGAATATGATTGATATGATTACCCAAGGTTGTATTCTCTTTCACTAGACTAACCTCACTCATAGAAGGGATACTAGGAGAGGGATCAATGGTGAACAAAAAGAGAGGCAAGAGGACTTCATATTCATATGCACTTAACAAAAATTTCTTACAAAACTCAACAAAGATCTGAAAAATAGAACATGAAGTATGATAACTATAGATTTTTGCAATGAAAACATGTGATGTAATGATCATTTTAAAAACTTGACATGCAACAATGATATGCAAAATAATAATGCAATTTTTAAACTTTGAACATGATAATTGACTATGAAATGTTGTAAATGTTAATTTGTAATTAAAAAATGCATGAAATGAATTGATTTAAAAGCTAGATCTAAAGTGAAATGCATGTAACAGAAACTTGAAATCCACTGACACAAATAACTAATGACAACAAATTTATAGAAGTGCAAAAATAAGGTTTTCAATGCTATAAAAGGCAGTTTTAGGGCTAATTTGGGGCAAATTCAGCCAGAGGGGCGTATGATTCCCAGTCAAGTTTTTTTAGGGATTCAAATGCTAGAAAATACACAACACAAAAATACTAGAAAGTAGGAAAAACAACCTAGACTGGGACTAAAATTCCCAAAGGGGTGTATGAGTCCTAGATTAGGGTTTTTGCAAAGATTTCAAAAAATCATGAGTGAAAGTTATGCTTTCTATTTTGTATGATGTCTAGGATAACTGAAAATGCAGATTTCGGATGAAATTTAATGATGCAAGATGTAAAAATGCAACCTATATGCACTTTCACTAATGCAAGATTTAGAAACCCTAGATGCAAATCACCTAATGCAAAATCCTAATGCAAAGTTAATGTAGGCTAGATCTAGGAATATGATGCACTCCAAATTAGACAATAGGTGTTCTAAATTATGTGGGTTCACCAAAATGAAACAACTAAAAAATTTATGCCCTATGTTTTGAGGGATAGAGCTAACAAGTTTCTCCAAGTTTCATTCAAGGAAACCCTAGAGATCTTAATCCAAATATAGAAATGGGGAAAGAGGTCTTGCAATAGGGTGTTCTAGGGTTTGATTAGAGACTAAAGAGGGGTTCACCACCAAGCTAGGGCTTGGAAAGACAAGAAATGAATGTAACATGCAAAGTACCATGCAAAACCTAACTAAATGACCTAGGAAATGAAACTAAAAATTAGGATAAAAAACTAAGAATGTTCATAGAGGTGCACCTGGAAGAATGATGAGGTCAAAAGAAGCTCCAAAACCTTGACAATTTGATGTTTAATGCCCACTGGGACTCATATGCCATTCTAGGTGATTTAGTCCTAGACTAGGGTTTTTGTGCCAAAACTAGAATCTCATAGTGGTTGATCTAAATCTCCTAAGATCTGCAAAATGTGTTATACTAGGAATCATACGCCACAAGTGGCGTATTAGTCCCATTCAACTTTTTCAGAGGGTCAGGGCCTAAATATATTCTCCAATCTCTGTTCTTCTTTCCACACTTTGTTTCTGAGTCTAAAGCCCTAATTGCAACCTGTATGTGACTTTCCATGAAGATGGAAACCTTGTGAAAAATTGATGACTGTTATGCCTTGCATAACCACCCCATTTAATTCTAGAACAAAATGGGTCCCCCCTTTCTTTTTGGTTTCTTTTCCTCTGTTATTTGCTTTTTCTCTTGGGGTTCTTCTGTTTTCTTCCCAAGTTGTCTGTTGGTTCTATTAAATTTTGGTTCTGTTTCAGCTTGAGTTGGTTTTCTTCTTGCTGGAAATTGAATGACATTATCATAGACAATAGTGTGTCTTAGGATAATACATCTTATGTGCTTCTGAGGACTAATGGGGGGCTATGTTTTGCAGGATCAAATCACGCACATGATGGTTTTTGCCAAGGGAGCTCAGTTGGAATGTATTCCTCAATCTAGTTGGTCATAATTTTCCTCTAAGAAGAAAGTTGGCAAGACCTTGCAGATGTCTTGCCAACTACCAGTGCATTTTGTTAATAGGCGTCTATGTTGCCTATCGAAAAGACCTCAGGGATGTCACAGCGATCGAAATTCACATGCAGATACCTATCGGAAAGACATCAATCATCGTCCAGATGACTAAGAGTTTCCCATTGGCATGAAAGTCTCCTTCGGAGAAAGGTCTTGGCGATATCTTTGTGTCTCACCGACCGACGACAGAGGGATGCACATATCGGCCAGAGATTTTTCCTTCGGGGAGAAGTCTTAGTGACTTCTTCATGTCTCACCGACTACCGCGTAAGGAGCAGACACTTTGGCAAGAGTTGCATCATCGATGTGTGGTCTTACCGGGTGCCTTAAGTCTTGCCAATCACCGACAAGGATATATCTTGGTGAGAAATTCTTGAGGTGGGGAGATGTCATAGCGAGTGCATCAGGTCTTGCCGACAAAGAATAGAAGGAGGTCCCACCAAAGGTCTGAGCTCGACAATAATTTTTCCTTTGGTAGGAGGTCTGGCCGAAACAAAAAAGTCTTACCAAAGGGTCAGTCTTCGATATGACATGAGGGGCTCGGGGAAAGGTCTTCCTGATGTGGGATTGTCTCACCGACATGAAATGAAGGCGTCGGTGGAAGGGGATTCCATCGCCATAAGGTCTCAGTGAGATCTTTATGTCTCACTAATAGGATATGCCTTCGGGGAGACTGGATGCATTTGGCGTGGTGTCTGAGTGACTCTGGAATGTCCCACTAAAAGAAACTTGAGCTCGGGGAGAAATGAAGGCATCGCCATAGTGTCTCACCGACCTGGTAGGGTCTTGCCAATGTAGAATGTGCTCGCAAAGAGAAGAGGGGCTTCGCCACGAGGTCATGCCGACTGGTGACTGTCTTGCTGATAGTTTTTATGAGCTCGATATGACTTCTATAGCTCGCCAAAAGTCTCATCGACTGACACCCGCTATGTCGATAGCTGTTAAGAGGCAAAATCGCACCGGGGAGACACGATTAGTGTCTCACCGACATGCAATTCAATGTGCACCATGTTTGACCACCTGATAATCTTGTGTGGCATATGCCTAACCAATCAGAAGAAGCTAAAGGAATGACCTATTGGCCATTGATTGATTGACTACCACCTTGAAGGAGACTGATAGAATGCAAACTAGATGGATTCCTTTTGATATCAAAGGGTGATGGATCAGCTCAGGTGATAATATTCAGATCTAAAGGGAGGCCCAATGATGCTCCAGAAGATGGTCAACATGTAATAGAAGTCTAGAACACGACGGAGGCTAGAAGAACGAAGAAACTATGACTCGTAGGGACAGCTGTAGTGACCACTGGTGAGAGGCAGATCAATATTAATGGAAAAGTGCTTTTAGAGCATTCAAGGTGGCCCCGATGGAGTTCAAGGATGGACACGAAAGGCCAAAGTAAATGTGACAACTGCAAAAGATCTAAGAGGATTCCCGGAACAATCTCTCATCGGCATGGACAGTAGGGATTCACATTGAATGCAACTTTGACTCTCTTCAGAAGGATCTGAGAGCTAACTCTCCTAGAAGCAGATATTTTGTAAACCCTAATGCAGGGGGGACAATGCATTATTTTTGGTACACTCTGTATATATATGGAATTCTCGCCTCTTTGTAAGGGTTAGAACTTCTAGGGTTAGAAAAAGTTAGAAGAAGTTTTAGAATACATAGGAAAATAGAGGAAAGATAGAGGAGACAGAACTGCATCCTGATTCTTTGTAATAGGAGCTTCTTTTGTCTTCCTAGTTAGGAATTAGATTCAACAGAAGCCTGTAATGTATCTTTCAAGTTTTCTTAATATAAATGGAAACAATTTTGAGTCATATTTTTCTGTACACTGGTGATTGTGATAGCTTTGTAATTGTTGCTTATATGTTTCACTAACAGTAGAAGTAACCAGATCTTAATCTACTTCAGATTTTTTTTCAGAATGGTGTTTGTCTTAAGTTAATCATTTGATTTGTGAAGCCTTCAAGGAATGGAATGTTATTTTGGTGTTTTATTTAAAATGGTAACTAGTACTCTATTGTAGAAATCAGCACTGTGGATGAATGCAACTGTGTGTTAATCACAAGTTAATCTTGTTCTCCAATTTTAGTTTACAATTCCTTGAAGGATAACAAGTCTGGTTAAGGTAGGAGAATTATCATTCTTTCTGTCCCAAAGCTCTAACCCATCTTTTTATGTTTCTTTAAAAACCCCCGGTTAGAGTAGGTTTAAATTCATGCTTGATCTTAGAACAGTCCAGAAGCTCACACTGGCAGGCCCCTTGAACATTACTATTACATTGACCACTGAGGGATATCAGCACAATTGAGAACCAACTACAAAGACCTTGGGAGCTAAGATATTCATGTGTTATCTTTCTCTTTCAAGAGAAATAGAATATCAATATTCTGTTTAACTATTGTTGTGCCATTTCGACAGTCAACAATGACTTTCTTCAACCTTGTGACTTAATCTTCAAAGATCCTTCAAGCTCCAAGATACCTAGATCTATAATCACACATGTAGAGAAAGAAAAACTTGTTGACTTGTTAGGAAATAGGGGTTTTCCTAGGTCAAACCCTATATAGGTAATTAAAACTTGTGATGAAACAATGAAATATGAACATGAAACATGAAATGTGAAACATGACCAATAATACCTTGAATGATGTCTTAAGATGTAAACTAGTAATCTAACATGAAGTGGCCATGTAGAATGTAGATCTTGATCTTGAACTTTGATATGAAACAATGCTTATAAATGGATATTCAATGCTACATTACAACACTAGCTCAACAACATGCTTGATGTATTATGATCTTAAATTGATGATGGATCTTGAATTGTTCCAATAAATGATGAAGAATTCTACCCTTGAATGCCTTAGAAATGCTCTTGTATACTCTCTTGATGCTCTTGTGAAGTCTTGGAATGCTTAACTCTTGATAGCTTATGTTGATATCCTGAAGGCTTAGTGAAATAATGATTTGAGACCTTTTTTATATAGGAAATCCATCCAACTTACGGTTTATTAGACCCCTAAGGCTGACATTCATGAAATTTGAACTTAAAACCCCGATTTCCCACTCAAAACCCTAAAAAAGGGGCCAAATGGGACTCATACGCCACTGTTGGTGTATAATTCCCATTTGGATGGGACTCATACACCCAAGGTGGTGTATGGGTCCCACCAGGCCTTTTTAAGTGGAGACATTGTTGAGGAGTTAAGAAATTAAATATATTTGATGTCTATGTTGGGATTTCAGTTTAAATATTCCTCGAGATGTATAATATAGGGTCTTAGGGGCCTATTAATGATGATATGAAGGTCATAAATGCAAGAGGGCCCAAAGTTGAATGTGAAGGTGTAAATAAATACACTTTATAACATTAAATTAAGGAAAAATTAGGTCTATTTAGCTTAAAAGGGCCCTAAATCCAATGTGAATGTGGAAAAAACATTACAACACTAGATCAATGCAACATTAGGTCCATTTTAATGTTAATCATTCCCAAATTAAGTGTGAATGTAGAGAGATACTTTTTTCGTTGCCACATCAAGTAACACTTGTGGTAAATTTAAATAAGATTAAAAATATGTAGAAGGAATAACATGTATTCATATTAAATAATTTTTATGTACACTACTCAAGTAATATTTGATGTGATGAAATTAACATGAGATTTTGAATAGGCATGATATGATTTACCACAACTCAAAGATTTATGGTTATCAAGTAACACTTGATAAGATGAAGAACTCATGATGATATCAAGTGATTCTTAGTCCATGCATTTTTTAACTACCAAGTTAAATGACACTTGACTAGAGAAAGAATTTTTAATGACCAAGTAACACTTAGATGAACATTGATAAAATGAGATTAGTAAGTTATATGACTAAACTTATGGCTAGATTATTTACTAAGTTTCACAAAGCAAGGTTAGTTCTTGTTGTCACTTTGTGCCTCCCCTTTTATATTCCATCAATTATAATGAATTTGAGAAATAATAATTGGTTTATCATGCTCAAGTATGCTTCTAGTAGTTGTATACCCCTTTTCCAAGTTGCAATCAAATACCCATTTGAAAAAATCTCAAAAAAGGTGGCTAATTCTTTTTTTTCTTCAAAAAGGTCCTTTCGAGTTTTCAGGTCCCAAACATATCCAAATGTCCAAGTCTATTCCAAATTCCCCATTCTTCTTTTTCTTTAAAAAGGTCTTTCAGGGTTTCGGGTCTTGAACAGACATTTGGACCAAGTCCAAATATCCAAGTCTGTTCTTGATTCCCTGTTCTTGTTTTTCTTCAAAAAGGTCCTTTTGAGGTTTCAGGTCTTGAACAAACATTTGGACCAAGTCCAAATTTCCAAGTCTATTCTCGATTCCCCATTCTTCTTTTTCTTCAAAAGGGTCCTTTTAGGGTTTTGGGTCCCGAACAAATATTTGGACCAAGTTCAAATGTCCTTAAGTCCATTCTCGATTCCCTATTCTTCTTTTTCTTCAAAAAGGTCATTTCCTGGGGTTTTGAGTCTCAAACGAACATTTGGACCAATTCCAAATGTCCAAGTTTGGTCTAGATTCTCCATTTTTCTTTTTCTTCAAAAAGGTCCTTTCAAAGTTTCATGTCTCAAATGGACATTTGAATCAATGTCCAAGTCCATTCTCCTTCCATGTCCCTAATTTTTCTCTTGTGTACCAAAGGTCCTTTCAAAGTTTCATGTCTCAAATGGAAATTTGGATCAATGTCCAAGTCCATTCTCCTTCCATGTCCTTGCTTTTTCTCTTGTGTACCAAAGGTCCAAATGTCCAAATCCATTTCTGATTCTCACTCCCACTGGCTTTCTCCCATCATAACTTTGGGTTTCCTTCCTAGAATTTTGGACCAAGGTCCAAATATCTAAATTTTTTTATGATTTATGCTCCCATCACCTTTCTCTTGTTGAAACTTTGGGTTCCCTTCAAACTATTGGACCAAATGTCCAAATTCATTTATGATTCCTACTCTTGTTGCCTTTCTCCTATTAGAACTTCAAGTTCCCTTCATACTTTTGGACCAAGGTCCAAATGTCTAGATTTGTTTCCTATTCCTACTCCTGCTACCTTTAGTCCTTTCAGGACTTCGGACCCTATGGGGACTCTTGAACAAGCTCGAAAAACTCTTCACATTTCAACCCAAAATTGCCATTAATGTTGCAACAACTTCCCCAACTACCAAATATGTTTCTTAGAGATACAAGTATATTTTTTAATGTATTTTTTACTAGAACTCCAAGTGGAAAAAGTGACGCCCGTGCTTCATTGATTGTTTACAGACCACTTTTTTATCAGAGGGTCATCCGTAGCCACAATTTTGTTGTGGATTTTATGGGCGTTTCTACTCTTCATCCATGGATTCATCAAAGTGGAAGCATGTCTATGGTGTAAAGGCACTTATGACAAGCTTTTAGCTTGGTTTTTGGTATGTACACATGTTTGTACCTGATTTATAGGTTTTTTGGCTAGGATTTCCTTCCTAGTTGCATGCCCTACCTCTCCCCTATGACCTGCAAATGAATATAAGGCACTTTTTTCTCATTGTAATGGTTCTTCCCTTTCTCGTGCAAATACATGTATGTTTTACATTTTTTGCAATTTTCCTATGTCTCTTTATCAATAAAATTGTCATCCTACCTTCTCTCACCTTGAACGTGTCATGCAAATATTCTTGCCTCCATATTTGAATGAATGTTTCTTTGTTTCCTAAGATTCAATGTTGTGTTAAATATGGTAACAAAAGATTATTGTGGAGAAATTTTTCCCTCTTAGTGTATGTTAAGCGCTAACATTCATGCAACTTCTTAGTAATTGGCATGACAAAGAGTTGTGTGAACTTATCTAGTAGTTTTTTTGATATTTTATGCAATCACAGGTAGGAAGAAATGTCTTTAACTTTGGTGCATCACCATCTTTTCAACTTTCAACATTTTCTTCTCTCTTTTTCTTCTATAACTTGATAGATTAAAATTAGTTTAGAGTTATCCAGTGTTGGATTGGACCAATATTGTTACATCTAGTTTTTGAGAGGAAGTTGGCCTTCTCTGAAGATCTAACCTCATTTGCAGGGTCCCACACCTTGAGGTCAGTGAACCATTGTGTCATTGGAATGCTAAGCCTTTGTTGAACAAGGTGTAATTTCATGTGAGAATAGTTCTAATGATCTAGATGGTGATTATAAAACCACTAAGTAATTATGATATTAATTAGATCTATTTTATATGGATGTGGGTTATTAATTTATAAAGTTTAGAGAAGTTAACTTTATTTGTGGGATGTAGTATGTATTATATCTACAAGTCTTATCCTGTAGAAAAGTGAAGGTCTAAATTTTGGGGTTATTATAGAATAAAGTGTTTTATAGTCATTCTAGGATCAACATCAATAGTAGATCAAACAAAAAAAGAACAAAATTAAGTGAAAAATACATTTATATTTGTACTTTATTTCTCAAATCAATCTCTTGAAGATTGGGGTATGAGATTCTTCCTCTTCTAGTTCACCTTCTTCTTTTGATTCATATTTAGATACACATATTCCATATTTTAATTAAAATTGAAATCTTTTTATCTCTTTCTTCCTTGATTTTTGTATTGAATTCTTTTAGACCTATTTGTAGATAATGTATGATTAAATAAATAGTTTTATCTCAATTATGGTTTCCAAATTTAATATCGCTATACATGATATAAAGATACAACTCTCTTATATATAATATATTTTAACTTTCCTCTTTCCTTTAGAATATATACCTAGTAATCAAAACTAAAAACTCTAAGATATCACATAAGTGATTCTTATCAATCCATCTATCTAAATTATTTTTGTTAAGAAGATATGATTTGAGTAAATGGTTGATCATATAATTTGCACCATTTACTATTTCTGCCCAATTTTTTAATTCTAGATCTACACCACTAAGAATACTCCTTTATATCTCCATTAATGTCATGTTCATTCTTTATGTAATTCCATTCTATTATGATGTATATAGATTTATATTTTACCCAACTATTCCATTACATTTTAACAATAGCCTTGCATTTTCTAAATACTGCATTTTTAATGAAATTTTATATCAAAGAAATTGTCCATATACACAATTTCTAGATATAAGTCAAAATTTAACAAGTGATTAGAAATTCCTTCAACCATACCTTTAATGAACAAATATTAAATTCCTTTTTCTCCGGTATGTCTCATTCTCTCTTGTAAAACATTATCTTCTCCATAGGTGACATAAAGTTCAAACCTCAAGAAAATTAGAGCCATTGGATACATGATTCACAATTTTTTTTTAAGATTTAATAGTCCTCTAGAGTGGTCTTCTCTTGCCAAGAAAATTTCTCCTTGAACCATCTTAAAAATTTCTTTGTTAAATATCACCTACACATCCACATCACTCTATTTACTTATAAGTATAAGATTCATAGTCAATTCTAAAGCATTCAAAATTGTAGGGAGTGTTTAAATCCTTCTTTCTTTAAATAACTCAACCATCCCCTATGATCTAATATGATGAGTTTTTTCCTAAAAGGACATCATCTCCATTATACTTCTATATCCACAAAACTACTCCGTGTAGGGATATATGAAAGAAAACATTTAATACACTTAAAATATTCATCATGATATCATATATATTTTTAGTGAAGGTGGTTTTATGAAAAAGACACCATCAAACACCTTACCTTCATCAATCTTTAAAATCTAAGATACTTCTCAAAATGCCTAATTGACCAATACCCACCTTTGAAAATCTACAATACTTTTCAAAATACTTAATTTTACATGAATTCCAAACATTCAATTATAATTATTCTTGAAGATTCACCTCTCAAATTTGATTATATATCCTTCAAACTTATTTTCCTCTTGTGAAAACTACCTCTAACTTGAATAAGACATCTTGTATTAAAACCTCCATAATTTTTTTGTATCATTTCCTCTTACCACCTCGTCAAACTCCAATTCACAGCCCACATTATTATATAGACTGCGCATTAGTAATCTGATAGAGACCATGATGTGTGTATATATCGGCTCTAAGAAAATTCACCTCAGGAAAATTCACCGCCAGCAATTCACTACTACAGAAAATTCATCACATTAAAATTTGCGATTAATTTTTCCATGAATTACTGACGGTGCGTATATATCTCTATACCCATATAGACACATACACACAACTTTTATAAGCATGGCGGCTCTGAACAATGTCGTCAATAAAGACCAGAACAAATTGGCAAGCCTTGAAAACTCAGTAATTGGAGTTAGTGAAGATGAATAAAACATAGTTTATTGATGAAATTAGGCAGATCACAAAATCACGTTTTGCGTGCACTCAATAACAAAATTCTGTAGACACCCATTTCGCCAATGGAGGGATAAAAAATATTCCATGAATTCATATTTTCAAGAGGAAAGTGACAACTCGTATAACAGCACTGCGGGAAAAGTTGACTTGAAGAGAAAAAAGACAAGTTAACAGTGACAAATAATTCACCAAATCAACAAAGAAACCAAATATGGGCGACTTTTCAAGATTCATCTTCCTGAATCCTAATTATTTTATTTAATGCGAAACGCCCTGATTTTACATTTCATCGTACTGCGAGAATTGAAATGGTTTGTAGACTTCCCGGAAAGATACAACTGATATCGACATTACTGGTTGTTGAGAGAACTCGTGTCCTCGTTACTGATATTGCTTGCGATTGAAATGTCAAAATTCGGGTGTATATTTTACTTGTGGCAAACTAAATCAGACGCCATGTCAGGTGGCGTGAAATGGAAGAGTAAGATTTGGGAAGAATTTTTGGGCCCGGAGCGCCGACAGACCAATAAAACGCCGCCATTGCTGAGAAAGGTCTCTGTCAATTATAATGAACATCAACTGCTATTGCACCGTCCAAGAAAGTCGGTTGCCTGTATTTTGTTTCTTCTTAGACTCATATACCAGCACAAACTTGTCGTTCAAGCATCCAGCTCTGTAACCCTCATTCCCTTTCCGTCAAATCACGTCTACAGTAAACTCTTGTCTGTTATATACAGTTATATTTATTTTTTTATTTTTTTTAAATACAGTTATAGCTGAGGTCTTTGGTTGTTTACCTAGAATTTATGTCTTTCACATTGATATTGATATTGGTTTGATGATTGGTTAACTATCTCAAAAGAGATCTAATTTACTAGGGTTTATGTCTTCATGTTGACATTGATATTGGTTTGATGATTAGTTAACTATCTCAAAAGAGATCTAATTTACTAGGGTTTTGTTCTTTTAGTGCAAAGAGGGAAGATTTGATGTGTGATTTGATTAACTTAATTGACATAAATTTTAGATCTAATAATATGAATGATCTCATAAACAAAAAAATGAAAGATTATAGAAATAGATCTAGAATGTGCACATAGAGGAGCACTTGTAATTGAAATATGAACCTAAAATGCAGGTATAGGGGGATTGGGCACCCTATTGTGGGTGTTTTGGGATATTCTTAGCTTCTGTAAATTTGTCACAATCTATGTTTTTTCTCTTCTACAACCTATTGCTAATGTAAGTTTTGGATCTGACCTATACACACAAAAAGAGGGAAAAGGTTGTGTTGTATAGGGGCTTGCCTAAGTCAAACCCCATTTTTGGTGTCTTCACCTCTATAATAGCAATGGTAATAATGGTAAAGAGTGTGTGCCCTCGATGGGGTAGAAGCAAAGTAAACAATAATGACTAAAATAAATGAACAACATAAGATAAAGCTTCCTTAGGCATGAAACCCTTGTTGAAGTGATGTCACACCATAAGTTTTTACAAAGAGTTGATGGAGAATGATTGAATTTTCTTGAACATTTACAAGAGATTAGTCCACATAACACAATAAAGAGTTGTAGCAAGAATGTAAAGAGTAAGTCGCGTGCATCTTCATAATTTGAACATGTTAATTACTCATAGTTCATCATAAAGTGTAGATGATTGCAATTTGTTCAAATGAGAGGGAAAACTTGTTTATGTATGCATCCTAATTGAATGTTTTGGAATTAGGACAACTTGGAGTCATTTAAAATACCAAAGACCAACACTCAAAGTGATAAAATTTCAAAATCACATCTTTAGGACTAGGGCGCCCACTTTAGTTTCAAAAACTTTTTAGCTCAAAAAGCTAGGGATATTGATGAATTAAATGTATTTTCCCAAACTATACCCAAAATGAGCAAATTATTAATATAATTAATTGTACATGCAAAATATGGTGCCCAATCTAGTGTGAAATTATTAAGGCTAACAATTTATGACACTACAACTTTGTCATATAAATGACTATCAAATTTAATATAAAATATAATATATTTTAACATGTTCTCACCATCGCACTCCATCCCTTAATTCAATTATAAAATGTCTCTCAACATAATTAAAATACATATTATTAATTGAATATCAATTATTTTATGACCTTTATTTCTTATCATAATTTTAAATGACAAAACTACTCCCACACACTACTTTTTAAAAGAGTCATAAATGGTTCTAGCCAAAACTAAGTTAAATACTCTAAGGCTAAATCTTTGCACGCCTTATACCACAATCAAGAATCTATTTAAAAAATGACCAATTTCATAATTATCTCTCATATAAGCATATGAATCATGCTTATATAGGCACATGAACCTATATTTTATAATATTAGCTCAAGTTAATCTATTAATTTCCAACCTTATTTTGAATGTGCATATAAAATTTTATATATTGAAAATATTTTTTTAGCATTAAAAAAATATTATTTAATTATAATACATTAATTCTTTAATAATGTAGTTAATATATGTGGCTAATGTATTGTAATGGTGAATTTGTATATTTATGTCAATTTCTAATAGTTTTGGGTTTATTTTGATAAAATAACTCAATATGATTACATAATGATAAAATGCACGCACTCTTGTGTTAATTTTTTCTCATGATTTATTGTTTATCCCTATCCTTTTCATATTCGTTTACACCTATTTATAAATATTCATATTTATCCCATCCTTATTTTGTGCACACTCCCATATATTTGAACTATTAACCATTTTTTGCACTCATGCTTGCATCCATATACAAACATTCATTCCATGTATCAAAATTAGAGTATTATTTTCTATAGCACAATGGAAAAGTACTCCTTTACATTTTCTCACTATGTTTGCATCACCCTAATTAATTGGACTTAATTAGGCCTCTAATTGACCTAATTATGCATTTAAAAGCATAACAAATCTCATTTTTTGAAAGGGGAACATGTATTAAACAATTGCAAACATCAAATTAAACACCTTGGAATTTGTGTGTCTTGGATTCAGGTCCTAGGACCCCCTTTAGATTCCAGAAACCAATTTAAAAAATACTTTTGGTGGTGTTTTTATGATCCCAATTCAAGTTGCAATTGTCAGCTTTTGAATTTCAAATGTTGAAGGAAATTAGAAAATCACCTATAAATACATAGTCTTTTTATCAATTCAAAACATCTAGCAAGAAGGAAAATTTCACAAGAGAAAATATTATTGTCAAGAGCATTCAAGAGCATATTTATCAATCTTATACATCAACATTCAATATCTCAAGCATCATGTCAAATTTATTTGCATTCATGCATTTTTTTGGAGCTAACATTGTGATGTAGGCTTCAAGTTTTCAAGTATCAAATCAAGCATCCAATGAAGCCATTTCATGCAAGATCTAATCCTTGGAGATATGTTTTAGAATTTAGTCCTCCAAGGGAAACCATTAAATGGTTTCGTGAGTCGCATCAAGCTAGTGTTCATTCATGATTCCTTCAAGTATCATTTCATTTCAAGGTTTAATTATCAAAATGGGGTTTGACCAAGGCAAACCCCTATTCACCAAAAACAAACAATTTTCCTCTCTCTTTGTGTGTGTAGATTTGCAAGTGAAGGCTTGGATTGAAGATTGATCAAAAGTGCAAATGTGCAAAGTTGTCAAAGTTGTCAAGACACATAATCTTACTTGGAAAATTTATTTTTGACTTTCCAACAATGAGATCCAGAGGAATTGGGAGTATAGATCTACGACCAAAGGACTATGAAATCAAATTTTGGATCCCTATAGCAGGACCCATTCACCGTAGGGTGAATTGTCCCAAGAGGACACTCAACAACAAATTTTGGTGACTAGTAGACATCAACACACCCTTCTCAAATCCATAAAAATTCTATTGTTTCTTTTTTTTTATGCTTTAAATTGATGATTCAAGTTTCACATTGCATAATTGAGTTCATTTAGTATTTTTAGTCTTTCCCTCCAAAGTGAATTTTAGGCATATTTACCCCATCTTATCTTAAGGAAAATATCCAAGATCTCCAATAGGATTGAAAGTTAATCCTAAGTTTGGGGATCTATTTTTTCCTAATGAAAGAAGGAAGATACCTGCATACATTCTCCATTTACCCATTTTTTCACCTCACATATTTTCTTTCATTTCATTTTCATAGGTCAATCATACATTCCTAGTCATTAATCTCCACTTGTTTGAGATTGACCATAAAATATGAATTTTTAAATTCAAAATTTTAGATTACTATCATTTCCTAATAGCCGATATGAGTCAACTTACCAGTACATGTTTGCATGAATTATTTTTACGTATTAGAATTTAAATATATTTAATGTACAATTAGTTCATATAGAATTACAAGGAGAAAACATTGTTTTACACCTCAATTCCTTATGGAGAAAGGGCTCAAATTTTACAGCAATATTACATAGGTATGACATTTACATTCAACATGTTTGAGAATGTTGTATTTAATAATTTACTTACAATTGCAAGGATGGTCTGATGGTGGATTGGCTAAGGAGAAATTGACACTAATGATCTAACTTCCCTAAATATATTTTTAAATATTTACATTCATGCAAGCATTAAAATGCTAGAGATAAAAAACAAAGTAGTTTTCAGAAAAACATATTCTTCAAGAATGATCTTGTGAGTTACATATCAATTCCACAACCAAAATATATTATAAATACTCAAGGTCAAACTTGACGGTCTTAGGATTAATTCACAACAAATCTTAGGTCTACTATGAGATAATTATATTCACTATTCCCAAAAAAATTAAAATCATGTACTTGGATGACTAGATTCTATGTAACATAAACATTATTTCATCATTATTCTCAAAGATAGGTACCCTTATCCTTATTTAGTTTCCAAATATGCAATATGTGTCATTTATATAGTTCATAATTTAAATATATATTAATTTTAAGTGAGGCTTTTTGTATTTACTTAATTATCTTATAGTTATGTAAACATAATGTTAATCTCTTTACATTTTTTGTGAGCCTATCCACTATTGTATTCTCTAGGTTTTTTCCTAAAGGATTGGCATTAATTTTTATTAGGGTTTTAATATTTAAGTTTATTATGATATTATCCTTTTAATTCATATTTATCAGCATAATTTGAATATGTCTTTCTTGGTATTTATTTATCAAATTTTGATTAGTATTTTCTTTATATAGTTCTATTTCATTCTACCCTTCCACTCTATGATACTTTATCATTGTGGCTCTTGTTAGGTTTTTTTTCATTGGATTATTTTCATGCATATTTTTATCCTTTTTGGAATGTCATTACCTTTTGTAACACTTCACTAGACTTCATCCTTTACTCTCTTATGAAATTTAATTTATGTATGCAAATGTATTCTAGAGAGGTATTATTTTACCACATATTAGATTTTCCCACCTTTATTGAGTTTCTTAACTTGCTCATCCTTTCCTTTTATACATACTTCACTTTTCGATTAGTCTCATATCAATCCAACTGAACCAGATGCCTTTTGACAATGGTGAAAATAAACCTACTAATGATTTACTGTGTGTTAGACATAAATCTAGTATGATGGCCATTGATGAATTATACCTTCTTCACCAATGCATTTATTACACTTCTTGATGTTATCTCCTTTATATGTAATGTTAGTCATATGTCCGTAGATTTATCTACTTTTAATTGGCTGCCTTCTTTTATACATTATTATGAGTATGACAATTATTATTTTTCTACGTATCATGTTGAACCTATGGACACTTATGGTATTTTTATGATATCTTACACCTTCATGTTAATTCATTAGCTTCTCATATAGCTTGTATTGGTACATCTCTACCCTACACTACATTATGTGATGGTATGAAAAATGCTTCATTACATTTTAAATATTTTTTCTTACTAAAATTATATATATATATAATATGATGAGATTATTGAGTTTAAAATTATCTAAGTGATAAATATTGATATAATAGTTTGATTTACTCTTTTTTTAAAATTGTGGCATGTTTTTATTACTCATTTTTCTAATCCCAATGCTCATGATGTTATTAGAGACATAGAAATGTCTTAGATCACAACATATATTTGATGCTTTCTTATCTACTATTCATATAACATATGCACATTTTTATAATCAGGTATATTTCATGTTTTGATTAAGATATAAATGGGAAAGGGAATGTAACATTTATAAAATGGCCATAAAGGAAAAGCAAAAGGATCTCACAAGAAGTGAGACAACAAAAAAATTGAACAATGGTTATATAGAAAAGACCAACATAGAAGAAAAAAAGAAAACATAGATAGGGACCAAACAAGTCCAAAACTAGCTACTGATCACCAAGCAGTCAAATACCCTTGATAGCCTACCATTCATATTAAATACCCAAGACATTGAGAGGGGGGGTGAATCGGTATCTTCTTAAACTTATTGAACAAATACCATCCAATTACTCCAATGGATATGACAATAAAGATAAGTAAGAGAATTAACAGAACATGAAAGCACACAACACATGAACACCAGAATTTTTACATGGAAAACCCAAAATGGGAAAAACCATGGTGACTCAAGTTAGCTCACAATATAGTATAACTGGTTGTAAGATATTACAAAAGGGTGGCTCACTTCCAGGACTCACTATCCAAAATGGGAGGTTCACTGCCTACAAAAGGTACAATAACTTGAAGTGGATTATAGCCAGAAAATGAACAGATAAGATACACCTAATAAGTGTTGATTCAGTTTCTTTGATGCTTCGTAAACTGACTTAACACACTTCATCATTTTTTGCACTTCTTAAAATTCACTTCATACTTTCGCACCAACAATCTCAAAACTATCCAAAATATATATATATATTCGATACATCTACAAGCATCAATTAGGTCATCCTAATTAGATGCAACCTTTATTCACCAAAAAGATAATTGTCAACTTCAAGCTTGTACAAAATCTTTCCAAAAACATTCCAAGTATGTGGCATGCTACAATATGTCAACATGGACCTAAGATAGGTCACACATACATCCACAATGCAAGATTTAATCCATTACAACATCACCAATACATTAGGTCAGCCAGAGATAGACCTAATAACAAAAGGCAACAACAGAATAATGCCAACTCTCCATATGGGCACCTATGCACATGAGATTCTAAACTTATATGCTTCCAACATCCAAAAACCATTTCCCAAAACCACAAGCAACAATAATCATCAATGGAGGATTGCAGACCAAGATATCAGAGGATAGTAATTGAATACCGATTTAGATACTAGTTCAAAATACTGGATCAATCATGAATATAATCTTGTAGTTGCAACTCATATAACATGGTGACATCAATGATCACACAAAAGCTATATAATAAGATGTTCTTCATTCTTCCAAAAATCTCCCCCTTTGTCATTGATGGCAACATGTGCCAAAATTTACAAACCTCCTATGTACAATACTCTTTCCCTTTCTTCTTCACAACATTCTCTCCCCCTTTCCTATGCAACACATTCTTTACAACATTCTCTCCCCCTTTGACATCAAGGACAAAGGGTGGTCTAACAAATATGAAAACAAAAAAAATGTTACTCAAAGGATGGAGAGACTTGAAGCTCCTTAAGAATACCTTGCCAAGTTTCCCTACCATTCTCCCAACTCTTAGTAGAAAACAACATCTTGTTCAGGGATTCCAATTCCACCAGAATTTCCTCTGCATCATTTGGAGTACCAGGAGTCAAATTGATCTTTTCTAATTTCTTTGCATTTACCAAGGCATTGGAAACCAAAGTCTACTCCATTCTTACAAGGTCACCTAACTGATTGAATCTTCTAATGATATCCTCCTACTTCTATAGAATAAATATTTTTTCCCTGTGAGCAGAGATGGCATTCCAGGTTGTTTTATCTCTATCTTTGGATGCACTATAAGTATTGGAGACAATAGTCAACTGGGACTCAATGGAGTCCATGAGATCCTTGATATTCTGAGTGGAATTTGGTCACTTTATGTAGTAAGGAAAGACATCATTTGCTTCAGATTCACAAGCCTGCACAACTTCCAAGCTCTTTTAAACACTAGTGTGTGCCAGAGCACACTTGTCATGAAGTGCCAAAAGTCTTTTCTCAGCTATTTTCTCTTCAACCTCTTGCCTTTTCTTCTCACCCAGTTCAGAGGCATACTCCTTAAAGGAGTCCAATAAAAGTTTCATATTTTCTACCAAAGTGAGAGATGTATCCATTGATGTACCAGGTGTGACCTCCTATAAAAATTTGATGGCATCATCAATAAGCTCTACTCCCTTCTAGTGTGTTTCCAAAAAATTTCTTCTTCTGGATGCATGCAATGCATCCCCTAACACCAACTTATGAACAAGAGAAATTTTATCCAAGTCCACACTACCTTGAATCATGGGGAGTTGTAGAAGTTCTAGAGGAATCACCGACTAGAACCTGATCTGTTTGGATAGAAATCCTTTCAAAATATCATCGCCAAAGGAGGATTCTCTAGGGGACCTTTGAGATTCTACAACTTGCCTTTGATCTTCTTCATTCTTGTTGGAAGATTCCCCATTTTTCTCTTCTTCCTCTACTCTTTATTTTTCTTCTATCTTTTCTTCTTCTACTACTTTCTCTTCTTCTTCTTTTTCATCTTCTTCTTTTTCATCTTTCTCTTTTTCATCTTTTTCATTTCCTTAACCTTTATCTATATCTTTTCCACCTTTATCTTTTTCACCTTCAACATGCTCCGTAGGAAAAACATCATGTTTCTCTAGCTCAACTTCTTCAACATTTTGCTTTTCTATCTATGGAGGATCATTTGCAATACCTATATCCGAAGGGATATCTATATCATTTGTTTCTAGAGGAGTGCCTGTATCACCTATACCATAAGGAATGTCTTCCTCAAATACCTCTTCAGAAAAATTTTCTCCTGATTTGGGTGTAGAACTAGATGGGAGTGCACCAAGCATACCATACTTCTCAGCCATACCCATGATGGTTTATGTAGTTCCTTTCCTTATTTTCTTTATCTGCTTCTTGTCCTTTTTCATCAAGGTGTTCACTCTTTTCTTCATCTAGAACATCTTTGAACAAACCTTCTTCAAGGTTTCCAAATCATTCAGGGTCAAAGAGGACGCAAGTTTCTCAAAAAAATCATTTCTAATATTTTCTTCTAAATCAACAGCCTCTAATCTCCTTTTCATTAGGGCTTCCCACATTTTCTCAGGCACACTATTCTTAACATTGTCCCAACTAACTTCCAAAGTAATGGCATACTGAATAATGGCTAAAATTAAAGTTTTCTTATCCTCTCTCCCTACTTGATCATAAATTTTAGCAATAGGTTGGAGCATATCTTCAAAATGTATCAAGCTATTGACCAAAGCCTCTAATCTCATAGGGGAACCAGGTCTTACCGGAGGGTCCTTATGTTCTTCTTGGTCTGAAGGAGCTTCTTCTAACACTTTTTCCTTCTTTGATTCCAGTTTGGTGTGCACATGAACACCAAAACCCTGTTCTTCATCTTCATTGAAGGACAATACAACATGAAATCTTTTACTACCAACACTAGCTTCCTGATAAGCATCTTCACTAGAGGACATGCTTCCTCTTCTCTTTCTGACCAATTTTGTTGTAGGGTCTTCCTCCTCTTCCTCTTGTTCTTTGGTAATGCTAAGATTATTTTCTCTTGTAGCTTTCTCCTTCTTTCCTCTCTTGAATAGTGGCACTGGAGGAGTCTATTTCCTCTTACCAAGCCTTGTATTGGGTTTGAAAGGAGGAAAGCCTTTACCTTTATCAGGAACACTAGGTTCAACCTTCACTGTAGGAGTTGCGGATGGTTTTGAAGGAGTAGTCTTTCCAGATCTCCTTGGTCTAGATGATTCTCCAGCTACCTACTCTCTCATAGCTCTAACTTGTGAAATTTCTTCATCAGTGAATCCAACCTTCTTAAGCATTGCATCTACATTCTTTTTTATCATTGGCTTTCTATGCTCCAAGTGAACTTCCATGGATTTTTCTGCATAAGTGCCAATGCTAGGTTCACTGGCATCTTTAGGACTTTTCAACAAAACTTACACATAGCCTTCAATTTCATCCTCTATAATCTCATACTCCAAAGATTAAATCCATACAGTCTGGGGTTCAATAGCTTCAATCATGCATTCATTATAAGAGACATGAAATATTATATCATTCTTGTATTTTTCAACAACTCTCTTTGGGATCCTTTCTCTTTCATTCATGTCACTCTTGAACACAACAAAGAATGTTGTCAGAGCATTTTCTTGAGCTTTCAAATCACCTAAATTGTGCATGTAATCAAGGATTTGATGTGCAATCGATCTGGATGTGTCCCAAATCATTACATCATTTCTTCTAGGAAGTCTTCTAAGGAAATAGAACAACAAACACATAATCAAGGAGCCAAATTTAAAAGCATATTTCCTTTCCTGGGTCATCTTCAAGTTCTCAAATAATTGTTGCTGAAGAAGCTCACACAAATCATAATCTGCACCATTAGTGACCATATAATAACTGGTGTAGATTGTTGTAGCAGATACAAAATTCTCTCTATTAGTGAAGTAGATTTTGTGTCTGATCATTATTGCAGCATACTTCAGAGTAGGATTAGAGATAGGCTTTGTAGTAAGAGCCCTCCTATCATATGTAGCTCAAGTGAGTTCCATCACCACTTCATTCTTCACAAACTTCAGCACAGGTACCTGTCTGGTGTCACATAGTCCGATAACTACCTTAATTGCTTCCTTGGTTATAAGGTGAGGTATGTTAGTCCACAAGAACATATCATGCATTCTGTTGAGAGCTGGTTTTACATACTTGTCATCAACTATGGAGCTAAAATTAGGAAAGTAATTCTATTAATCCAATTTCTTTGTAACAATGTTTGAATACTCAGGTTTTACCAAGAAATCATCCCCATAGATCTCATTCTACCATATTTCTATCAACTTACTATGATTGTATTCCTCAGTCTTAACATGAATGTATATTCTAGTGTCTTTGGTCAGCATAACCCCGTGAGGAATCAATGAGAAGGTTCCCAGAGGGTCATCTTTGAAAACCTTCATAAAGTATTTCTTATAGGATGGTCTAGGTATTTCTGACACATTAACGACTATAGGGGCTTCCATTTCTCCACAAATCAAGCTCAAATGATTTCAAAAAGATTATTCTCACAAACCCACAATAGCATAGAAATGTAAAATACATTTCTCCTTCGCGAAAACCAAAACTAGGGTTTACACAACTCACACTTCAAATCACCTCAAGAATGCTCCAAATCGCTCTCCAATTTCTTCAAATGCATAAATGATCAAAATTCCTTATTAATCTGCATTTAAATCAATAATTTTCCCTAATTCACATTAAATGTAGTAGATAACAAAAAGTTGATAAAAACCCTTCTTCACTGCACTACAAACCCTAATTTGCTCTACAAATGAACATGCCTGCATCTTTTCTTCTAGTTCCTTTTGCATAACCTTTTTTTATAAATTCCTTACATCATATATTCATGTCAAAGACTAACACACCAAATATCTAGGGGGTTTGAACAATTTTCTGTTAATGCTCCCCCTAAGACCATGCTGGCTTTAATTGCTAGAGGAATTGTCTACACCGGATGGGGGTAGAGACGCATCTGATATTTCTGTCTCTTCTTTCTTCTTCCATATCTTGTTCATTTCTTTCTTAACCTGATTCTTGTCAATTTTCTTCACTGGTTCATTCTTCTTCTTTACCAAATCAGATTTCTTTCCCTTTTTACTTCTACAAACTCTTGAAATGTGTCCCAGTTTGTTGTAGTTATAGCAAACAATATTTTTCTTATTTGTTTTACCTCCATTAACCCTTGACCTGCACTAATTTTCTTTGTGTCCAAACTTGTTACATGTATAGCAATAGCCAACAAAGGATTGATTCATTCTACCTCCATTAAACCAATTCAGCATCTGAGTTATGCATTCACTAGCTCTATGTCAAACTTTCTTTCATGCAAAACATTGTTTGGAGAAGGGACTAGCATACTGGTTTACTCTACTTTTTCACTTTGTTTCCTTGTGACCAAATTTATTACATGAAAAACAAACACCATTGAAAGATGGGTACCTTTAAGCATTTGGTTATCTAATAGGCGGTCTTCTAGCAAAGTTCCTTGAATTTCTTGTCTGTTTTCCTTTGTTTTGAGTGTTTGGGATCTACACAGCCTTAGAGCTTTCACCTACTTCATTTCCCAAACCACCTTTTTCTTTAGAAGGTTTTTGTCATGCAATCATCTCATCAAGCTTGGTGGATCTTGACTTGAAATTATCTTCACAGATTTTTGCTTTCTCCAGATCTAATTTTAGGTTCACCACCTCTTGTTCAATTCTTGTGCATTCATCAGTCTTGCTTTGCACCAATGTATTCAAGCAAATATTCAATTCTCTTGTTTTCCTCCACTAACACCTTCAATTCGATAACCTCTTCATTTTATTATTTCAACTACTCACTTACTTCTCTATGCCTTTCTTTAAATTTCTTCAATTGCTCTTTCAATTTTTGAACGCGTTCATTTGCCTCATCAAGATTTTCTTTCAAATATTTTTTTTTCATTTTCAGCCTTTTCAAGATCTTCAAGAGTAGTCCAAAGTTCTTCTTTATCATCCATTTGTTCAATCTTCGGAATCTTCCTCAAGATGTTAGGCTTCTTTAGAGGAACCAAGCTCTAATACCAATTGTTAAATACCTAAGATACTAAGAGGGGGGTTGATTCTGTATCTTCTTAAACTTATTGAACAAATACCAGATCCAATTACTCCAATGCATATGACAATAAAGATAAGTAAGAGCATTAATAGAACATGAAAGCACACAACACATGAACACCAGAATTTTTACGTGGAAAACCCAAAATGGGAAAAAACATGATGAGGGTTAGCTCACAATATAGTATAATGAGTTATAAGATATTACAAAAGGGTGAATCACTACCAGGACTCACTATCCAAAATGGTAGGTTCACTACCTATAAAAGATACAATAACAAAGTGGCTTACAGTTAGAAAATGAACTAATAAGATACACCTAACAAGTGTTGATTTAGTTCCTTTGATGCTCAGTAAAATGACTTAATACACTTCATCATTTTTGCACTTCTTCAAATTCACTTCATACTTTCACACCAACAATCTCAAAAATATCTAGCATATATATATCTGATACATTTGTAAGCATCAATTAGGTTAGCCTAATTAGATGCAACCTTTATTCACAAAAAAAAGATAATTGTCGGCTTCAAGCTTGTACAAAAAATTTCCAAAAAAATTCCAAGCATGTGGCATGCTACAACATGTCGGCATGGACCTAAGATAGGTCACACATACATCAACAATACAAGATTTAATTCATTACAACATCACCAATACATTAGGTCATCCAGAGATAGACCTAATAGCAAAAAGCAAGAATAGAATAATGCCAACTCTCCATACGGGCACCTGTGCACTCGAGATTCTAAACTTACACGCTTCCAACATCCAAAAACCATTTCCCAAAACCACAAGCAACAATAATCATTAGTGGAGGATTGTGGACCAAAATACTGAAGGATAGTAAATGTATACCGGTTTAGATACCAGTTCAAAATACCGGATCAATCATGAATATAATCTTGCAGTTACAACTCATATAACATGGTGACATCAATGAAAACACAAAATTTGTATAATAAGATGTTCATCTTCATTCTTCCAACAATTCATTCACTAGGAACTCAAACTTCTCTTTGAAGGATAAAACCTTTTATTCCTTTCTAACATCTTCAGTAGGAGGGGAGGTAGAACCTTTCCCTTTCTTACCTTTCTTTCTGGAGCTAGTCTAAGCAACGTCTAGAAGATCATCACCTACACACTTACCTTGATAGTTATTAAGCTCTTGTTGGAACACCTAAATGGTGACAACAATGTTCTTCTTTGTCTCTTTACTCTACTCAACAATATCCTGTAGGCTGCAAAGGGTTTTCTCCTGATTGTTTTGTAGGGTAGCCACCTCTTCCTGAAGTTTCTTTCTCTCCTCAAAGGTCCCAATGGTGGAATTTAGCTCAACCTATTTCTCAATATTATCCAACCTCTTGAATGTCTTGGCCAGGTGAGAAAGTAAGTTCTAATGACTAGATTCGTCCACTTCTCTGATGAGTCCTAGGTTTTGTTGAAGATAGTTAGATCCAAATATTGGATCTTAGTTTTGAATATAGTTTTGAAACACCAACTAGTTAACTAACAAGCATAGTGACCCTTCTATCACTTCAATCTTTTTTGCATGTTGAACATATATTTTGAAAAACTTTGGAATAAGATAGAACAAGTGTAGCATGCTCTCCTTTCAAAACATAGAGAAAAACTTGCATCTAGAAGAGAATACAAAACATGACTATATTTCAAGAAAAATCTCTCTTCCTTGAGTAACTGACATCCAACATTCCCGATCAGACTTTTGAATCACCTCTATCAACATGAATAGATGCATGCATGATATTGCAAGCATACTACAGCCATTCGGCTTCATTATACTCAAAATGTACTGATAATGATAATTCAAGTACGAATACATCTAGCATTACTCCTTGGACATCAATGAGCACCACCTATCATCAAGGACACTACTCCATGACATTAGTCCTTTGACATCAATGACAACCTACATTCAACAATCTCCCCCTTTTTCATTGATGAAAAATAGAAAAATGCTAGCCACACAAGAAGAAATTTATCTAATGTGTCTGGATCATCAAACCACATCACTTGATTTCTTTCTCCCCTTAGATGATTTAGCATTTTGAATCCTATATTTCTCCCCCTTTGACATCAATGGAAAAGGTCAACTACTCTGCACAATCTGAAAACCAATTTCTCAAATAGATTCCCCCTGAGTCCATACTACACTACTTTTTGAGAACACTTTGTAAGACCACCAATCCCTCTTACAGCAAGGAGATAACACTCCCCGTCAACTTGTACTTCCTCTTGATTCAAGAGGAGAGAGAAACAACTCCCTAACTCTGCCATAGATACTCAAAATTATCCTTAGGAAGTGGTTTTGTGAAAATGTTTGCTACTTTCTCCTTGGTTTCAACATATTCCAACTTCACCTCTTCATCAACAACCTTCTCTCTCAAAAAAATGATACTTAATTGCAATACTCTTTTTCCTTGAGTACATTACCATATTCTTTGAAATGTTTATAGCACTAGTATTATCACACAAAATGTAAATACATTTATCAAACTCTATCTTCATCTCCTTCAAATTTTTCTTCATCAATAATATCTAAGTGAGACCCCATTTCTATGAGGCATATGCTGCCCCTACCTTCTCAACCCTACCGTATTGGCAAGCTAGTGAGTGAGCTAGCTTGATAATGCTCCATTAGCTTGCCAATGCGGTAGGGTTGAGAAGGTAGGGGCAGCGTATGCCTCATATAAATGGGGTCTCACAGTGACTGTAAATAACTTATGAGGGTGATCCTTGAGATCTTAATACATGACAACAAATAGAATAATAATTTCACTACCATATATTAATGGTAATCACTGTGAGACCCCATTTATATGAGGCATACGCTGCCCCTACCTTCTCAACCCTACCACATTGGCAAGATAGTGAGTGAGCTAGCTTGCCAACGCTCCACTAGCTTTCCAATGCGACAGGGTTGAGATGGTAGGGGAAAAGTATGCCTCAAACATAACCGTGAGACCCCATTTCTATGAGGCGTACTCTGCCCCTACCGCATTGGCAAGCTAGTGGAGCATTGGAAAGCTAGCTCACTCACTAGTTTGCCAATGTGGTAGGGTTGAGAAGGTAGGGGTAGTGTATGCCTCATAGAAATGGGATCTTATAGTTATCTCCCACCCAACCCCAGTGGTGTTTACGGTCCCGAAGGACTTTTCGGTCGCGAAGGGCTGGGTGGTAGTGGGGTGATAAAGCCAACGGGGTGGGGCAGAGAAGGGAAGTAGCGAAAGGAAAGAGAGTTGCTTCTAGATGTAACATGATTTATAATGTTTTTTGGGGGGAGGTTCTATATAGCCATATCTATATGTAATAGGGTTGGTTCTAGGGGTAGGGGCCATAGAGAAAAAAGGTAGTTTAACCAAGCTCCCTCTTACCAGGTGGATATCTTTAATGGGGGGCACTATAGAAAGGAGGGGTGGGGGAGACTATAGCCCCACCTGCTACTATAGTTGGGGGGGCTCTCTATCTCCTCCCACCCAACTATAGCCACCCACCCAAGGCCAACCCCTATATCCTCTCACGAATATAATCTACCTCCCAGGGGGGCCAGTGGGTTTTGTGGTGGGGGGAGATAGTTGGCATGTTACGTATAGAAACTGGCCAACTAGAAAATGCGGGGGGGTGAAAACAAACTGCCCCAGGAGGGCCCCTCCCCCAGGTCACTTTGTAAAGAAT
>VDFB02193867.1:82223631-82412970 GCA_007258455.2 Sequoia sempervirens | reverse complement strand
GCATACATGTACATACAAACATACAAATATATAAACATACATTCAATAGAGTAGCATTTAACATAAAGCAAGACATAACGTGAGTGGGTTATACTGCTCTCAGATTTTGTCTTGCTAGACATGCTCCCCACAAATGAAAAACACCATGTCAAAACTAAGATATAATGTGAGCGCATTGTATCTTGCTTTTGGAATCCCCAAGCCTTGGGATTGGTATTTTCCTTGAAATACCAACCCAAAGGCTTGGAGGGAATTCCCAATGACCAAAGATGTGTTTTTGCAAATTCTATAATTTTTCACATAATCAGGTTCATGCTCTCTGTTAGATTGCACGTGGTTTAATATCAAACAAATCAAACATCTGGGTAATGTTAGGTTTTCTCTTAGCTATCCAACGATGTAATTTTTTTCACTTTCTGACAATGTAAGCCTTTCATCCATAATTTCTTTTGTTTGCATGTCTCTTTTTTGGAAAAAAATTAGTGTTTGGTGTTTTTTTCATTATAAATTAACCGTTCATCAAAATTTCAAATAAATTACATTTTTAGAAACTAGACTCCATTCTACAATTTTATTTTATTTTTTAAAAATCAATTACTTTCCAAAATTTGTAGGGGTAGCATGGCCAAAATTCTATTTTTGAGGAAGTTTCCACTTCAAAAATTAGTTAAAAATCAAATATTCATTAAAAATTTATCAAAAAAATTGTGCATCAACTACATAGTGTTAGCTAACTTCTGAGCGTAGTAATTTTAAAAATACTAAAAAAAAATTCACCGTACAAGGGTCATACAAGAGTCGTATGTTATGTTTTTCTAACAAAGACAACACCAATTTGTGTATGTCCCTCATTTGAACTCCTTAATCTCAACCATTTTCAAAATAAATTAGTAGTTTAGAAAGTGGACTTAGAGCACTTCGATCCTTGTTTTTGTTCCATCTCAAAATTTTGAGTGTAACTATCCTCAATTTTGCATCCAAGGTCAATATTTCTTGATTTCAAAAAAAAAGTGACCACTTAAGTCCCCTTTTTGGGAACCATCTTTGTGCACTTACCCCTAACCTTTCACAATCATCCTAATTATCCCTTCTAATAATATTCATCCTTCATCTTATCTTAATCATTTATTTCCATCTCAATCATTACATCCCTAATCATCATAGTTATCTCCTTTCAATCATTCCATCCTAATCATCGTCTTCCATCATTATCATCATTCCTCATCCTAATTATCCTCCTAAGCATTCTAATAATTCATTTCATCCTAATCACCCCCCCTTCGTCCTGATCATTTCATCCTAATCATCTCCCCCTTCATCCTAATCATTTTGTCCTAATCTCCCTAATCTTTCCAATCATCCATCGTATCCTAATCATACCCAATCATCTAATTCAAATCATCGCAAGTATCTCAATCATCTATATCCATTCTTAATCCATCATTTAGGACCCTAATATTAATGAATTTATCTAATCCAATTGAGGTCCTAATCATTATCATAACCACCCTCCATAATCCACATCAAAATCTTTCTTTCCTAATCCATTATCATCATAAACACCATCCAAGCCACCATTGAAACTTATACCCATGTCATGTCACCTTCCATGTCATCATTTTCCTCCATTGACAAGGGAAACCAAAATTTCCTCCATGTTCAACCAACACCCATCCATAACCATATCTTATGAACTTCACATCCTATTCAACCCATTGTCAAGCCAAAAACCACCATCAAAGGACCACCAAAAGTTATCCTCAAAGAAGCACCAAAAGCCACCTTCAAAGGAATACAAGAACTCATGCAAAATCCTATTTTACAAGATGCTAGTCCTATCCTACTAGTTCCACCCACTTCCACCTCATCCATCCCATGTTTTTCCACCTCATCCATTTCATGTTTTTTTTCCTTTATAGCACCTACACAAAGTCAACCATGTTACTCAATTGACCTTGTTGATCCAAAGCGTGACATTATAGATCCCCATTTATGTCAAGATCAAAGTACTCATTCTTGTGATCCCATTCCATCTCATGATCATATCCTTAAGTCCATCTAAGAAATCCTTCTAGATAACCATGGCATCCAAGATAAACCTATATTTGATCAAGATCCTACCATTGATCAAGAAATCCAAAATGATCCCCTTTCATATCAAGATAAAGCCATCCCTTCCATACCTTATGATCCAAGTCTCTTAACTCCATGTCATGATCCTAGTCCATCAACTCTATTGCATAATCCTATACCATCTCAGAATCTTATCATATCCAACCCATTTGACAATCCTAGCATATCCACCTCATATCATGATCCTATCATACCACCTCCATGGCATGACCCTATTCCATCACAAGAACAAATATTTCCATCTATTACCCCATTTAATGATACCCCTCCCAATCAATATGAAGATGTCTCATCCACTCCATCTCATGATCCCTCTCTAAATCAAGATAAAATTCTAACTTCTATTCCATGCAATGATTCCCTTTATCTCCATGTCGTGATCCCCTTCCATCTCATAACCAAGATAAAACTATACCATCCACCCCATCCCATGATCCTACCTTAAGTAAAGATCAAAACACCCCTTCATCTTCATGTCACGATCCTAATCCTCCACAAGATCCCATCACCCATATCCAAGATACCCATGAACACCCTACTTATCAATTAGGTTCCTCCACTTTTATCCAATTTTTTCTACTTCAAGATCCTCTCATTCCTTCCATACCATAACCTCCTCAAAATGGAATTGCATCTTGTTTTCAAAACAAAAAGTATCCCATTGGAAAAAATATTTGTCAAAAAATGCATTATCAAGGCAAAGGGTTAGGCCTACATGAGCAAGGAATATTAAGACCCATCCAAATCCAATAAAATCCTAATTATCATATCCTTGACTATAAGTCTCTAGATGTTGGTACTCCTTCCATCCAACCCAAATCTAAAATCCTACCATCTAAATCCAAATGTCCACATTCCCCATCCTCAAATTCTATCTTGGGCGGTTATGTCCCAAAACCCAATCCATCTTCCCTTCCATCCATTTTGGGTCCCTATGTCCCAAAAAAAGGTCCTTAATCCTTTCCATCTATCTTGGGTCCTTACATTCCACCCCCTAGCATTCCTATTCCAAAATCCTATTATTCTCTATATCCATCACCTCATATCCCTAATCAAGATTACCAAAGGCACACATTCTTGAAATCCTTCCAACATCCTACCTACACCAACCCATACATAATACATCCACATCATTCATATCTATCCACCAATCCCATTGCTCTTGGAAGCAATTTGGATGCCAAATCTCAAATGCATAAAGCCAAAAATCCACAAAAATCAAAGGATTAACATGTCCCATCAAAAATACATGCAAAAACAAAGAAAATTATTATCCAAAATCAAAAAGCTAAATCCCAACGGCCACAAAGGCCCATAAAGAAAAAATCAAAGCCAAAAACCGTGTGGATTCCAAAAATACTCATAGAATCAATGCACCCCAAAGAAAAATCAAAATTGGCATCCAAACTTGCTTATCCAAAAGCTCCATCCAATTCTACGTTCTCCACTCCATCTAATAATCCTTTATCACCTCCATCCATTTTAGGTCCTTATATCCAAAATTTCACATCCACTCCTCCATCTAAGTCTCCAAATACAAAAGCCACTTCTCTTCCACAACTCCACCACCCTTCAAGGTGTGTGTTGATGTTGATCTTGCCAACATTTCCATCCACTCATCCACAAGTCTTCCAATATCCCATCCATTATCCATCATCAATTTTCCATCCTTCCATCCCTCTTATCCAATCCTTTGCATAAATCCATATCCCTCACTGTCTTCCCATCCATTTCATTCCCTTTACCATCATTCTACTAGCGTTCATGAGCATACCTCCAATTGTTCATGATCTAATGGAGCACATCTTCAAGGGATACCATCCATGGAACTAGATTCTTGAGTCCTCCCTTCATCTCCCTACCATGCATCCACCATATTCCAAATCCACTTAGCCATATCCTTACCCTTCTCCATCTATCCTATTCTCAAAATAAATGAGAAGAGAAGAGAAAAAAGAATAAAAAATGAAAAATAAAAAAGTAAAGAGAAATAATTCATCCAATGGTGAAAACCACTTCTTGTGGTGCCTTAGATAGGTACCATGATGAAAACCTATAAAATAGGTGTCATGTGTAATCCATTACCTTCTTTCACTCTACAATTGGCAGCAAGTTTCATCCATGCTATCCTACCTACCATACCCCCCTTTATCCCTCATTTACTATCCATTCTCCTACTTACATTCATCCTCCCTTTTCCCTCCTTTGAGGTTGACAAGGCTAAGTATCTTCATATAAATCATGCATTATATCCTTCCATCCTTCTTATCCTATCCATATCATTCATTCTATGTCCCTCATCCTATCTAAATCCATATTCCCTTCCCATAGTTGATCTTGATGAAGAGCCTAGGGGTCAAATATCAATTCATCCATATCCTATCCACTTGATCTTGATCATCCTATCCATATCCTCCATCATACATCCCTTATCATATCTCCATTCTCCCATCCTATCCAATTTGCCCTCTCTTTTCACCCTTGATCTTGATAAGGCTGGGGGAAATATATACATGCATGCTTTGGAAAATGCAAGCCTCACTTCCTCTACCATTCATGTCCTTTATGCACTATCCTTCCATACCATACATCACTTATCATCTTCCATCCATGATTACACTACCTCTAGTGTGGGGCATTTTAGTCCTTTGAAACTAGTCCTATACTTCTACCAAAGACAATTTCATCTACATAAACAACAACAATTAGCAATTGATCACCTTTTTATGTATAAATTATTGTCTACACCACCTCTCCAAAAACATTGTTATTATAGATACCTATCCAATTTGGAATACCATGCTCCAGAAGCATGTTTCAGTCCATAAAATGTTTTCTTTAGTCTTCACACAAAATCTAGATTATCTAAGTATTGAAACCCTTCTATTTTCTCAATGTAGACTTATTCTTCTAATTTTCCATTTAGAAATTTTGACTTCACATCCATCTAATACACCTTGAAGTTCTTGAATACTAATAAGGCTAAAAAAAATTTGATTTATTCCAACCTTGCTATTAGATAAAAAGTCTCTTCAAAATCAATTCCTTCAACCTGAGCATATCCTTTACATGCAATTATGGCCTTGTTCTGGATCACATTTCCATCTTCATTCAACTTATTTGTAAAGACGCATTTGGTACCAATAATATTTTTATCCTTGGGTCTTGGAACTAACTCCCAAGTTTTAGATAAAAAGTCTCTTCAAAATCAATTCCTTCAACCTGAGCATATCCTTTACATGCAATTATGGCCTTGTTCTGGATCACATTTCCATCTTCATTCAACTTATTTGTAAAGACGCATTTGGTACCAATAATATTTTTATCCTTGGGTCTTGGAACTAACTCCCAAGTTTTATTTTTCTTAATTTGAGTCAATTCTTCCTCCATAGCATCTAATCAACCTTTCTCTTTACTTTCCTTTGCATAGGAACTTGGTTCAATTTTAGATAATAATGCAAAGTATACTTGTTCATTTTCTTTTTCAATTCTTCTCCAGGTCTAAGCCCCACTATCCTTATCTCCTATTATTTGATCTTCAAAATGATTCTTTTGAACATACCTTGCTAGATTCTTTGTAACAGTATTCTCATAATCAACTTCTAAGTCTTCATCACTGTTGTGGATTGATTCTTTATCATCTTCCACAGCCAAAATATCAGTAGATTGAATTGTTTCAGCAATACTCACATTGACACTTTCCATAATCCTTTTCAATATTTTGTTATAGCATCTGTATTCCTTGCTTACCATAGAATAACCAAGAAAGATACCTTCATTAGATCTAGAATCAAACTTACCCAAATGTTCTTCATCTCATTTGGTGTAGCTATTGCTTCGAAATATCTTGAGATGTTTGACTAAATATGGTCTTTCTTTCCACAACTCATGGTTTTTTAACAGTCCTTGGTCTAATTTGAGCTCTATTAAAAATGTCTATTTCAATTTGAACTACTTCTCTCTAATACATGTCTAACAACTTTGATATACTTAACATTGTTTTGTCTATCTCATGTATAGTTTTATTCTTCCTCTCAGCAACTCCATTCTGCTATGGAGTTCTAAGAGCATAAAATTTCTTTTGGATCCCATACAACTCAAAAAATTCATCATACCATTCAAAAGTGAATTCTCTACCTCTCTTTGATCTCAAACACTTGACTTTTCTTCTGATTTCATTTTCAACCATGTCCTTAAATGTTTTAAGATTATAAAAATCTTTGGATTTATCGTTTAGAAAATTAATTCAAGTCATTCTATAGTAATTATCAATAAGCATCATAAAATACCTATCACCCTATAAACTCTTTGTTCTCACTATTCTGCACAAATTAGTATGAATCAAATCCAATGGATTTGTTGTAGAATATTCATTAGTAGGAAATTGGGTCCTTGTTTGTTTCCCTTCATGACATGGTTTGCAACTAGTAGACTGAGATTTCTTAATCTTTTGCATGTGCCTTACCATTCCTTTTGAACTAATCCTCACAAGATCATCAAAGTTGATGTGTCCCAATCTTCTATATCATAGCCAACTCTCTTCTCTTTGTATTGCAAAATAATTATGTACATTTACTTTACTAAGATGGTATACATCATTATCATTCCTTCTTCCTTCTACAACTAACTCTTTGGTATTGGTCTTTCTAATTTTGCAACATATAGCATTGAATGAGAGCTTGTAGCCTTTATCATGTCACATTTGACTTACACTTAGAAGATTATGTTTCAAACCTTCCATGTATAGAAAATCATTATTTTTTGTCTTTTTTCCATCAAGACTCAATATACCCTTACCATTAATATTAGAAATAGATTTGTTACCAAGAGTTATAGATCCTCCATAAAACTTCTTGAAGTGCACAAACTTTCTCTTGTCCTCGGTCATATGACTTGAGAATCCAATGTCAATGATCCATAGTTTCTTCTCCTTCTAAGAATGTAGAGAAGTCTAAGCCACCATGGATTTCCCTAACCTCTTCTCCTTTGATTTCTTCTCCCACACTTTATTTGCTTCATTATTCTGACATTCTAATGTATCTCCTTTTGTATCTAATGTAGAACTCACAAAATTGATTTAGCAATTTCTAGCAGTGTTTCCAAAATTGTTGCACTTGTGACAAATGATAGTGAAACTATACAAAGGTGTAAATGGTTTTTTTTTTTTAAATAATTTCTTCTTATTGGAGCCCTTTTACAATTCATATCCTTATGACCATATTGATTGCAATTAGAATAGTAACAAGAAAAATAATGATAGAACCTAGAATAGTAGCCTTCTGCTCTTGAAGCTTGTCTTTTGGGTCTTTTATTCTATATGTGCACTTGAATAAATCTATCATTAACCACCTTGCTTTCATTATTTTCTACAACTTTCTCAGACTTTAAAATTTTGGAGCCATTCCTTTACAGATTCTCAATAGTAGACTTTGCAAGTTGTTCAATCACCTTATTCTTATGTTCATCAACAAAACCAATACCAATTTTTATATATGGTGATCTTTAGCTTTCTATTATCTATTCCAAGATTTTAGTGGTCTTCCCAAATTTTAATTTCAACTAATGATTTACCTTTTCAAGATCTTTCCTTTCAAGATCTTTCCTCAATGATACAATCTTTACTTCAAGTTTTTCACAATCCTCGTTATTGGAATTGACTAATTCAATCCACAACTCCCATGAAACACCTACAAGCAATTACCTATCACAATAGAGAAGATCAAAAGCAAGATTGTGCTCAATAACCTAAGAACTATTATTAATGCAAATAACTTGAACAAATGTCGGCTAAATATGTTGTCCTAAATAGATCAATAATTACAATGAATCAATCCTTATGAAAAGGATGAAAGCTAACCCTAGATTAGGGTTAGATTAGAACATGACAAGTGTCCTCATAGGAATGAATGAGACAACATGTTATAATATTAGAACCTCTAATTATGCAAAAATCAACTAATTAATTAAAGCTAATAATGAAATAAAAGCACTCCTAAGTTTAGTTTAAGTATAATAAAGCATAAAGTGACCCAATTAATTAATGATTAATTAATTAATTAGGTGATGACTTTATTACTCCAACACCCCCCTTAAGATGAACTAGGGAGAAACTAAACTATGATAAAGAAGTACATGAATGGATGCATGAATGGGTCCTGCCCTAACGGGTTATGAGGAACCCATGTACAACAAGCTAGTCTCTCGTAAAAGAGGAGAAAGGGAGAAAACCTCATGGGAATAAAACTCCCCTCCCAAAAGAGAGAAAATAAAAGAATGTAATGCACTAATGAGAGTGAGAGAAGAATAGAAGGTGGGTTACATGATACCCCCCAAAGACAACTTCTATCTCATCAATACATATACAAGAATCTTCATACGAGAAAGAGTAGGAGACTAGAAGCCCCCACCCCCACAATGAAGAAACTCTTGTTGCAATGGTGTAAGCTTGGTGTAGGATGTAGAAAATGATCCAAAAATGGAAAACATTGTTCCTCCCCTTGGGAAGGAACAAATCCAAAGGATGATGCTGAAGAACCTCGATGTAGAGTGAAGGACCAAGAAGCCTAAAGATGGATGTCCTAAAAGGATGTTGTTGAATCTCTATATTTGAACCAATACAAATGATGCCAAGACCAAAAAAAATTGAACTCCTGATATGCAACCTATGAAGGTACGGATAATGGTGGGAAATGATTGGTATGAATAACTGGCAATGTCTAACTCAACAAATAATTGTGCAATATCTAGCAAGTAGTCATCATACAATACAAAGAATGAATGACCAGTGTCTTGCTCAATAGGTATGATCTTTGAATAAGCAAGAGGACGAGAAAGAAGCTCTGAAGGAATCTCAAGAACTATGGTGGATGAATGCACGCACAAGTTCAAGTGACCAATCTTCTTCTCCATATGTACTCTCAATGGTGGAGAGTGAATAATAGGTATAGGTAATGGCAGATCCTCAGAAGCAAAAGGAGAAAATTCATAAAGCCTAGAAGCATGATCAATAGTGCCATATGCCACAATCTCCCTAGTGTGCAAATCCCTAATGAGAACTAAGTCAAGAGCAAACTCCACTATCTTCCCTGATCCACTATGAGTAATCTGATAGACAGAGAGGAGGTTGGTTGTCAAAGATGGAACAGATAGTACCTCCTAAAAGATACCATCATCAATGGCAATTGTACCCTTCACACTAACACTAAAATATGTATTGTTACCTAGTAGAATGTGTGGTGTGGTAACTAATTAATTAAAGCTAATAATGAAATAAAAGCACTCCTAACTTTAGCTTAAGTGTAATAAAGCATAAAGTGACCAAATTAATTAATGATTGATTAATTAATTAGGTGATGACTTTATTACTCCAACACTCATCTCTTGATAGCAATCTTTCAATTAGAACTTCTTCAATCCTCTCTGACTCTTCTACTTGATCCTTCAAATAAATGATCATTTTTATTGCCTCCTTAAGATTCTAAGATAAATTTTCATTAGCTTTCACTTCTACAATTCTTTTCTTCAATATTTTGATTTCCTTGTCGATACAAAGTAGCTCTTCCATGAGATCTACTTCCACATCAACTTCAATTCTAGACTTTATTTCTACATCTTCTTCAAAGGTTTCCATAGCCATGAAATGAGCCCTTTCTCCTTCATTTTTGGAAGTGCCTTGGTCATCATCATAAAATGAGTAGCCTTCTTCATTGATAAAGAAACTTTTCTAATTTTTTGATTTTTTTCCCTTCTTGAAATGACTTCCTTTCACCATTTTTAGATTCCTTATGTGGACACTTAGCCATGAAATTACCTACTTCACCAAAGTTAAAATATTTGAAAGGAAACTTACCTTTATAATTTTTGGAACCTCTTTGTAGCTTTCTGACGAAGTCTTCTTCTTCTAAATCTGATCCATCATCTGAATCAATATCATCTTTCTTTTTGGACACTATAAATGCAACCTCTTTCCTTATATAATTATCATTCTCAATTATCATTTCATAGGTAGTTAGAATTCCATGTAATTCATTGATAATTAGAGTATTTAAATATTTAGCTTATTTAATGGTAGGAACTTTTGCATCAAACATTCTAGGAAGAGATCTGAGTACCTTTCACAATCATACCTTCTTTCATTTTTTTACCAAGACCTCTAATAGAGTTGAAAATCTCATCAACCCAGAGTAGGAATATGGAAATGTTATCCTCTTCCTTCATTTTTAGGCTTTCAAACTAACCTCTATGAGTTTGAAGCTTTTCCTATTTGACTTTGTCATCACCTTCATAGATATTATGTAACTTATTCCACACTTCCTTCACCATCCTACAATGTATGATCTTCACAAAATTAGAGTTAGATAAACCCATAAAATAGTATTCCTTGCTTTAGCTTTTTTCTCACAAGAATTCTTTCTAGCTTGACCTCTTCGAGCACTTTTGGGAATCTCATATCCATCTACAACTAATTTCCAAACCTCAAACCCTACCTAGCCATTAGATATATGTCCATCCTTACTTTCCAAAATGTATATTTGGATCCATCAAATAGTAATGTCTTATTTCAAAACAAACCTTCTTGAGCGACTAAGTGTGTCATCCCAAATCTACCTCAAGCTATTAATATTTTTCAAAGGAACTTAGCTCTGGTACCAATTGAAGGGCACACAATCTACTGAGGGGGTGAATCAATAGTTTGAATCTATTTAAAACTCTTTAATTCAAGATGTATATCCAAACATAAAACATGAATCAAAAAAAATCCTAGCAATCAAGAAATCATAGAATCATACATCTACACAATGGACACTAGATATACATGGAAACCTAGAATGGGAAAAACCATGGTGAGAAGAGATGCTTGGAGTTATTGTCCAAATCTAGCCTCACAAAAATGATAAATAAGTTACAACCATGAAGTAGGAACCAACCTACATGAGACACCAATCCCCTGATATATTTGTAGGCACCAACCTACTGGAGACACCAATCCCTTGTACAAACATTTGAGCACCAACTAAATAAGTAGAACACTAGTCCTATTGGATTACAAATATAAGGCTTGTGGAACTTCAATGTCGATAACACAACTTGCATAAGATTTGACCTTGCCTTAGATAGTCTTTTACACTCCTTATGGTATTCTGAGCACACAATGATTGAGATGTAACTCTTATTGAATTACACTTATTCAAGCACAAGTTTATTCTTCCTCAAAAATTTGCATCCACACACATATCAAGTAAGATCTAAAAATATGATGATTATATACAAGATATTACATTAACATCACTTCATGTCAACTAGGGATTCGTAATTAACCAAGATGATATAGGATGGACCTCAATTCAAATTACATGAAATGTATAGCAGGTAAGTCCTAAAGAAAATTTGTTTCCACCAAAATAACATGATGTTGTGTGCTTCCTTCCACAAGAACCTTAACTCAAACCTATTTTAGCATCCAATGCTATCTCTGGATGCCACACTCTTGAAGTCGTTGTGGCACAGTTCTAGAACATTAATTGGTTAAATGACAAACATAATGACCCTTCTATCACTTCAATCTTTTTTCATGTTGAACATAAATTTTGAAAACTCTGGAATAAGATAGAACAAGTATAGGCATACTCTCCTTTCAAACTGCAAAGCAAAACTCACATCTAGAAGAGAATATAGAACATGACTATATTTCCAGAAAAATCTCTCAGCCCTGAGTAACTAACCTCCAACATTCTGGATTAGACTTTCAAATCACATGTATCAACTTGAATAGATGCAAGCATGATATTACAATCATACTACAATTAGTTAGCTTCATTGTACTCAAAATTCATTGACAATGATAATTCAAGTACTATTATATCTAGCATTACTCCTTAGACATTAGTGAGCACCAATCATGATCAAGGACACTACTCCTTGACATTAATCATTTGACATCAATGATGACTTATTTTCAACAAATCCTAATCATTTAGATCATCAATAAAAATCATTTAACTGTATCTATAACTTAAGTGAGTCTTGAAATGGTCGAGAGTATTAAAGAATTACCACATAATATTGACATTTCATTATCATCTTAGTTATATTACATGATTGATTACTATATTCAATCATTATTTTGTACTATTAAACTAATGACACCTTAATTTGATCCAAGAAGAATAATCCTAGCCACTCTTCGACAACATCTATTGACACCACCCTTTTAGACACATGTTCTAAGCATTAAGTTAAGAAAATTCCTAACACTAAATTTTTTGTAGTTAAAATTAACAAATCTAATTTTGTGTGAAAGGTTTATATCCATAGATATGAAGATCAATTTTATAGACACAAAAGTGAACCAAAATAAGATACATCGATTTTATCAATCCTAAGATAATCATCTAATAATTTATAAAAATTATAAATTAATAAATAAATTATTAACATATGTCATAATCAAATATATATTGAACTTGCATATTAAATGTCATTATTTTATTTTACTAATTTATTTTATTTATTATAATAATTTAAATAACCCCATTATTAATTATATGATTGATTAAATATCTTAATTTATTATTTATTTATTATAACTTAATTATTTGGGTATATGCATATATGTATATATATGATCTACATCACATCCTAATAAAAATCTATATTTCTTCTTTATAAAAAAGATAGACAATTTATCCCTACTACTTGAAGTGACCATACTATGTGATGTATAAAATATTTTATTTGAAAAACCATTCAATTATCTAAAAAAAATTAAAGCTTTTATATAAAAATTTATTCTTTGTTTATATTCGTTGATTTAGATAAAATAATTAAAACATATATTTTGATTATTATTCAAATTATTGATTAAGAGTTTATTGTATATAATGGTGAATATAGTGTTGTTGCATTTAATTATATATATAATCATATCTAGTAGCTTGGATTAGCAATAATATTTTAGGCTATACTTTTAATATGTAGATTTAAAATAAATTAATTATAATTTTCTATAAACTTGAGATAGTGTAGTTTATCTAAGTATTTTGTGGATTAAAATTGAATGAAATTTGAAATCTTTATTCATGTGATATGTAATGTTCAAGAATTGTAAAGACAAAATCTTACTTTGATAAGATTGTGCTAGTGTTTGATTTTAATTTCAACTATAGTATAATAGACTAAGAGAGGTGTTTACTAATAGATCAATTTTTAAGAAAGTTACTAGTTACAAACTTAGATTTTTCATCAGAGGAAGAGAAATATTTCATAAGAAATTGTTCAAAAATGATGAGAAATCAAATATGAGAGAACCTATCAAGAATATCAAACTTATAAATTATCTTCGAGTATATATCAAGTAGAATACCAATTATTTATAAGCCTATATTCATGATAGGGTGATTAACCAAAGTAAAGACAATAACCAAATAAGTGAGTTAAATTATGTCAAACAACACAAAAAAAGAAAGATCAAATTGAATAGCATTGATAACAATTTATTACTATTAGTACTAATTTTTGTGTTATGTTTTGGTGATGGTTTTTTATATGAATTGTTTAGGGTGATGGTTTGGTTTCTTGACCTTGCTAATACTGTGTTGCTAATGTTACTCTACTATTGATGGCCTGTGGGGCCTTGTACTAAAGAGACAACACCCTAGTTTTGTTGCTTTTTATATCAAAAATATTGGTAACAATTTAAATATAAAATATAGTCAACAAACCTTCAATGTTAAACATAATCTCAAGGGATTAGGGTCAAAAAAACATCAATCCAAAGTGGGAATCTATCATTTGAAGAAGAATATGAAATCCTCCAATGAGTCAAACATATGTTAAAGTCTCAATATCACTAAGAAGGTCACTTTTAGAAAAAATGAGAAATTAATCTAAGAGGCTTATGTCAATTACTAGAAATGCCTTTTTCTTCCTTTCTTTTTTCAATTTGAAAAATATTTTATGTAGGTTTATTAGCATTCACATTCACTAATAGTTATTAATAATGAATTATCATTATGATTGGATGAAAAAAAGGTTTACTTTTAGTTGGAAGTAAAAATATAATTGAATATACAATATTTAAACAAAAAATAATTTTAGAAACATTTTGCGTCTACATTTGATGGCACATGTTAAAGGGTGGTAAAATAAATTGTACATTTGGCAATTGTTGATGTCTTGTTGGTAATACCATTAACTCAACTAAAAAATGTAAGTTGTAGATTCATTTCCATAGGTTTGAAGTGCATGTACACCATCTTGTACAAGAGTTATTTGATCAACTTTTAGTAACTATAAAGTTATTAATAGTGTTTTAATAATTATAGTTATATTTTTATAATAAAAAAATAGAAATTAAATATGACATATATAGCCACCATCAAATTTAATCTTTTAATTTATTATAGATTAAACACTATTGGTATATTTTTTTTTAGCATTATTGTTGTTGTTGCTATTGAATATAATGTCTAATTTATTTAATTTTTATCATAGAAACTTTAAAAAGTGGTATATATCCACCGTTTTCTACTACATACTTAGTGGTTATCAAAATTAACATTATGTGGAAAGAAAAAGTGCACATAAAAGAATTTTTTTTTAAAGGGTATAAATAAATGTTTGTAACATACATGAGTATTTATTAAGAGTTGGTAGTAAATATACTATGAGTCGTCTCATTGTTTCTTGGGATCAAATGAACATATGTTAAATGATAAAGTGATAATTCTTATGTAATTAATCTTTTGCAGTTGTAAAGCAAGATTTTCAAAAATAATTTTGTTCATTAATTCTTGTATTAGTTAGATGATAATGAATTATTGTTCATAATTTGCAAACAAGAGGACATTGAAATAAATTATTCAAGACCCATCCTTTCAAACGGTTGTTACCAGAACTTGCAGAAATGAAATATAGGAAGTATCTAAGAAACAAGTCCATTGACATGTATATGTGACACAATTTCAAGTAAACTTATCATACTTATTTACAAACAATTTATTTTAGTATATATGTACTTTTGTCTTTAAACTTTTCATTGACAAAAGTTTATTTAATAAGTACATTGCATATATCTTTTGAATAAAAAATAATATTATTTTTGTTATTCTAAAATCATAGTTCAAGAACTTTATTAATATGTAAATTAATGAAATAAATTAAATTCTAAACATATTATAGTGAATATAATAAAACTTAATGAAATGTATTAATTTATAAACGTATAGAAACTAAATCATTTACTATCTTTATTAAAAATATATAAATATCCTAAATATGTCTATCTTCAAATAAAATCAATGACAAATTCAAACTAAACCCAAATTTAATTTACAATAAAAAAAAACTTATTACCTTTTACTATTTCAATAAACTTTTTATTATAAGAAACTTTTTTTACAAGATTCTAAAAATGGGTTGTGTTTATAAACCATAAAGAAAGCCATATATATGACCACCTTTTCAATGTTTGTTTTTGTTTATGATGTGTTCAAGATAATCCATAACCAAGCTATCATATCATAGTGTGTTAAAAAAGAAAAGATGGTACCACAAGATGCTTTACTTCATGCATGTGGCCTTGTCTACATTTCATTACACAAAAACAAAAGTAGAGAGGGACTACTTATTTATTGAATAGGAGAAAAAGCAAGAATGAGTTTATTTTTGTTTTGTTTTGTTTTAGAATTATTGAATATCTTAAATGCATCTATCTTCAAATAAACTAAGCTTAAATTTAATTTGCAATAAAAAAAAAACTACTACCTTTTTCCTTTTTCAATACACTTTTGATCATGAGAAACATTTTTTTCCAAGATTCTGAAAATGGGTTGAGTGGTTATAAACTAGAAAGAAAGTCATATATGGGACCACCTTTTCCATGTTCGTTTTTGTTCAAGATAAGCCATAACCAAGCTATTGTATCATAGTGTGTTAAAAAAAGAAAAGATGGTACCACAAGATGCTTTACTTCATGCATGTGGCCTTGTCTACATTTCATTACACAAAAACAAAAGTATTATTTAATTATTGAATACAAATTAGAAATAGAAAGAATGAGTTAAGTTTAGTTTTGTAAAGAAAATAAACTAAAACTAATAAGTTTATAATTATCAGTATTATTAATAATGTTATATGGGTATATATATTTCTGAATTAAATGTTAATTTTGAAAAGAAATGTAAAATAGATAAGGATATTCATTTTTATGATTAAAGAGTAAATGATGTATATGCGATATTGAATTATGATTTGTTTTTAATTTGGAAAAATATGTTTTTTTATTTATATCTTATCTTTTTTTTTTATGTTTGATTTGTATTTTGTTTTGGATTGAGTTCATCTCTTAATTCATTAATCTATTGCACAAATATGATCTCTATGATTGTACATTCATAATTTTTGATTCGTTGAATTTTATTATGTCTAATTTTCTTTTTATTATTCTATGAAAACTAGTATTATTTAGAAATGTCTTTAGAGAATTGCTAGTATGTTACAAGAGAGCATGGCCTCTTAGGTCAACCTAAAGAAAAGTGTGTAAAAGATTGGAAAACAACAAGCAATGTCTTAGAATGAATATGTACATTCAACTTTGAGCACCAAATTGAAGTGTTCCACTATTGAGAACTTGAATGTTTCTAAGAAGAGAGAGGATGATCAAAAGTGAGAGGATGTTAAATGACTGCAAATGAGTTCTTTTAAATGTAAACATTTAACATCAAATCATGTAAATATGTGTTTAGTCGCATGGTTAGAAAATAGACAACGTACTTAATTTAATCAGATATATTAATTTCAATTATCATTCTTATTATTTCACTAGAAATCTAATACAAAAGAATTCACTTAATTTTAAACAAATACAAACACACTTTACCAAATAAATTTAAGTTTATATGATATCTCAAGTGGATTACTAAATGTGTTCTATATAAATTGGATTCTTAATCTTAATAGAACTTACAGAGAAAATGAAAATAACATAAGAATTAGGTTGATGTCAATTAATGAATTTAGAGACACGCAAATGTATCAATAGAGAAAAGGGATGAAGTAACCTAGGTTAAATGATTGAAGCAAACGAAATGAAAGATTATGTAATTTTATTCTAGTTATTGTTAGGAGTAACAAGGGAATTTTTCAATTCTAAGATGTTGGTGCACTCATTAAGACATCAATGCAGTCATGCATGTTTCTTACAAATAGAAAATAAGAAGGTAGAAAGTTCAAATAAAAGTGAATATTATCTTGCTAAAAATATTTTTAAAATGGTGAATAGGGTTAACATTAATCTATTTTAAAAACCACCAAGATAAAAAAATGAACAAGAAATAGAGATTGAATCGCCAAATTTTCATAATAGAGATTAGTATTGACATGTTAAATTTTATGAGCTAAAAAATTGTTAAGATTGAATAATTGTACAAGTTGACAGGGTAGCCTCCTAATGATCTAGTAGTCCATATCGTGACACATGAGGCATGAATTAAATATCCTCTTTGAATGTATCATCTTAATGATGGTTGCATCATCCTTTTAAGCCCCTTATCTATCTTATCTAGCATTGAAATTGGATTCAAAGTACTTGTGCAATAATGAAAACCTTATTGCAAGTATGAGTAGATTGGTGTTGTCATTGATGTCAACAAGCTTATATTGTCATTGATGAGTAGAAGATTGTTGCGAGAGTATATGTAGTTGTTGGTTTTTTCTATATTGTTACATTAAGGATGCTTTGATTAGTTGCATCATGTTGTCATTAGTAAGCCATTGGTGTCAACCTCTAGTGTTTCTTTGATAAGCTTTTTTCTATGGATGTATGGTTGAGTTACTAGGTTGAAGTCAATTCTAGAGTACTGAAGATGATGAGGATGTGTCTCTGGCACTTCATTTCCAAGTTCTTTTGAGAAAATTTGATAAAAGGAGGAAATAGTGAGTTGCAATATGTTATGGGTTGAAGAGTAGTTTTCTAGTGTTGCTTCACAATTCTTCTAGGTTGAAGATCTACTTGTGTGTTTCGGATATGTTGATCAAAAGTGTTCAGAAGTGTTGTATTCAAAATTTGGTTTGCTATATCGTTGTGCAAAAGAAGTTGTGTTCACCAATGTGCGAACTATGTATTGCAAAGCTATTTGGGAGATTTTTTTTTCTTTGCATTTCTCTGCAATTTGGTTCCAGGTCTTGCAGATCTAAAGGCATAATGATAGTGTTGGTATCTTTCTTTAGTTAAATTATTTCTAGGTTTGGTGCTTTGAAAGCTTGTTTCTTGAGTTACAATGTATGGTAGAGTTGTTTGAGTGTACTAGGTGTGTACATTCTTTAGGTGAAAGTTGTTGCGAAGGAGTTTGTTGGATTTCAACATGTTTTTGGAATATTCCAAATTGTGTTCAGGTGACATTTTTTCTCTACAAGTTATTTTTGGATCAAAGGAAGTGTGTACTTAAATTTCAATGGTGTTTACATGGGTAGTGGTCGACCTTGGATGTTTATACTACTTGCAAAAATTTTGGAAGCATGGTGTGGTGTGTATGAGTGGATTTAGGTCCTAACTAAGGTGTGTAGTGGTATGTCTTCATTCCTTTCCACTGTGGGAATGTTTTAGTACTGACCTAATTTGAATTTGTATGATTGAGATGCATAGCCAACCTTGGAGAATGTTTTCAAGGTTGAAGTATTGAGAAGTTGTTGAGATGATTTAGCATTTTTTTCATTGATGTCAAAACCTGGGATCCCAAAGGTTGTGCTCTGGATGATATACAGAAATGATATATCCTATAGAGTGTTATGATGTTACATAGTATGGATGTTATCTTTGATCCAGATATGGTAGTACTTCTTTTTTGGGACATCTATGGAAGACAGTTAATGTAGAATAATGAAGTATAATCTTTTGATGTTGGTTGTTGAGCTTAAAGCTTACTCTGGGTATCCTTGCTATCTAGAAATTCATGCAGCATGTTACAAGTTTTGGTATATATAATTGTGTTTCTCTAGTTGATAATGAAATTGATGCTAATCAAGATTTGGTCTTGGTTGTGGCATTCCCATCAGCTCTAAAATATATTTCATGTAATTCAAAATTTTCTATGTTTTGATAATTATGTGATGGACCTATCTTTTGTATGACCTATTTATGGGTCCCTTGGTAATGTGGTAAGAACATCTTTATGTGCGACCTATCTTTTGGGTTTGGTGCTTGTGCGCAAAGCCTTATTGAATATTCAAGGTTGTTCTTCAAGCCAGCATGTTTTGTGGTGATCTAATTCAAATGGTGTTTGGCTAACTTAGAAGACTATGAAGACATTATGTTTGGCCAACTTGGGAGATTATGAAGGCAATGAAATGGTATAATTAAAAGTTGATTTTGTTTGATGAAGATAGATGTGGTGTATGGTGTGTGCAAGCAAATAAAAGGGTGTGAAGGATTATGCGATAAGAAAGTTGAAGGAAAGTGTCAAAAAGAAGTAATCTACTTTGCAAAGGTTGCGCGAGGAAGGTGTGTAGAATATTCTTAACTGGATCTACTGCAGACAGATATTGTGCTCTAAACCATAACTGAATTCATGCATATGTAGATGCAGCTTCATCAGTTCACCTTTTTCAATGAGACTATTTTGTAATCAAATGTATTAATCGGGTAGTGATCCCACCAATAGTGAGCCTTACCTATAGTGAGCAACTTGGTAGTGATCCCTTTTAAAAATCACCTTAACCAGTGTTCTATAATTGAGAATTATCATTCTCCATGGTTTTTCCCTTCTTGGGCTTCCACGTAAATTCTAGTGTTCATTGTGCATGGTGTTGTATGCTTTCATGTTCATATATGTTTGATTATTATCTGATTGATATAAGCCTGCTCTAAATTAATTAAAGTGATGGAAATTATTTTAAATAGGATAATTGATTCACCCCCCCTCTCAATTATCCAGACTATTCAACAATTGGTATTATAGCCTAGTCTCTTGGAGATAGAGCTCAATCGCTTGAGGCAAATCTTGGCACTTTGAACAAATGGCAAGAGCTTATCACTTTGAGGAAGAACTGAAGATAATGTTAGATGATATGGAAAGCACAGAATTTGAAAATGAAGAATTGAAAGAAAACCTCAAGGGGGAAAATGCTTGTATCGTAAAGCTAAGGGAGAAAATCTAGAAATTCAAAGCAAGACACAAAGAGGTCATCCAGGGATTAAATGATTTAAAGGAATGTATTGTGGATTTAAAGCTATGGTTGGATGAATGCAAGAAGACTAAAAAAGATCTCAAAGATGCCCTCAAATAGAAAATGGAAGAATGGAAGAAGACTAAAGAAAATCTCAAGGATACCATCAAACAGAAATCAGAAGAAAATGAGAAGTTAGATCATGAATTAAGAAGGCTAAAAATAGAAGCAAGAGTATGTGAAAGTAGCATAATTCTAGATCAACTCTTGTCCCTACAGAAATTTCACAAGGATGAGGGAGGACTTCTCTTCTCTACTAAAAGCTCAAATCATAAAACTAAGGGTGAAGACAAAGCAGTTAAAGCTAAAGAGAGATTAGTTGTAACAAGCAAGGTCCAGAACTCTAGAGCACCTAAAAGACCCTCGATCAAGCAACCAAATGCTCAAAGGTACTTTTAATTTAATGGCTATTATTTTCTATGCAAAAATTTTGGACATAAGGTTGTAGAGTGTAGAAGCAAGAAGGAACCAAGTACTCAATGCTTTAATTGTCACAAGTTTGGTCACAAATCAAGTCATTGTAGAAGTCAGTAATCTAATCCAGCTAGAAGGAATGGAATGAATAATCTCTTTCATGGTAATTGCTATTTATGTCATGGTTATGGTCACAAACCTAATCAGTTCAAATCTAGGGTTCACTCAGTTAAGTCAAGACAAAGATGTTACAAGTGCAATCAACCTAGATATTATGCTAACACATGCAGATATGTTGCTCTAGAAAAGCCTAAAAATAAAAAGAAGGTTGTAGAATCAAGTGAATCTAAGAAGAAGACTTCCATGGTTTGGAAGAAAAAGGAAATGAGTGTTGAGAACTCTTTTGTGGTACTAGATCTCGGTACAAGCCCTATTGAAATTTGAGCCAACTACCTTGGCTCAGGGGGAGTTTTGCAATGCATATCCTAATGGATTCCCCCTCTCTGAAGTAATATTGATATGTTTTCAACATGAATAAGTTTGATATGGTTGGTGATGTATGATGAAGTTTAATTTGGCTGATTGAAAAGTGAAGCTCAAATGGTGGCGTCATCAATGTAAGTTTTGGAAAAAAAATCATAATGAGCAATTAAGGATAAAAGGTGGAGTTTTTCAAATCATTACTCACAGTTTGCAAAGAAAGAGAAAAATTTTCACTGCTCGCGATAAAAGATTGAAGAAGATAAGCACAACGATGGAATCCATTGATAGAGAATCCAGTGGTGGTATTTTGCTAAAGCTGAAGGGAGTAGAGTTGGACAAATTTGATCATCAAAAGATGAAGGAAATGGAACTAGGGTTGAAGACTGATGAATTGTAGAATGTAAGTGCTCTGGGTACGGATTTATGCGAAGAATTTCCCTGGTTTTCTGACAGAGAGTCTATCCCGTTCCTCTTGAATTGATTAAAAGATGGCAGCATCATTTTGGAGAAACCCTATCCGATCACTAAGGAAGACATTGAAGCTATTACTAGATTGTGCAGTGTTGGTGACCTCCCTGGGAAGAAAATGGTGAAATATAGACACATGGAGGAACTTACTAGTATCAAAAAAGACCCCCAAGCTCTATTGATAAATACCATTTTCGATCCTACAGTAAGGTATGTTGCTTACGATATCACTTACAAAATCTATTTCAGAAATCATGAAGGTTCTACTTTGGCTGCTGTTGTGTATCTTGCACATATGACATTGAAGGAAAATAAGCAGTTTGACTTGTGTAGCCTCATATTGGAAAACCTAACTGAGAATGTCAGAATGTCTTTTGTTGAGAGTTATCCTTTCTGATTTGGGTCTCTACTCATATGTTTAGTAGTTTACCTTAAGAGTTTGCTACCATCAAAGGAGAATGTTAAGTGGAAGTCCAACATCCCTATTGGAAAGCAAGTTCACAGGTATCTGGAATGTATGGAAGATAAAGAAAGTGCATGCAAAGTTTATTTCTCATCCTTGCAGATGAATTTGTGCTTTGGTGTGATAATGTCTAGTCAGTTTGAGGAGGGTTCCTCCTCTAATAAGGAGTTAGAGGTTGTCACCAGTGGTTCTCCTTTGGAACCTAAAAGGAGGAAAATTAACACAAAGGATGCCATTGCTATCTCAAAAGAAAAGAAGGAAGAAAAGTCTCTGCCTAGATCTGACTCTTTCAATCTAGATGAATTTTGTTCGATGTTGGATGAAGGTGATATGAACAAGTTTGGTGAAATGTAGTATGCCTGCTCTCCAGAAAGTAGGCCTAGAATTGAAGATGCTTTTGTTGATTATCTGCTCAAAAAGGGTATTATTGTTTCAATTGTTTCTAACTCGCTACCGGATGATCTGGTAGAAGTCGTTGAAGAAAGGATATTGAGGGAAGGATCTGAAGGACATAAGATCCAAGCTATGATTGAGAGGTGTGTCAAATCCAAACAGAAGTTGTCCAAGCACATTGGTGAGACAAGAGAATGCATTAAGGAGATTTATGGCATCTACAGGCATTGTCTCTGGTGGTCTTCTATTGTTGATAATTTTAGAAGTAGAATTGAAGCTATTGAATCTAAATTGAATGATATTGGAAAGTGTTTCAACTTCTTCAAAGATAAAGATGGAAAATAAAGAATAAGAGTTGGTGAGTTGCAAACTAAGTTATTGTCTACTCAGAGACAGAGGGAAGATCTGGTTAAAACTTTCTAGTTGGTCAAAGAAATTGTTGAGGTCCAGTTGGATCATCTCTCTAGGACACTTTCTAATGCAGAGGGTTGTGAATGACAGTGCCTATCTTCGGATTGGTCATCTTCATTTATGTTGTTGACTCTACTGGGTAGTATGTGTGCCAGAATGATTTCTGTAGTGTAAGCTTGGAAGAGGATTCTTCCAACTGTGAGAGAAAGGTACAAGAAGGTTTTTCATGTGAAAAGTGTTATTTTTATTTGATCTCCTAAATTTTCTTATTTGGCCCTTTTCCTTTGATGGAAAAAAGGGGAGAAAATGAAGAGAAAACAAAAACAAGAAGAGGTATTGAATTTCTTGACAAAGGGGGAGTGCTTGGAGTTTTGGAGTTTTGTGTTTTTGAGTTTTTGTTGTTTTTCCATCAATGCCAAAGGGGGGGATTGTTGAGAAGTTGTTGAGATGATTTAGCATTGTTGTCATTGATGTCAAAACTTGGGATCCAAAAGGTTGTGCTCCAGATGATATATAGAAATGATTTATCATACCGAGTGTTATAATGTTATGTAGTATGGATGTTATCTTTGATCTAGATATGGCAATACTTCTTTTTTGGGATATCTGTGGAAGACAGTTAATGCAAAATAATGAAGTCTAATCTTTTGATGTTGGCTGCTAAGCTCAAAGCTTACTCTGGGTATCCTTGCTATCTAGACATTCATGCAACATGTTACAAGTTTTGGTATGTCTAACTATGTTTCTCTAGTTGATACTAAAATTGATGCTAATCAAGATTTGGTCTTGGTTGTGGCATTCCCATCAGCTCTGAAATATATTTCATGGAATTCAAAGTTTGCTATCTTTTTTATAATTGTGTGATGAACCTATCTTATGTATGACCTATTTATGGGTCCCTTGGTAACGTGGTAAGAATATCTTTATGTGTGACCTATCTTTTGGGTCTGGTGCTTGCAAGCAAAGCCTTATTGAATATTCAAGGTTGTTCTTCAAGCTGACATGTTTTGTGGTGACCTAATTCAAATGGTTTTTGGACAACTTAGAAAACTATGAAGACATTATGTTTGGCCGACTTGGGAGATTATGAAGGTAATGAAATGGTATAAGTAAAAGTTTATTTTGTTCGATGAAGATAGATTTGGTGTATGGTGTGTGCGAGCAGATAAAAGGGTGTGAAGGATTATGCAATAAGAAATTTTAAGGAAAGTGTTAGGAAGAAGTAATCTACTTTGTAGAGGTTGTGCGAGGAAGGTGTGTAGAAGATTCTTGACCGGATCTATTGCAAATAGATATTATGCTCTAAACTGGAACTAAATTCATGTATATGTAGATGCAACTTCATTAGTTCACTTTTGTCAGTGAGACTATTTTGTAATTGTTGCCAATTTTTCACCTACAGCTCAAATTGGCTGAGCTAAAACAACTTATGTTCATTTTAAGGTGAAAATATTTCAATTCATTTATGCTTTGATTAAACCATTGCATACATTGGAGTTTAAAAGGAAAAGTTCAATTTTATTGTGCAATGTCTTTTCAATAAGAGAAATCATTTAGTTTTTCCATTCAATGTTTTATAGCATAAAAGAGACTACATGAGATATAAAAAATATTGCTTTCATTCATCTTGCAATAATTCATACACTTTACAATGTTTCATTCATTTTTCAAGAGAAATATATACATAATTGTTCAAGATTGCAAAATGTTGTTTTCCACATTCATTGGAAAGAAAGGAGAGATCAATTGTCCCACACAAGTTGTGGGAGTAGTTGAACCAACACATCAAAAGGAATGAACTATACAACTGAAGATTAAGAAAGAAAGATAAGCATATAATGAAAAACATATCGATCATTACCTATTTGTGTTCGGTGTTGTTCTTTGTTGTAGATACTCCATCCTTTCTCTTGGTCTTGAGTGAACCTGCATCATGAAGAGAAGAGTTGTTAGAACTCCAGATATGAATTTCACTATGTTCTCTATCAACAGAAATATAGTGCATTGCCTATGGTTTGTTGAATCAATTGAATAAACATTAGGAGTATGAAAGAGAGCCTAAAAAATAAAATATCATAGGAGCATTGACCTTCACTATTTTTTATCTAACATGTTTGTTCACTATGTAGGTATAGGAGAAATCATGTTTTTGATCTATTTATGAAGAAATTATAGCATGTGGTGCAAAAATGGGCCCCCACAAGGGTTGAGCTCAGCATGCTACCCCTTATCATTCAAAAGGGGTTTGAGAAAGAAACACATTCATAATTACTCAAAAGGAAACATTCACTGAAGGGGTAAATCATAAAGCAACTGCAAGAGCTTTAAGATCATTTACCATTCATAACAGTCAATCCAAGGTGCATTGAATTGGAAATTATGAGTGGAAAAGAGCTCATTTGAATGCCCAAGTTAAGTACAAAACAGAATAAAATGCATCATTTTCACATTGAAAGTTTTCTATTGCTATCAAGCTTGAGTGCTTATTACTACCATGTGATGTTTTATTTATGCTAATTGTGTTGTTTGAAGTGTTCACATTGGATAGGGCAGCAAGGAATGTGTTGCTTTTTATGTTGTTTGTGATGGTGTCAACTATGGATTTGTCATAAACATGTTTATCGAGGTGACTACAAGTGATACTTGCATATGAAGCAACAAGGAGTACATTGTCATGGATTGTGATAGTGAACATGCATACATAACTAAAGTGCACAATCAAAACAACAACTAAAATAGTTTGAAAAGCCTTAAGCTTCATCACAAAGGTGTTACATATTTCAAAATATTCTATGAGTATGCAAGTCTGAGTAGGGAAATAATGATTTTACAAGTGGAATAGAATTATTGAAGCAAAAATGGAGCATAGGATTCAAATCTTTGTTTCAGCATTGTGACATATTCAAATGCTTTGGAAAAGACATTCATAGGAGAGAGCTTACATTTGTGCCTTTGAAGAGAAGTTTTGTTTTAATGAACACTTTCTGAATAGAGAATGAATTAAAGCATTTACAATGGTGAGGTTTTCACTATGCCTGCAGGTGCATCATGATGTATTGCATCTGTATATGTGAGTGAAAGAAAGGAATTTACTTTTTCTTAGCATAGAATGGAAACAAAATGCAGCAATGATTATTTGAAAGAGAGAATGAAAATACAACAGTTGAGTTTTGAAAGAGTGCCCAGTATGTGATTTGAAAAGAAAACTATTAATATAACAGAGTTGCATTTCTAAGAGAAAAACAAAATGGAGCTACAATTACATACATCAAAGAAAAATGGAGCCATGTTGTGTCTTCAGAATAATAAGCAATATTATCTTTGTTCCTATCTTATTGTGAAGCCAAATATGCATTTTCTTGAAAGCTAAAGAACAAATGTCGTGATGGTGTTATGGTTTCAAAAAATGAACAGCATTTGCATCACATTCAAAAAAATGGGGAACCCAAAAAAGTCTAGAGGTCGCGGCCCTACATAGTGAAGCATTTTCTTTTGCTTTCATTCAAGGAAAAGATAAAATATTTTGTCTCTTTTGCATTTTCAGAAAATGGAGAAACCTTAAGTTACATTGAGCATATGGAAAAACCCAGTTTGTGCTCTCAAAATCTGCGGCCTGGGAGAGTCTTGTGTCTCACAAAATACCAAACCCACAGGGGCTTGCACATAAAAATCACAAACATAGAATAATAGAGGAGTTTCGAGCTCATGCAAGTAAGGAGAGCACTAAAAAAATAAGAGAAATACATGAATGGTCACGGCCATGAAGAGCATAAAACCCAGATGGAGAAATACAGTCGTGGCTATAAGTATAGTAAAGCTTATAAAATACAAAGGCTCCATACATTGTGAGCTCAAATCGAGCTTATTTTCACATAAAATGGAGAGATAAGAATAATGGAAGCTTACCCAAGATTGTTGTGAAGAAAAATTCCCTCCAAAATCTTCAGAAATGAGCCTCAAAGGGTTCTCCAATGGTGACCAAAACAATGAGGAAGTATCTATAGAAAGAGAAGCAAAGAAAAAATACATTAGAAAGTGTATCATGGTGCGGCTTAGAGGCCCAAGAATGATTCAAAATGGAGTTAAAATGTCTTAGATTGGTGAAAAAAAAACTTACCATCAATCTCCTAAATATTTTCAACACAAATAGTAGAAGATGCTCAAATATTCAAGCTTGAAACCCTAATCTCCATGGCGGCTGAGTGCAGAGCATGTATTCCCAAAGGTGAAATGCGAAAATGATGAGAAGAATTAGGGATTCGACAAGGTTTTCTATTTAGGTTTTTCCTTATGTCCTAATTCAAATGGTGTTTTAATCACATTCTTTTAAGAATAAAATCCTTCGCTAATACCTTTGAAATAATGTGTCCACCTTTGCTCATAGGCCGAACTTAGGTTTATGACTTTGATTTATTTCATGATTTTGTAGAAAATCAAGTCAATGACCTTGAGTTTGTGTTTTTTCCTAAGCTTAAAATGCCCTAGGTTTCCCTTTGATTTTTGAATGAGCATTATGTGATAAGTGCCTAAAACCATTTCTATGATTTTTTTATAGAAAAATCAAATATCATGAGAACCTAAGTGTGTCACTTTTATTTTTGCAAGGTATCCAAAGTTTATTTTTTATTGCAAAAATCAAGATAATCAAAGCCAAGTTGTGAAAGTCAAGACTCGAGTTTAAGAGTCTTTCTATTCTATAATTATAAACTGCAAATGATGTAAAACATCATTAAGGTAATATTTCTATAAATTACCTTAATGTTTGTTATTTTAAAAAAATGCAATTAGTCTCCTTAGAATCTTTCTATTTTTGAGTTTGAGTTATTGGGCGAAATTGGAAAAGAATGGGCAAGCTAAACCTTATATTTTTAGTTTTGGGTCAGTTTGGGCCTGATTTTGTGTTTCTTTTGGATCGACCTATTGGAGAGAGAAAGTTTATATCTTTCTCATGCAATTTGAAGTAGTTTTGGATAGTGTTTTTCAGGCTTTTCTTTGGAGCTCGAAAATGGATCAAAGTTGCTAATTTAGAGATGTAGTTCAGCTCGATTTTTCTATTCTCACTATTGGAGACACTAGGGAGATATAAGTTAGAGAAAAACTAAGGTTTTTCTCAATTCAGAATATTGTTTCTTGCTATCTGGCTCATTTCAGAGAGTTTTGTAAACACTTTTCACTCATATTTTGATGTTGATACTCCTTTAGTTTCAATAAATAGTAGAACTTTCCTTCTCACCTTTTGTCTCAAGTTTACAGTATCAATCTGATGTCATTGTGATTTGAAATAATGAATCCTTTTATGTCTTGTTATTGTGAGTTTGTGTACAAATTTTCATATAGTTTAGGTTGTATTTTTTGTTCAATTTTATGAACCTTCATACAAATCACTATTGGATATTATGTGTTAAGTGAGTTTGTGAGAGTTAAGTTTTTTGAGAAGTTGTTTGCAATTAGAATCATCAAAGTCAAGTTAAAATTTTGGTGAATCATCTTTAGGTTATAGGATTTCATTTTTTAGTTTTCCTCCTAACCCTTTCCTTAGAAAGTCTTTTAGATTAGGTGATTTGATAGGGGAACTAGCTCACTCTAGAGATTCACTCTCACCATAGAGTACCCACAATCTGAGAGTGTTTCCATGTTTCAACAGGATATTAAAGTTTATCTTTGCTAAGGGTGCAATCCTGATTGACAACAATAATCAGATGTATTAATTGGGCAGTGAGCCTTACCTGCAGTGAGCAACTTGGCAGTGAGCCCTTTGTAAAAATCACCTTAACTAGTGTCACCTTAGCTAGTGTTTTATGATTGAGAATTAGCATTCTTTTTGGTTTTTCCCTTCTTGGGTTTCCACATAAATTATGGTGTTCATTGTGCATGGTGTTGTTGTATGCTTTCAAGTTCATTGTGTGCTTTCATATTCATTTTTGTTTGATTATTATCTGATTGATATAAGCCTACTCCATATTAATTAAAGTGATGAATATTGTTTTAGGATAACTGATTCACCCCCTCTCAATTATCCAGACTATTCAACATGAAAATGATATAAATATGAGTTGAGTTATTGAAGGATGTGTAGATAGATATGTATGATGTGAGAGATGTGAATTGTAGAGTTGTAGGGTGTGAATTTATATAGTGCAATGTGATCTTTCATGTGTTAAATTACTGAATGCAATGAGTAGAAGGTGTCTATAATTATTTAGAGAGACTGTGAAGGTGTTGGTGATGTTGTGGTGGATTTTTTTGTTGCTTTAAGATGAATTTTTCATTGTAACACTCTTCTCTATCTTCTTTTCTATTCTGGTAGTGAGCCTTTCTTTCTATTGGGCAGTAAGCCCTCCAGTAGCAAGCCTTATTGTATTCAATGTTGATATTACTTTATATTGTGAGTTAATCCTCACCGTGGTTTTTCCCATATTTGGTTTTCCATGTAAATCTGGTGTCTCTTTGTGCATGGTGTTGATTTGATTCAGTTTTTTTATTTTCTTTCATGATAAAACATTCTAACAAGATTAAGGGTTAATTGGATTAATGTGGATCTAAATGTTTGTGAGGATTTTGAAGTTTTAAGGTACAACTGATTCACCCGCCTCTCAATTGTATTTTGCATTCAACAATTGGTATGAAAGCAAGGTTCCTTGGAAGAAATCTTAACCGCTTGAGGTATATCTAGGATGGCACACAAGAAAGAGATTCTCGTGTTTGATGGAATGGATTATGCATTATGGAAGACAAAGAATGAAGGTTTTCTAATTTATCTTGGATTTGATATCTAGAAGTATATTGAGAATGGATATATTGCACTTGCAAATGGTCCAAGTATTGATGCTAAGATCAAGGTCTATGAAAGCAATGGTAAAGCACGGTATGCTCTCTTAAATGGTCTTGCGAATTCTAAATTAGTGAAAGTTATGACTCTGAAAATTGTTAGAGATATTTGGGTAAATTTAGAAAACATTTATGAAGGAGATGACAAGGCAAATAAACTAAGATGTAGAACCTAAATATCATGTTTGAGAACCTACGAATGTCTGAAGATGAAAACATTGCAAGCTACATGCAAAGGGTAGATGAAGTTGTCATTTCCATCAGAGGTCCTGGTGGAAAACTCAAAGAACCAGAAGTGGTAAAGAGAATTCGTAGAACTCTTCCTAAATCTTATAGTCATAAAGATTTTTATTGAGGAATTTGAAATTTTAAATCAATATACCAGAGATCAGTTGTATGGTTCTTTAACTAATTTTGAGATGAGAAAATTTGGTACAAATAGTGGTGCAAAAGTTGAGACTACTTTTAAGGCTAAAAAATCATAGGATATTAAGGAATCAGATTAGGAGGATCTTGATGATGTGGAAGCCAAATTTGTTAGGAGAATGAAGAAGGGTACTGGTGAGTACAATGGTAAGTTGTCTTTCAAATGTTTCAGTTGTCGAAAAATATGTCACTATGCCTCAAGATGTCCAAACAGAGCTTTGAATAACAAAAATAAGTAGAACAAAGGTAAGATGATTAAGAAAAGTTATTATGTTAGATAAGATTCAAGTATTTTTTATGATGAATCTGATTATGGAGATGATGATGATGGTGAATGCTTGTTCATGGATTTAAAAGATGAGTCTATTTCTACTAACTTTGAGAGATGTGTGAAGGAAAGTCCTTTGGAGACAAAAGATAAGACTGAAGGTACCTTGGCATCTACTTTTCATGCTAGATAGAAGAAAAACTATTCGATCATTGATAGTGGATGCTCTAATCATGTGACTGATGACAGAGTAATTTTTTTAAACTTGAAAAATATGAAGGAGGATGTGTTAGATTTGGCATATAGTTTTCATTGATGTCAAAAGAGCAATTCATGCAAAGGAGATTTTTGGCAGGATCTGTTAAGGTAAGGATGACAAGCAAATAGATGGCAAAGGATGATCAAATATGGTGTTGATGGGTGGCTAGGATGTCAAAGGTGGATAATAGGTGATAGTAACTTGCAACCCCACAAATGCTTGAAAAGGGGTCGGTGGTATGGCGGTACACCACAGCAACACATAGGCTTACATCTGTGTTGGTGGTATGGTGGTACACCGCAACATCACAAAGGCTTAATTTTGTGCTACCGGTCTAGCGATATGTAACTCGGGAACACTCCAATGGTCATTAGGATGGACTGTGGTAGAGAGGTATCATGCAGTATAGTAGTTAAGTGCAACATCGCAACTGCTCATGTTGGTGTCAGTGGGTTTGCGGTAAATAAACCAACACATGGAAGGAAAATAGTATGATGACACCTAGAATAACTTATTCAATTATTTTGTATCCTTGTTGCAAAATCAACATCAAGTCATATGAATTATTTGTTGATGGTGTTTTACTATGTAACCCTAGACAATGAAAAGGAGTAAAATGACATTATGAGAGGTGAATGCTCACAAGATCGTTGATGGAGATTTGAATGACCACTTATCCGATGGTCAAAATTTGAAGATATGATGATGAATGAGAGCTAATGGATCAGGGTGTGAAAGGAGTAGATTGACGGCCAAAATTCAAAAGGAGAGATTTGAAATAGTCGAGTCTGTGTGAACAAGGTTTCAATTGGTAACCAACACAGAGAAAAGAATTAATTGATCCAACTACACCTAGTGACCAATGTAAATGAGATTTGATTCACACAATAGTGGCATAGATTATAGAGGTGATCGTTGAGACAAAAAAGATCAAATCAAATAATCAGAAGAATGCATTGAATACACAATTAGATTTTAGGGTTTGGCAGAGAGAATGAAGGGAAATTCTCTGTAACTAAATTAATTGTTTTATGGCTTGATGCATAGGTATGGTGATGTCTAATAAACCTTATCAGATATCTTAATGATGGTGTGTGGCTCAATGAACTCGTAGCTTGCTAGTGAAGCTAGTGAATAAGGGAAACCCTAATATGATGCTAGGGCATATCTAGATGATGAAGTGGATCTTGAGGTAGTAATTGCACATTGGTGAAAAAGAAAGAAAATCAGACATTTTGTTAAAGTTGAAGTGTGTTGTAGAAGGAGTTAGAAGTGTGTAAGTACACTGTGTGTTGAAAAGAGAGAAGTACAACTGAGAATGTTGTAGAGCAACAAGTGCAAAGCAAAGGAGAGTGCAGAGCAGAGGAGAGTGTTGAATAGAGAGATGTACAAATGAGAATATGGTAGAGAAGAAAGTGCAGAGCAGAGGAGAGTGTAGAACATAAGCATGTGTTGTTGAGAGTGCAGCTACAATAATAGAGTGTAAGTTGCATTAAGTGCAACATGGTATTGCATGTATTGATGCATCTCAGGTTTATGTAGAACCACTTATATGCATATTTGAACTTGTAATTTTGCACGAGGTTGTAGGCTCCATTTGCACTGATTTATAGCTCAGATCAAGGTGTTGTATCATCCTTGAAGTTGTTGCTTCTGAAACAAGGATTTGAATCTTCCTTGGGGTTGTAGCCCTTAAAACTTGTAACTAAGCTTTGATGCTTGTGAGGCTGGGTTAGGACAGTAGATCCTAGTAGCATTTCTCACTGTGGTATTTCCCATCTTAGGTTTTCCATGTATATTCGATGTTATGTGTTGATCTCTCTTGAGATTGCGGTCATTATATTTGTTCATGTTTCAATCTACACATCTAAGTTTAGGATTGAATTTGCAAAATTCTTTAAGAACAAAAAGTTTTAATATCTATTGATTCACCCCCCTCTTAATAGATCATTGTGTTCTAATAGTGACAATACATATGCTAAGATATGTGGAAAAGGTTATATCAATTTTGATGACAATCATAATACTAATGATGTTTACTATGTAAAGGGTTTAATTCACAACCTCTTGAGTGTTGGACAAATGTGTAGTAAAGGATACAATCTTATGTTTCAATATGATGGATGTGAGATCAAAAAAGGCTTGAGGACTTTGATTTCTATTGGAAGAAAGATAGAAGGAAATGTTTATCAACTTAAGGGTGTTGATTGTCATTGCTTTATGACTCAGATTAATGAAATTTGGCTATGGCACTGGAGGATTTTCACATCAATTTTGATAACTTAGTAAGAATTAGTTCATTTCAAGATATGATAGATCTACCAAAGATAACAAATCCTATCAATGTTGTCTGTAAGGATTGTCAATTTGGAAGCAAACAAGAAGAAGCTTCAAAGTCAAAGAATAATCTACTACCAAATTGTTGAAATTGATACATACAGATCTTTGTAGTCCTACAAGAGTAAGAAGCCTTCAAGGTGAAATTATTTTGTGCTATTGATTGATGATTATTCTAAAATGACATGGGTTACTTTTCTCAAAGAAAAATCAGAAGCTCTAGATAAGTTTAAAGCATTTAAAGTCATCATTGAGAATGAAATGAATATGAATATCAAATGTCTGAGGTTTGACAGAGGTGGAGAGTTCACCTCCAATGATTTTAACATCTTTTGTGAGAATCATGGCATAAATAGGTGCTTTTTTTCCCTTAGGACTCCTCAGCAGAATGGAGTGGTTGAAAGAAAGAATAGGAGTGTTCAAGAAGCTACAAGGACAATGATGAAATAAGAAAATCTACCAAAATTTTACTAGAGAGAAGCAATTCATACTATTGTTTATATACTTAACAAATTCCAAGCAAGAGAAAATAGCACAAAGACTCCCTATGGGATATGGTATGGAAGGATCCCTACTGTCAAGTGCTTCAGAGTGTTTGGAAGAAAATGTTATATCAAAAGAGATGAAGAAAACTTTGGAAAGTTTGATGCAAGGTCTGATGAAGTTATCTTCCTTGGATATTCTACTAGAATAAAATCTTATCGATGCTACAACTTGTTGTTAATGAAGAAATCAGTCAAACAATTGATCAACAAGTTGAAACAGTGCTTAATAATTAGGAATCATTTGTTGTTCCAACTACAATAGTAAATTGGATTCAACATATGGTACATTATCTACATACAGGTGATTGTCCTTAAGGTTTGGACAAGTCCAAATGAAGGTATTATAGGCTTCAGGCTATTCCTTTTGTTGTAATTGATGGAATTGTGTACAAAAAGGATTATAATAATGTTTTGCTCAGATGTGTAGAACTAGAATAGATTGAGAAAGTTCTGCAAGAATTTCATAATGGGCCATCTGGATGCCACTTTGCGCCAAGAACAACTTTTTTGAAGTTAATGAGAGTTGGGTATTATTGGCCTAAATTATTTAAAGATGTCCATGCTTGGGTCAGAAAATGTAATAGTTGTGCAATGTTTGCAGGAAAACAGAAGCTTACAGCTCTGCCTTTACATCTAATTCAAGTGGGACAACCCTTCAGAAAGTGGGGACTTGACTTCATTGGTCCCATAAATCCACCTTCAAGTGTTGGGAATAAATGGATATTAATAGCAATAGACTACTTCACGAAGTGGATAGAAGTAGTTGCACTGAAGGATGCAAATGAGAAATTTGTCTTAATTTTTTATCAAGACTTGGTTTCCAGGTTTGGTACACTAGATTCAATAATTTTTTGTAATGCTTTAGCATTCACAAGTTTAAAAGTTTTAAATTGGTCAGTAAAGCATAATATTTATCTAAACACTTCTTCGAACTATTACCCTCAAGGTAATGGACAAGGAGAGTCCACTAACAAGAATTTGATAAAGATCATAAAGAAGACAATCCAAGATAATCAGAGAACCTAGCATGAGAAGCTGAAACTAGCCCTTTGGGCTGATAGGATTACACCTAAAAGAGCAACAGGTAATTCACCTTATGTTTTAACATATGGTAAAGAAGCTAAACTTCCTATTTTAGTTGAGCTACCCACATTAAGCATGATCAAGGAAATAGAATTGCTAGATGAAGAACCTATGAAAATTAGGCTTGCACAGCTTATGGAGCTAGAAAAAGAAGGAAAGAGGCATTAAGAAATCTAGAAGTTCATCAAGCTCAGATGAAGAGGGCATTTGATAGAAAATTTGTCCAGAGAACTTTCAGAGAAGGATATCTAGTATTTAAATGGGATGAACTCAAGAGTAGACCAGACAAGCATACAAATTTTGATGCCATGTGGGATGGTCCATATATCATAACAGAATGCAAACAACATAATACATTTTGGCTTTCATAGCTAGATGGTGAGGTGTTGCCAATCCCTATCAATAGGATTCACCTCAAAAAATGTTATTGAAGATCAAAATTTTGCAAATGTATATAGTAGAGTAGATTTTTCTACTTTCAATAAGTGCTCATTGCACAATAGTTTCATTTTCGTTCTGTTTGTTTTCAATAAGTGCATTTTCTGCATGGTTTTTTGACTCTGTCTTAAGCAGAGTTATGACAGTTTTCTTTCAGTTTTTTGTTTGTTATTGTGTTTCACACAGCTAAGTTACCAAGGTTTTGAGTCATAAAAGGGAAGAATATGGACTCCATGCCCAATGGATATACAAGGCAACTAATTTGGCATGCTTAGTAGGCAAGCACCCAACAGAAATCACCAGAATGTTACCAAAATTTCACCTCGGCTTAGTTTGGTGGAGCTAGGATTGTTTTCTACATTAAGGTGAAAGGTACATTCTATTTATGATGATAGTTCATTGCAAATTCAAATTTTCAAATAAGATTTAGTTTATTATGCAAGATTTACAACACATAAAATTCATCAAAATTGCATAGTATGTTGTATTTTATTAATTTTTGAAATTAACATACAATATGACATAAACATTGTTGTTTCATGCTAAGAATGATAAATGAGTGCTTAGAAGTCCCACACAAGCGGTGGGTATGACTAGATTACATTGATAGAACAAAATAACTAAGCTATTCAACTGAAGATAAAAGAAGGCATATAATGAAATATCATATCTATCATTGCATGTTCAATGAGGTGTCGATGTTTTATCTTCAGCTCTATTGTCAACTCCCCTCCTGTCTTCAATTCTTCATGCACTGGTTTAGGTGTACGTACAGGTTGTTGATGAATTTTTTTAGAGCTCGGGACATAATGTTTCATCATATGTTATCAACAATTGAATAACCTAAACTAGTGAACTATCAATCTAATTTAGCCATATCAAGAATATACAAAGAGGAGTCAAGATCACATCATCGAGTAAAAGATGAAATCACCATCAAAGAGAGCAGTGAGTACCATTATTTTATTCTAATTTGTTTATTTAGTGTGCAGGTACAGGTATAATCAGATCATTTCAACCAATAGATATTGTTATGAGTGGTGGGAAATGTGGCTCCCACAAGGGTTGAGCCTAGCTCACAAACAATGACATAAACAACATGTAGAATAAAGTGACCACAGTGAGATTGCTGCTACAAAGCTGATAAAAGTGGAATAAGACAATCACATATACAAGGAATTCATCTTTACATGCATGTGTCATTTGAATACGAGCATTTTCTATCATTGAATAAGACAATAGTTCATCTAATGAACGGTCCAAGCAAATGTAAAGTGGGCAGTCCAACACTAATCAGCAAATAGCAAAAGAATGAAAATACTATGAAGGGTTTTGGATTATTTTCATATTGTGAAATGGTGTTGAATCATTTTACAAACCTTTTTCCCTTCATGAAGAAGCATTTTCTTATGGGGTAGTTAAAGTATCATCTTGCATGATCTTTTCATAATATAATTATTTCATCACTATGCAATGTTGTGCAATGATATTATGTGATTTTATAGAAGAAAAGCAAATACCCAGTAACAGAATAGGAAGCAACATGAAATAAATGAAAATTCAGAACTAAAGAAGGGAGTTCAACTGATTTCTTCAAGGAATGAAACAATGAAAATGTTCACAGAAATGCCTTTATTTCTGTTGGGAAAAAGAGTGAGTTTTCTCCATAAAAGGTACTGTTTAAAATGGTGGTCTTCAGTGTGAACACATACAAGTTTCAAGGGAAGCTGCTATAATGACATTTGTTTTTTTTTTGGTCACAAGAAGATAAATGATATATTTGCAAAGGTATGAGCACCAAGTATGTGTTTTCAAGAGCAAACTCATAGTATGAACAAGGCTGCATTTCTGAAAATAAAATAATGAACATTTGCATCACATTCAAGGAAATGGGGAAAACAAACCTAGAATACAAAAGAAAATGAGAGTAAACCCCATTTTTGTGCATAAAATGAAACCCTTCATTTATTATGCAAATGAAATCAAACCCACAATGATGATGCCTCGACATATGTAATTGTTTTCCAAATGAAAGCCTATTGTAGGAAACATCAATTGCAATGATAGGAAAATCTGACAAATGCCTTTCACTTATTTTTCTACGGAATGAAAAAATGTTAAGATATAGTTACAACCATGAAGGATTTTAAGTGAAAGTAGGTACAAACATTCCTTGGTAGGAGAAAAAATTATTTTTAGAGAACAAGGAAACCTCAAGGCAAAGTTTGTGGTGTTTTTCATTTTTATTTTGTCTTTCAACATATCTGAGAAGGTAAAGTCTGATAGCAGTAGGGGGTTCATGGTTTGAATTAAGTAATAGGTCAAGTCATGGATGATGAAGAGACTTTCTCCATTGAGAGCCAAAAGATACAGTGACCCACAAAAATCCTCATGGCGGCCTTAATATTGCAGAAATAAAGAAAAGTATGGAGCTCAAATACAAGATTTAATGATAGAAAACTTACCTTCTTTATTTTTGTAGAGAGATACATGAAAGGTTGTGGGATTTCACTCATTTTTTTCCTTTTCAAAAGCTAAACTCCATAGGCGTCCATGGCAGCCCATAGTAATAAAAGACCAACAAAGAAATAAAAGCACAGAAAAATACATCAGAGGTATGATGCAGCTGCGGCCTTAAAGGCCTGAAAATGTTTTTAAAAAAATGGAATAAAGAGGAGAGTGCTTAGATTGTGAATATAAAGAACTTACCTTGTTCTTTCCTGCCAAAAATCCATGAAATTCAACAAGAACAACTCAACTAGTAAAATACAAGCTTGAAACCCTACCCAAGCATGGCGGCACAACAGCTTGCTCCATTTTTTCTCCAAAACTCAAAGTGAAAAATGATTATGTTTTAGGGTTCGATGGATTTTTCTCCCCCCCACAATGAAGAAACTCTTGTCGCAATGGTAGATGTGATAATATTCCTCCCCTTGGGAAGAAATGGAACATAAAGACAATGTCGAAGAAACCCTACGAAGAGTGATGAACCAATCTATCTCAAGATGTGTGCCATGATAAGATGCTGAAGAATCTCTCTATCTGAACTAAAAAAAATGATGCCAAATCCAAACTGATGTGGAGAATCCTAAAATGTAACCTCTGAATGCACGGATAATGGTGGGCATATAGTGATAACCTGACTGTCAAGGTAGAGGAGATGAAAGTCCTCAAAATAATCCTCAAGATCTGCAGTGTGAGACTCAACAAACAAGAATGTGTCTGCAAGATAAGAATCCCATGATGTAGTAGATAATGAATGACCAAGATGGTCATGATGCTGAACTAAATCCATAGAGGCCAATGTGGCAATACTGATTTCATCAGGAACAATGGATGATACATGTATAATCTCAAGTTGAAGAGTAGGAACTGTGAGACAAGCCTTTGATCCATCAGAACATGTAAGGGTGTCTAAATATTCAAGCTCCTCTAAAGTATCATGATCAAAGGGTTTATTATCTCTCCAAGCAATGGGTAAGAGACTATCTAATGCAGGATCCTCTGGGAATGGAGAGAGATTGGGGTCTCCATAGATCTTCCAAAGATGTGTCCAAAGTGGGTGGGGAAAATCAATGTCTAATATAGCCCACACAGTGTCATCATCAACACTAGACAATATAAGTCCTACTATGTGATCTTAATGATATCCCAAGCTAGTTTTCCCTCTGAAGTGGATGGTTCAAGTATGAGATCATAGAAATAAGGAAAAATATTAAGCCACCTACAATGTGTAAGTATGCCCTTTGCCCATGATTCATAATTACCTCGTTCTAGAATTACAATTCAAGGGTGAGTAGAAAAACCCATGATAACTCTTCAAATTAAAAAATATGAGAAAATTGACCTTACAACATGTAGATCAAATTAAATAGAGCCTAACGACGCAAATAGGAGGTTCCCAAGTGCCAAAATGTCCAAGTAATTAAGCAAATTGTGAAAACACAAAACGCTGAATAAAATATACTTGGAGTAGAATTTGGGAAAATAAGTCTGATCATTGTTTAGAGCACTGAACCAGCTTTCTAACACCTATTTGTTTGAGCAAAATGGAGCTCGAATGCAAAATTTACGCCCCCAGAGTGTAGAAACCATCATCTAGTTTTTACAACAAAAAACAGCATCAAAATGGAAACATCAAGTAACCATACCTACTCCATCATATCAGCACCGAAATCAGCTTCCCAATGGTATCTCATTTTTGAAAAATGGAGACTGTATGCCCATTTTATGCCCAATTTACTAAAAACACCAAAAAATGCCCAATTAGGCCTCCTTCAAGCTCTGGGGGCTAAAAATTTTTGGCCCTTGGTCCTCTTAGCGACCAGGGGGCTAGGGTCTGAGGCTTGGTGGCGAAACCCCTGGTTCCTAATAGAACCACGGCGGGGGCTAAACCTGGCGGCAGGGTTGGGCGCAGGCCCTTGTGCTAAGGAAATAGTTCTCAATAGAACCATGGGCATTTGGAGGAAGCCTGTGGGGGCTGAAGCCTAAGCGGTAGTCATGGAGTATACCACTGATGGCAGTGGTGAGAGGGTGGAGTAGCGGTGTGGGAAGGTGCTGGTGGCGGGAACAAGGCTGCCAATTGGGGTGGAAAAAAATGGTGGTCGCCACTTGTAGGGGTGGTGAAACCCTTATATACTGGCCGCACAGAAAATTTCTACAAAAAATTGATTTTTTTGATATTTTCATCTTGAAAGACGTGCCCTGGGATCTGTATGGCCCTGGGGCAAAAAAAAATTGCCTCCTAAGCCAACTGCACCAAAATAGGACAAATTATATATCAAAAAACTTGGAAACGGCCTCCTGAGCACAACCATGAGGTCGGTTTGGGCTCAAACTGCACCAAATAAAAAAGGCATGCCCTAGATCAAAAAGGAAAACCCCAAACCCTCGAAGCTCCAAAAATCTTTCAGAAGTCGAACAAGAAGCAGCAGGTCTAGAGCTCAGATACCATGTAGAAGTTGAGAAAGCCAACTTCACAGACCTCGAAGATCACCTGCATGCAAATAACCTGTCACAAAAAGAAGAGATGGAGACAAAAAAGCAAGGGTGCTCTGAAAGCTAAAAAATGTATTAATTAGAGAGATAAAATACAATAATCAATCCTTATAAAAGGAGATCGTGCAACCCTAAAGAAACCCTAATAGGTAGACATTTAATAATTAATATAATTATTAAATGTCACAATATGCAAACTAAAGTGAAATATTAAGAGAGGAATAAAGGTAACTTAATTAACATAATTAAGTTAAAACCTTTACTCTAAAGATGTTCCCTAGCATCTGTACAGTCTTGGGGCAAAAAAAAATTTCCTCCTAAGCCAACTGCACCAAAACAAGACAAATTATATATCAAAAAACTTGGAAACGGCCTCCTGAGCGCAACCGTGAGGTCGGTTTTGGCTCAAACTACACCAAATAAAAAAGGTATGCCCTAGATCAAAAAGGAAAACCACAAACCTTCAAAGCTCCAAAAATCCTTCAGAAGTTGAACAGGAAGCAGCAGGTCTGGAGCTTTGATACTATGTAGATGTTGAGAAAGCCAACTTCACAAACCCCGAAGATCACCTGCATGCAAATAACCTGTCACAGAAAGAAGAGATGGAGACAAAAAATAAAGGATGCCTCCCCACACCACCACTCCACCCTCTCACCACCACCACTGGTGGTATACTCCACAGTCACCGCTTAGGCTTCAACCCCCACAGACTTCCTCCGAACGCCCACGGTTTTATTGAGAACCGGGTCCTTAGCACAAGCGTGTATGCCCAGCCCCACCGCTAGGTTTAGCCCCCGTTATGGTTCTATTAGGAACCAAGGGCTCCGCTACCAAGCCTCAAACCTTAGCCCCCTAGTCGCTGAGAGGACCAGGGGCCAAAAATTTTTAGCTCTCAGGGCTTGAAGGAGGCCTAATTGGGCATTTTCAGGTGTTTTCAGTAAATCAGGCATAAAATGGGCATACAGTCTCTATTTTTCAAAAACGAGATATGATTGGAAAGCTTATTCTAGCACTGATCTAATGGAGTAGGTATGGTTATCTGATTTTTCCATTTTGATGTTGTGTTTTGAAGTCAAATTCATATGATGGTTTCTACACTCTAGGGGGCGTAAGTTTTGCGTCTGAGCTTCGTTTTGACCAAATGAATAGGCGTCGGAAAGCTGGTTCATTGCTCTGAACAATGATCTAACTTATTTTCCTAGATTCTTCCCCAAGTATATTTTATTCAATGTTTTTTGTTTTCACAGTTTGCTTAATTACTTGGACATTTTAGCACTTGGGAACCTCTTGTTTGCGTCATTGGGCTCTATTTAATTTGATCTACATGTTGTAAGGTCATTTTTTTTAGATTTTTTAATTTGAAGAGTTATCATGGGTTTTTCTACTCACCCTTGAATTGTAACTCTGGAATGAGGTAATTATGAGTCATGGGCAAAGGGAATACTTACACATTGTAGGTGGCTTAATATTTTGCCTTGTTTGTATGATCTCATACCTGAACCAACTGCTTCAGAGGGAAAATTGGCTTGGGATATCATTATTGATAACATGGTAGGACTTATATTGTCTAGTGTTGATGATGACTCTATGTGGGCTATATCGGACATTGATTGTCCCCACCCACTTTGGACACATCTTTGGGAGATCTATGGAGACCCCAATCTCTCTCCATTCCCAGAGGATCCTACTTTAGATTGTCTCTTACTCATTGCTTGGAGAGATAATACACCCTTTGATTATGATACTTTAGAGGAGCTTGAGTATTTAGACACCCTTACATGTTCTGATGGATCAGAGGCTTGTCTCATAGTTCCTACTCTTCAGCTTGAGATTATACATGTATCATCCATTGTTCCTGATGACATCAGTATCGCCACATTGGCCCCTATGGATTCAGTTTAGCATCATGACCATTTTGGTCATTCATTATCTGTTACATCATGGGATTCTTATCTTGTAGACACATTCTTGTTTGCTTAGTCTCACACTGCAGATCTTGAGGATTATTTTGAGGAAATTCATCTCCTCTACCTTGAGAGTCAGGTTATCACTATACGCCCACCATTATTTGTGCATTCAGCGGTTTCATTTTAGGATTCTCCACATCAGCTTGGATTTGGCATCATTTGTTTCAGTTCAGATAGAGAGATTCTTTACCATCCTATCATGGCACACATCTTGAGATAGATTGGTTCATCACTCTTCACAGGATTTCTTCGACATCATCCTTTGGATCCATTTCTTCCCAAGGGGAAGAATATTATATGCCAATTAAGGATCTCCTTTTGGATTCTACATCAGGCATCTACCATTGTGACAGAGTTTCTTCATTGTGGGGGGGGGGGCTTCTTGTCTCTTTATATCTCTCTTATGGAGACCATTGTATATGTACTTATATGATAGAAGTTGTCTATGGGGGGTATCATGTAATCCACCTCCTATCCTTCTTTCATTAGTACATTTCATTCTTTTCTTTTTTCTCTTTTGGGGGGGAGTTTTGTTCCCATGAGGTTTTCTCCCTTTCTCCACTTTACAGAGATTTGGTTGTATTCAGGTACTTGATCAAGCCTAGTTGTCAAGACCCTTGTTTGCTCTCGTGCATTGTAGTTATCTTTGATTTCTTGCACATGTTTGTAGTTGCACTCTTGCTCATCTTAAGGGGGGGTGTTAGAGTAAAGGTTTTAACTTAATTATGTTAATTAAGTTACCTTTATTCCTCTATTAAGATTTCACTTTAGTCTTCATATTGTGACATTTAATAATTATATTAATTATTAAATGTCTACCTATTAGGGTTTCTTTAGGGTTGCACAATCTCCTTTTATAAGGATTGATCATTGTATTTTATCTCTTTGATTAATACATTTTTCAGCTTCCATAACACCCTACAGGTGATCTCTTCTTTCTGTGACAAGTTATTTGCATGCAGGTGATCTTCAGAGTCTGTGAAGTTGGCTTTCTCAACTTCTACATTTTCCACAAGCCCTAAGTCGAATCATTGATATTTTTGACCTTTGTTTATAGAAAAAATCATTGTAAATTATTAGCTTCGTGGTATTGACTTGTAAGTCAATTAATCTAATGTTTAGATATGGTGTCTGTGAAGCTAAGGTAGGGGTCAGGAGATATAAGAAGTGATTTTTTTATATTTTTGTTGAAAAAATACTTTTGTAAGCTCCTTTATAAGTTATTATTTGTATAGTTTATTTAACATTATTAAAACAATTCTATTGATTGTTTTTAATAATTGTTAATTTGAACTATGATGGAGAAGAGAAGGTGAACTAAGAGTTTTAAAAAGGTGACTTTCACTTACATTTTTGCATGAGTTTCAAAAATTAACGATAAGATTAAATATTAAAGGTAAAATTACTTAATATTTAACATGTAAATGTAAAGGTAGGAGAACAAATACATATTAAATATTAAAATAATCATATTGATTACTTTTAATATTTAATCATATGATTACCTTTTTCCCAAGATCATGCAGAAATACAAGTAAAGTGAACTGAAGATCCAATCATGCAAAATGGGGCAAATGGTGGAGTTTTCTTTCAGTTTCACATCAGTGTTTGAGTGCTTTTGATCATGCACATTAAGAGGAGAAGTTTACAACATTTTGAGTTCAGTTTACTTTAGTGGTGGGCCCTCTTTTCAATGCTTTTCTTCTTTGCTCGTGAGGAAGATATTTTTAATTTCAGCTCACTTTCAATGCCACCTCCATGCACTCATGATCCATTTGGACATGCACTTTAGTTATATATAGTGTGACACGGAGTTTTGAGCTGTTTAAGCTTAGTTTACAGCATTGGCGGGCCTTATTTTTAGGCAGTTTTGTTTTTGCTCGTGAATGGCCTCACAGTTCAGATATTTTGACTTTAGTTATCTTCTCTTGGCTTTTTGAAGGCATTTATTGTATATAGAGGAAAAGACTTATCTTTTCCCCAGTTCTTGATTTTATTTGCCTTTGCACTTTAAAGAGAGAGATCTTGTAACTCAAACTTTTACAGTATTTTATATACAATAGCTTTACAAGTTACTTAGTATTGTTATTTACAGAAGTTCCTTCAAAATATTCATTTGTATTCAATGTTTACCTCTTCAATTTATGTTTTTTTGTTTCTTCTAAATGATTTGATGCAAATTTAATGTGTTTTAAATCTGAAACCTTTAAATTTTTGTCTCATTTCCTAGATGCATGTACACAAAAGTAGTTTCTTCATAGGTCATAGATTGTGTAAATTGTATCTCCTCTCTTAAGTTGTGAAACTCAGTTTTCCTTCATAAAGAAAGATTAAACAAACCTTTTTGTGAAATATTTATGTGATTAAGGTGCTCAGATTGAACTGTGTTAATAGATTTCTGAGAGTGTTAGTTGTGAAATAGCCTGCAAAGTAGTTATCATTTAGGTGCATCACTGTAGTTTAAATTTAGTTTATGCATTCAATTCAAGCCTTCTTCCATTTTCCATTAAATATTACAATCAATCATTAGAAATTCATAAAGGAAGTCGGCCTATAATCCGGAGGTTAACTTTCATCATAGGGTGCCCACAACCTAAAAGTTTTCCCATGTTACACAGGATTGTAAAGCATCTTTTCTTTCACATTCGGGTGCACTCTTGTTGATAACAACTACAACAAGAGATTTAGAAATATTGTTGAGAGTGTAAGTGTGAAAGTTGATGAAGATCTATAAAAAAATTCAGTGGTGATAGATGGATATGAATCATATGAATCTTCTTGCAAAGAAGAAAAACTAAAGAAAAAGAAGTGCAAATTGAAGAAGAAGAAGCTCTAGAAAAGACTCCTAAAACTCCTAAATATGTGTAGAAGAATCATTATGAAGAACTGATCATTGGAGATAAGAGCAGAGGCATACTAACAAGAAGGAAAGTTGTTGAAGAATAGGTAAATATATATTTACTTTCTAAAGTTGAACCTAAAATAGTGATTGAAGCATGCAAAGATGGTCATTGGATCAAGAATATGGAAGAAGAATTGTTGTTGATTGAGAAGAATCGGACTTGGGAACTTGTCCCAAAACTAGAAAACAAATATGTGATTGGAACTAAGTGGGTATTCAGAAAAAAACTAAATGAAAATGGAGAAGTTGTAAGGAACAAGGAAAGGCTTGTGTGTAAAGGTTACTCAAATGTTGAAGGAATAGATTTTGAGGAGACATTTTCTCTAGTGGAAAGAATGGAAGCTATCAGGATGTTTTTGGCTTTTGTGGCAAAAAATAATTTCAAAGTTTATTAAATGGATGTGAAGTTTTCTTTCTTGAATGGAGAATTGGAAGAAGAGGTATACATAGAAAAATCAGAATGATTTCAATTATCATATAAACTATATATGGTTTGCAGATTGAAGAAGGAATTGTATGGATTGAAGCAAGCTCCTAAAGCTTGGTATGCAAGTTTGGATAGGTATTTTATACAAAAAGGATTCAATAAAGGTACTGCAGATAGCAATCTTTACTTTAAATTTGAAAATTTTCAAATCTGGATTGTGGTTGTATATGTCGATGACATAATATTTGGAGGCAGTGAATCTATGTACAAGAAGTTTGCAAAGGAAATGCAGAAAGAGTTTGAAATGTCTATGTTTGGGGAGATAAATTCCTTCCTTAAACTACAAATAAATTAGATAGATAAGGGTATTTTCATTTCACAATCAAAGTATGTCAAAGAAATGTTGAAGAATTTTGGAATGGAAGATTCTAAACCGGTATGTACCCCTATGGTTACTAGTTGCAAGCTGAATAAGAATGATCAATCTCCTAACATTGATCAGAGCAAGTATAGATCAATAATTGGAAGACTATTATATCTGACTGCTACTAGACTGGGTATCATGCATGTAATTTTTCTTGTGGCTAGATTTCAAGAAGATCCTAGAGAGTCACATGTAGTAGTACTAAAGAGGATATTCATATACTTGTGTAAGATAGGGGGACCAACCACGTCAAGGCCTTAGGTCATGGAGAGCCAAGAGCAGAAGGCTTCCCTAACTTACCTCACTCTAAAGTGGTGTTTGAAATGAGGGATGAGAATGAGGAGGACTATAATGTCCTTCAATCACTTTGTAGGAGATCTAATTTTAGGCTAGGTGAGTCAATTTTTGGATTCAATACTGTACCTTAGGTAGCTCTCTACTCGAGGACGAAAGCCCAGTTCTGGTATGACAGCACGATGCATTGGCATCTCTCCAGTGCCATGGCATCCATACAACCAAAGGATTGAAAATACAATATGAACCACCAGAAAATAGGCTGACAGCCTAGCTAGTGACTCCTAAATGAGAAAAATAGAATTATGAAGTACGATAGATATAAATGTAGGTGATAAAGTAAACAGATGAAAGCTAAAGTAATAAGGATGATCTCACCACGGCACCAATTCGCCAGCTAGCTCCGAAAGTATGTCCACCTACGCACAAGAAAGAATGGAAATTTTTTGGGGATGTATAGGGGCCTTCCTTAGTCAGACCCCTATTTTGGTGTTTCCACCTCCATGGATAGCCAAATAGCAACGATAGAGAGATGTATGATAAAGAAGTAAAGTAGGAAACAATGAAAATAACACTACAAAATAGTAATGAGCTACTCAACCAAATTGCAAAGGAGAGGAGGGAAACATTACCACCTCCACCAAGAGCTCACTAGCCAATGGAGGAGAAAAGAGGACTTGAACAATCACCACAATCTCAACTACAATGAAGGGAGGTTTCACAAAACCTCAAGCCCACACTGCAATGGCTTGCTTTATGGAGTTGATAGAGTGTTGTTGCTACTGTAATGGAGTGTTGAAGTGTTGTTGAGAGTGAAGTGAAGGTTGAGAATGCTTGAGAATTCCAAAGATAGATGGAAAAAAGATGATTTGAATGAGGAATGAATGAATTTGAAGGAGAAGAGGGAATAATCTATCATTTTTGGGGTCGGTTGGTTGAAGAGGGATGTTACAAATCATTCCCAACAGGAAGTGTAATGCCTCTGCTAACTTCAGACAAAGGAATCTATTAGGGAAGTAAGTGTGCCACATGGACATCTGCTCGTCGCATGGGTGTCCTTGACAAATATTCTTCTACCAACACAACAGACATATCCCAAGTGGAAGGAAGTCACCCTGTTGATGTGGAATTTTTACTTTGGATTTGGTTTTTTAAGGTGAGGTTGTGTAAAAAGGGAATTTGCATAAGGGGTGCAACTTCGCTCCTATACATTTTTCCCCCACTTTAGTGAGCATGAATATTGATGAGTGCTTTGGTAAAGTAGATCGAAGAGTGAATAGGGCTAGAAATTTATACCTGAACTATCAAGGAAGTAGACTACAATCTGGTGAGTTCAAAAGCACAAGGTAGGCAAAGGACTCCATAGCCCTACAGAACTATGAAGTTGTAGAATGAAAGCATTTTACAGGCCTTCATACCTACAAGGAGGCGACCCCCAAGAGGTAAGTGACTCACAGGCCTGCAAACCTCAAAGGAAGGTTTCCTCCAAGATCTCTCACATGAAGGAAACCCAAGAAAAAGCATCTTACAGATCTGCAAACCTAAAAGGAAGGTGTCTGCCAAGATCTCTCACATGAAGGAAACCCAGAAAAAGTTCCCTACAGGCCTGCAAACCTGCAAGGAAGGTGTCCTCCAAGATCTCTCACATGAAGGAAACCCCAAAAAAAGTGCCCTACAGGCCCATAGACCTATAGGGGAGCGACCCCCAAGATCTCTCACATGGAGGAAGCTCAGAAGAAGTGCCTTATAGGCCCACAAACCTACAAGGAGGTATCCCCCAAGATCTCTCACATGGAGGAAACCAAGAAAAGGGGACTCCACAAAGTCGAAAAGTGGCTTCACAGGCACACCTGCAAAGCGACATGTTTACCCATAGGTAGAACATGTCTAAAAACGTCCATGCAGGCAAGTGAGAAGATAGTCACACAAATTGTTGATAGATTGTAAAGCTTTCAAAGGGGTCCCTCGGGAACCCGACATGAAGGAAGGGGTCCAATCAAAGGACTCATTGTTTGAAAGTGTGAAAGAGATGTGTTTTTATCAAATCAATTCAACAAAAAGGAATCCTTTTGAAAGATTTTCACTTCATCAAGGAATTTGAAAGGAATAAAATACCCCCTTGCGAGGGGAAGGTCAAATTTTCTCCCTCCTCGAAGGAAAGGTCTCTAGTTCTTTCTTTGCAAACCCATGATGAAGGAAACATGTTCCATTAGGGTTTCAAGTTGAGAATGTGATTCTTTGAAAAAATTTGTGAAGATTCTCGAGAAAAGATTTGTTTGGAAACAAATACTTTTTCTAAAAATCAGAGTGTCATAGAAATGGCATTGTCACACATGAAGGGGACAACTCAAGCAAGGAAGAGAGAAAGATAAGAAAAAAAATGAAAAAGCAATGAACACCAACAAAGGGCACAGGGGTGGTCTGATATTTCAGGGTCAGAGCTTCTCATATCTATATATATATAAGTATAATAATAGTATATAAAATGAAATGTCATCAACCCCCTACTATATCAGACCATTTGAAGAATGTACGAGAAGACAAAGTAAAAATAAAAAAATTGGGTCAACATGGAAGGGAAGCCTAAATGCCCCCAACACTTTGCATCATCCTCAATTTACCAAAAGTCAATCACAAACATGGAAGAATGATGATACAAATAGAAGAAGGTTTACAACACAAAAACCACTCCTGTATCGAAGCACCAACAAGTGTGACAAGAGTCATCCAAGAACACATAGCACAATCATGGGGGAACACATCACAACACACACACATCTAATCTAAAGATAAAGAAGAGGTCTCCCCCTAGCACTGATCGACCAAGAGGTCATCCGCTTCTGAATTTAGATCATCATAAGGGGAAGGAGGATGAGCCTGTAGCAATGGAATATTAAGGAGAGGAGCTTCTGACCCTCCCACAACAAGGGATAAGGAAGAAAGTCCCACAAGGTCTCCTCCACTTGGATCTTGTGGAGCTATGGTCAACGATTTCGTGAAAATTGCTAAAAAGTCCAAAACTTCATCTAGAGAGTTAAACATGCAATTCACTAGAGGGTTGTGACCAAAATTCACCACTAGGATCATCAGGTGACTTGGGAGTACTGAAAAACTCAAGGGAAGTCAGGATTGGTTTTGTTACTAAAACAGAACAAGCTAGCACAGGACCACCTTTCCGAGAAGGTGGGATCCTCTTACATACTCCATTGCTAGAAGGACCACCCTCCACCTTCTTTTCCATCAGGGGATGTGAACACCTAACAAACGAGGTGAGAAGTGTGAAGGAAAAGGAGGAGAAAACTGTAGCAGAGACCACCAAAGTGTTTGGAATATATATGGGTTTTGGGAAAGGAGGGACATCAACAAGGGTGGCTCCACCGAAGGAGCGATGAACACCTGCACCTTTTTGGGGTCAAGTGCATTCATACTCACAGCAGAAGCCGAAAGCGAGATTGAACTAGATTGAACAGAAGCAAAGGGGAGGAGAGAGGAGGATATGGAAGGAGCTCCTAAGACAGAGGTGGTTGAATCCTCTTCTTCTACAAAGCAACCTACTCAGCTACGAGGGCATTTCATCAATGCTTTTGCTCACACACAAGGTAGTTTCTATGACTCTTCGAGCTAGAGACTAGAGATTGTGAAGGAGTAGAAAACTCTTGCTCAACCATGGGAGTGTCCTCCATAGCTATTTCCAATGGAGGAACAAACTCCTAGATGGGAGCAGGAGGAGCAGGTTGAGAAACAATGGGGGGAGTTGGATCTAATGCCTCAACAGGTGGCCTCTTCCCATTTACTGTATTGGGAGTAGAAGTGGTAGGAGGCCATGAACGCTGAGACATAGAAGATTCCCCACAATGACCTTTCTTCCTGCTATATCGAATAGGCCTAGGCTTTGTGGGCAGAATAGGAAGCTCAAATGGGGCACTCTTGGGCTTTCACCAAACGAGCACCACAGGATTCTCTCGCAAATGTGGAACAAAATCTGATGGCACATAGCAAGGTGAGAAGGAGCGTCAGACTGAACAGTAAAAGAGGAAGAAGGAGGATCTTAGGACCGCTTCTCTTCTTCCCTTCTACATGCCTTGGCGGCCTCACTGTCAGCTTTTAAGCAAGCCCTATTTGAAATAGTATAAGGCAATGGAGGGTATCTCACTCTCAGCATTTAGCACCCTTTCTTGTAATTTTGATAAGTTTAGTACAAGAGGTCCTTCCTAGGTGGAAGAGGACCAACAGGCACAAGCTAAGTAATCCAAGGAGTAATTACCACGAGCAATCAATGGTTTGTAACCAGTGTTGTGGATCACATATATGGAACCCTCATGAATAAACTTTAAACACTTGTACACAACCAAGGGAACTGCATTCATAGCCACAAGCCAAGGGATACCTAGCTTCACTCTAAAGAGTTCAGACCCCAGGATTATGTCAAACAAAAGTTTCATGGATTTAGGTCCAACAAAAATTGACAAGACAATACTACCCAAAGGACGTACGGAAAGTTTGTCATGTGTGCGGGTGGTACTTACAATTGTATTGTACCCATCTCTATGCAAAAATTTGATTAGCATGATCTCCTTAGTTATAATGTTTACTTGAGATGTCGAATCAACAAGAACACCTGCTATAGTGTTCCCATTAATACACGCAGGAATATAGAGAGGAGATGGTTCCCTATTAAAGCCCATCGGCAGATCCTATGAGGTGAAGGTTATACTAGTACCATTGCTCACAAGCTGCACAAAGGGGACAGGTTGATGTAGGAAAGAGGCCATTACATGCAATAAACGACACTCTCATAGGGCCCCCCAAAGGTTGCAAGATAGGATAGTGACCCAATTAATGTTTTGTTGTGCAACACTTTCAGAACCTTCCAACTATGCCTACTAGGGGTCACAGGTTGGGTTTTCAAGCGAAAGCCTCACAACACTCACACCTACAACACTCCTAGAATAAAAGGAAAGGAATTTTTAGTATCACCAAACAAAACCAAAAAATTTCAGGTCAAGTTCACCAAAAATGTAAGAGAGGGGGACCAACCACGTCAAGGCCCTAGGTCATGGAGAGCCAAGAGCAAAAGGTTTCCCTAACTTACCTCACTCTAAAGGGGTGTTTGAAATGAGGGACGAGAATGACAAGGACTATAATGTCCTTTGATCACTCTACAGACCCAAGATCCAATTTTAGGCTAGGTGAGCTAGTTTTTGGATTCAATATTGTACCTTAAGTAGCTCTCTTCCGGAGGACAAAAGTGCGGTTCTCAGACAACAGCATAGCGCACTGGCGTCTCTTAGGTGTGTTGGTGTCTGTATGACCAGAGGACCAAAAATACAATATGAACCACTAGAAAACAAGTTGAAGGCCTAGCTAGTGACTCCTAAATGACCAAAATAGAATTATGAATTATGAGAGATATAAATGTAGGTGATAAAGTAAAGAGATGAAAGCTAAAGTAATAAGGATGATCTCACCAAGGTGCCAATTCGCCAACTAGCTCTGAAAGTATGTCCACCTACACACAAGAAAGAAGGGAAATTTTTTGGGGTTGTATAGGGGCCTGCCTCAGTCAAACCCTCATTTTGGTGTTTCCACCTCCACAAATAGCCAAATAGCAAAGATAGAGAAATATATGATAAAGAAGTAAAGTAGGAAAGAATACAAATAACACTACAAAATAGTAAAGAGCTACTCAAGAAAATTGCAAAGGAGAGGAGTGAAACGTTACCACCTCCAACAAGAGCTCACTAGCCAATGCAGGAGAAAAGAGGACTTCAACAATCACCATAGCCTCAACCACGATAAAGGGAGGTTTCACAAAACCTTAAGCCCACGTTGTAATGGCTTGCTTCACACTTGCTTTATAGAGTTGATAGAGTGTTGTTGTTATAATGGAGTGTTGAAGTGTTGTTGAGAGTGAAGTGAAGGCTGAGAATGCTTGAGAATGCCAAAGAGAGATAGAAAAATGATGAGTTGAATGAAGAATGAATAAATTTGAAGGAGAAGAGGGAAGAATCTGCCATTTTTGAGGTCAGTTGGTCAAAGAGGGACATTATAAATTGTTCCCAATAGGAAGTGTAATGCCTCTTCCAACTTCAAATGAAGGAATCCGTTAGGGATGTAAGCACACTGCATGGATTTCTATACACCGCGTAGGCATCCCTAACAAATATTCTTCTACTGACACAATAGACAGATTCCAAGTGGAAGCAAGTTAGCCTGCTGATGTGGAATTTTGACTTCAGATTTGGTTTTCTAAGGTGATGATGTGTAAAAGGGGAATTTGTGTAAGGGGTGAAAATTTTCTCCTATAAAACTTGAAGGGAACTCTAGATTATGGCCTATGGTACCCAAAGGATACTGATTTTACTTTGAGTTCTTACACAGATACAAATTGGATTGGTTGTTTGGCTGAAAAAAAAGTAAAAGTGGTGGTGCATTCTTTCTTGGATGCAGATTGGTCGCATGACTAAGAACGAAACAAGATTTAATGTCTTTATCTACTACAAAGGAAAAATACATTGCAGCAGCATCTTGTTGCATACAAGTGTTGTGGATGGGGCAAACATTGAAGGATATCAGGGTGGTATATGATGAACCAATTTCTATCTTCTGTGATAATACAATTGCTATCAATATTTCAAAGAATTTGGTAATGCGTTCAAGGACAAACATATCTCAATCCGGTATCACTTTTTAAGAGAGAAGGATGTAGAGAATGAGCACTTGAAGCTTGAATATGTGCCTACAAAGGATCAAGTTGCTAATATATTTATTAAGGCTCTTCCTAAGGATACTTTTGAGTATCTCCAAGAGAAGTTGGGGGTTATTTCCCCTCCTTTGAGCTAGATGCATAAGGGGATGCATCAATCCAATGGATCTCAAGATTCATTCCTTGGTCTAGACTAATGTTGGTGGCTACCTCTCAGGGGGAGTAGGTAGTGACATCATTGGTTGTTGCAGTCAGAGAAAGTGAATGTTGTCATTATGCAGTGGTTGTTGATTAGTGCAATATGGTGTGTACTCCTAAGGGGGAGTATATTGAGCAGTGAGGGAAAGAAAGTTGCAAAGTAGTTGTGAGAAGGTTGATTGATGTCAAAGGAGAAACATAAGTAATGCAAATATTTTTTCCTTTTCCTTTGATGTCAAAGGGGGAGAATGAAGCATGTAAAAAAGATAAGTTGAAAGGGGGAGAGCGAGTAATGTGAAGGAGAAAAAGAGCAAGTCATGTGAGAGAAAAGAGAAAGGAAATAGGTATGGAGCAAAGTTGTGTTTGTTGTTGATGGTTTTTCACATCATTTGTTTCCATCAATGACAAAGGGGGAGATTGTTGCAAGTATGAGCAGATTGATATTGGCATTGATGTCAACAAGATTGTGTTGTCATTGATGAGTAGAAGATTGTCGTAAGAGTATTTTTAGTTGTTGGTTATGTCTATATTGTTGCATTAATGATGCTTTAATTAGTTGCATTATGTTCTCATTAGTAAGCCACTGGTGTCAACCTCTAGTGTTTCTTTGATAAGCTTATGTCTATGGGTGTATGGTTGAGTTCCTAAGTTGAAGTTAGTTCTAGAAGTATTGAATATGATGATGATGTGTCTTTGGTGCTTCATTTCCAAGTGCTTTTGAGAAAATTTGATAAAAAGAGGAAACAATGAGTTGTAGTGTGTTCTGAGTTGAAAAGTAGTGTTCTAGTGTTGCTCCACAATTCTTCTAGGTTGAATATCTACTTGTACATTTCAGATATGTTGATCAGAGGTGTTCAAAAGTATTGTATTTAGAATTTGGAGTGTAGGATCGTTGTGCAGAAGAAGTTGTGTTTACTAGTGTGTGAACTGTGTATTGTAGAGGTGTCTAGGAGAAATTTTTTTGCTCCACATTTCTCCATAGTTTGTTTTTAGAACTTGTGGATTTGAAGGCATGTTGATATTGTTGGTATCTTTATTTAGTTGATTTTTTTCAATTTTGATGCTTCAGGAGTTAGTTTCTTGACTTACAGTGTATGGCATAGTTGTTTGAGTGTATTAGGTGTTTACATTCTTCAGGTGAAAGTTGTTGCAAAGGAGTTTGTTGAATTTTAGGTGTTTTTGGAATATTCTATATTTTTTTCACATAACATTTTTTGTCCACAAGTTGTTGGATCAAAGGAATCATGTACTTAAAATTTTAATGGTGTTTACATGAGTAGTAGTCAACCTTGGGTGTTTACATTAGTTGCAAAATTTTTGGAAGTGTGGCATGACATGTAGAGTGAATTTAGGTCCTCGCTAAGGTGTTTTGTGGTTTTCCTTCATTCCTTTCCACTACGAGAATGTTTTTGTTTTGGCCTAATTTGAATTTGCACGATTGAGATGCATAGTCGACCTTGGAGAATGTTGTCAAGGTTGAATATGATATAAATATGAGTTGAGTTGTTGAGGGATTTGAAGATAGACATGTATGATGTGAGAGATGCGAATTGTAGAGTTGTAGGGTGCAAATTTGTAAAGTGTGGTGTGAGCTTTCATGTGGTAGATTACTAAATGTAGTGAGGAGAAAGTGTTAATAATTCTTTAGAGAGATTGCGAAGGTGTTGGTGATGTTGTGGTGGATTTTTTTCTTGTTTTGAGATGGATTTCTCATTGCAACACTCTTCTCTATCTTCTTTTCTATTCTACAAATGATCCTTTCTTTCTCTTGGGTAGTAAGCCCTATTGTATTCGGTGTTGATATTACTTTATATTGTGAGTTAATCCTCATCGTGGTTTTTCCCATCTTGGGTTTTCCACATAAATCTAGTATCTCTTTGTGCATGGTGTTGATTTGATTTAGTTTTTGTTATTTTCTTTTATCATAAAACATTCTAACAAGATTAAGGGTTAATTGGATTAATGTGGATCTGAATGTTTGTGAGGGTTTTGAAGTTTTAAGGTACACCTGATTCACCCCCCTCTCATTTGTCTTGTGCATTCAACAAACCTTTTATATACTTTCAATTTAAGTGTATATTGGGAAGGTGAATAATTTCTTGGCAAACCTATCTTAATTTATAAGGCCACCCAAGTGACTATCCCTAGCAAAAGGGGTGACCTAGACCCCCAAAAGGGGAAACCCTATTTTTTTGGAAGACACGTAATTGCTTCTTTTGGTTGTTTCTCCACCATACTTTTTCATGATTAATATTTATTTCTAGTATTCATTTATCCTTCACCCCCTAATTTATTCTCCTCTCCTCTTGACTCTCAATCAACTATCTATTCATGTATCCATCAACTCTTTAATATTCTTTCAATCAACCCCCATGATTTTGAATCTTCTAGCCTATGAATGCTTGTTGCATTTAGCATCTAGAAGGTTGATTATTTTTTCATCTTTACCAAGTTCTTGCTCATAGATCCCATTCACAATATTTTGGTCCTAACACAAGGATAGTGAATCACCTATAGAGAATAAAGGTATTTAACATTACAAAGCTTCCACCTACAAAAAAATATTTTCTTACAAAACTTTATCAACCTTTTATTTTTTATATAGAAGTTCCAAAGCTTCTTTGAATTTACAATCAATCTCCAATTTCTTGGATTCAAATATTTCTTTATTCCTATTATCATCAATAGTAGGTCCCAATTATTATAGATGAGGATATGAAAAAATCTAGACTCTATGAAGGAATAGGTAAAAACAAGTACTACCAAAATATTCTTTGAAGCTTCATAAGATCTTTATTTTATTTTCAAATGTTTCCTCTTCTTGGTGTTAGAGTGGGATTTTTACTTTCTTTCATAGATTTCAAATCTTTAAAATAACCCAGGAAGAGTTATCCCTAACATTCTGAAAATAAGTAGCAATATGATTCACTTTTCCATTTACATAGCAACATATTTCACAACCTTTGGCTTCCAGAAAGTAGAAACACCTCTAGAAGCCCCATCAGCATCAAAACCATGAAACCAATAGTATTTAAGAAACTTATTTTTAATTTTATCTATCTTTTCCACAACCATCTTAGTTTCCTAAATAAGAATAATATTAGGTTGGTGATCTCACCATATTGGCAAGAAGATCCTATTTATGAGGGTTATTCAACCCTCTAATGTTCCAAGAAAGAATATTCGTGAGGATTTTTGAGGTGTTTTTTTCAAGCACACCTCAAACAATGTCTTCTGGGAACCCTCAGCAATCTCCAACTTACTTTCCTTTTCCTGAAGTTGTTGTAAAGTAAGTATGCCTCTACCTCTAGGTTCATACCCATAATCCATTCTCTAACGATTCCTAGTGGATACCCCAGAGGGGGAAACAAGTTTCCTCTTGTTTCTAGTCTTTGTTGAGGTATAAGGTGGATCCCTAAACTCACAAAACTCAAACTGGGATAAAGAACTTTTTCTATCATCACTAGAAACCCTCCACCACAAAGGGTTGAATGGATCCATTTCACTTCATCATTGATAATCTCATTGACTACAGATAAGTCATTCTAATTCAAACCAATATGCCATTCCCTAGATTGGCTAATACAACCAATCTTAGGGCCAACATCACTAGAGATCTCCAACCTCTAATGTTCAACTATATATGACTTCCCATGCACCTCTACTAAGTCATCCTTTTGATCATCTCCAAGAACAATAGCCTTCTCCCTAATAGGAAATACCATCACACCAAAGTCAACAAAAAGACCATTTACACAAACAGTTGTTGTCACGGGCTCAAATTTCTTAATCAAATTAGAAACAACCTCCTAAACATTTTCAAGAACTACCACTGACATAGCCTTTGGTTTCTTAGCAGAAGAATCCAAAATATTCTCAAAGGGTTGAATCCTCTACTCCTTTGGACCAAAACCATCAACATTTAGATTTGAACTCCTCCCCTTCTCCCTCCATTCTTTGAGAGGGGGTTGAGGAGATTTTGGGGGGGAGGTTTGAGGCTTTAACGAGAATTTATTAGCCCACTGGCCCACTTTCTTAAAGTGAAAATAAGAAAATAGGATATTATTGGATGTTGCTTATATGTGGTTGTCATTGATGTCAACACTATTGGCATTAATATCTTCAAGGCTATATATGTCAAGGATATTGAGAAAATTGTAATCAAATAAGTTGCAGGTTGTCAGTGGTGAAGTGAAGTTCAATCTATTGGTTAGCTCAGTATGTTGGTGATCAGAGGTTTTGCATTGAAGGGTTTTTTTTTTAATATATCTAGTTTATCCACATTAAGTTTCAGAGATCCACATGAAGATTTGATCGAGTTATGAGCAGTTGTGTTCTGAAAATCATTTTGCTGCTCCAGTTGATGTTCCTGAATGAAGATGATGTGATTCTACTAAGTTCAGTTGTTGTGGATGCTTCTCTAGTGATTCATGATGTTTCTAGATGTTTCTATATCATGCTCTATCTTTTTTGCATGTCTACATTGATCATTGTGCTCTCGATTAGATATTTTCTCTTGTGTGTTCATGTTTTCCATGTTCTTAGCTCACAGGGTGTTGTAGTGTGTTGTGGATCTTCAAGGAATAATTTTTGAAAGTGTTTCGTGTTCGAGGATTTTTTTTTGGGTCTTCATTATGTTGTGGCTGACATTGGTCGATTTTCATTGAAAATCATTTATTGTTTTGGGCCAACAATTTGCATATGTTTTATTATTTTGTTGAGGCCAACATGTAGTGATGTAATCTCTTGTTGCAGATATATATAAGTGATTGTTTATTCCATTTGAAGGCATGTGTATGTGAGATGTGTGAATATTGTCCTAAGCATTCAAAGGAAGAAGCAGAGTATGAAGAAGAGTGAGAAAAGTGTGAAGAAGTGTTCATGTGCTTAACCAGAACTGTAATCAGGCATTATCATATGCTATTTTCTCAGTTCAAAATCCTATGGATGTAATCTGAATATCTCTATAAGACAGTGTGTCTTCCTTTGGGCAATAAGCCTTGTTGTAATTGAGCAGTGAGCTCTAGGAAGTGTGCCTAAATGCATGTGCATTCCCTATTTCATTCTTTATACTTTTAACAGGGTATAATCTTGTGGACTGACCTCCACCGTGGTTTTTCCCCTAACAGGGTTTCCATGAAAAAAAGCCTAGTGTTATTTGTGTTTCTGATGTGTTATGATTTCATGGTTATTAATCAGATCTAAGAATAAGGTTAATAAGTTTAAATTTTTGTGACAACTTATTCACCCACCTTCTAAGTTTTATGCCCTTGTGTTGCCAATAATTGGTATCAGAGCAAGTTCCTCAGAAGAATTTTTATACCTTGAGATGATCTAGGATGGTGACATACAAGAAGGATAGTCTGAGATTTGATGGAATAAATTATTCTTTGTGGAAGGCTCGAATGGAGTGTCATCTGAGATGCATTGGTGAACCCTTCTAGAATATTACAAGGAATAGGTATGTTATCCCATAGAATGGTCCTTCTACTATTGTTGATATTAAGGATGTCGAGTACAATATTAGGGCTAAGGAAGCATTGTTAAGTGCTCTGACTTATTCTGAGATGACAAATGTTATGGATTTGAAGACTACTTATGAGATTTTGAAAAATTTGGAAACTTTGTATAAAGGTGATGCACATGTGAAGGTTGCTAAGCTGCAAAGCCTAAAAGGGAAATATGAAATGTTGAGAATGGGTGATGATGATAACATTACTTCTTTCATGTAGAGAGTGAATGAACTTGTGTGTAGTATCAGATGTGCTAGTGGAACATTAGATGAATCAAAAATTGTTGTGAAAGTGCTTAGATCCTTTCCTGATGCATACAAAGCCAAAGCTACTGCTATTGAGGAGATCCAGACTGTGACAAATGTAACCAGAGACATGTTGATTGGTAAGCTTACAACTTTTGAGTTAAGTGAGTTTGGTGATGCTCTTCCTAAGATAGAATCTACATTCAAAGCTACTACCTCTGGAAAGGATAAGCAGAGATATGATCTGGGAGAAATTTCTTCTATAAATGTATTCAAGCATGAGGAGGAAATGAGAGAGATTGAAGAAGAGGAGAGAAAACTAGATGAGCTTCAAGCACTTATTGTCAAAAGGGAAGCCAGAGGAGAAGGTAAGTATAAAGGGAAATTACCTATTAAATGTTTTTCTTGCAATAAGATAGGTCATTTTGCATCAAGGTGTCCGGAAAGAGTTCCTAAGCCAAGACCTAATAATCCTAGATTCCAAAGAAAGTGTTATTATGCTACTAATGAAGGTGTGACAGATGATGAATCTAATAAAGGGAATGTAATTGAAGATGAATGGGTATTTATTGCTATCAAGGAAAATGATCTTGTACCTACTAAATCTACTAGTTTCTCAAATGTGGAGAAAGCTCTAGCAGCCATAGTTGAAGAAAAAGATGAATGGGTGATTGATAGTGGATGCTCTCATCACATGACAAGTGATAAAAGAAAATTTTTGAGCCTGGAAAAGTATGATCGTGGTGTTGTAAGATTTGGTGATGACAAAGCTGGTGTAATTTGTGGTAGAGGATCCATTTCTCTTGATGGTAAGAATAATACTGATGATGTTCTATATGTGGAAGGTCTAAAGCATAATCTTTTAAGTGTTGGATAGATGGTAGACAAGGGATACAATCATCAATTCAAGAATGGAAAGTGTAGAATATTGGGGAGTTCTGAAAATGTGATTGATTCATGTACAAAAATAAAAGGTAACATCTTTCACTTGAATGCTACTGGTAAAAGTTGTCTGATTGCTCAAGTTGATGAAAGTTGGTTGTGGCATAGGAGAATGTGTCATGTAAACTTTGACAATATTATCAAGATGAGTTCTTCTCAGGAAATGAGAGATCTTCCTAAGTTGGTAAAGCCTACTAATACTAAATAAGGAATGTCAGTTAGGGAAGCAAATTAGAATTTCATTTCAGAGAAAACAACATTGTTCAATTAAAGTGTTGGAGCTTGTTCATACTAATTTGTGTGGTCCTTCTAGAGTCAAAATTTTATAAGGAGACAGGTACTTCATGTTATTTACTGATGATTACTCTAGATTGATGTGGGTTACTTTCTTAAGGGAAAAATCAGAAGCTCTAGAGAAATTCAAGATTTTTAAGGCTATGGTTGAGATAGAGATAGGTCTAAAGATTAAATGTTTGAGATTAGATAGAGGTGGTTAATTCACTTCCCATGAGTTTAATTCATTTTGTGAAGATTATGGGATAAAGAGACAATTATCTGCCCCATGGACCCCTCAGCAAAATGGAGTTGTGGAAAGGAAGAATAGGACAATTCAAGATGGTCCTAGGACTATGATGTTGGAAGGAAATGTTCTACATATCTATTGGAGAGAAGTTGTGAGTACTATTGTTTACACCCTCAACTGAGTACAAGTCAAAGGTGATACTGGTAAGACCCCTTTTGAGCTATGGTCTGGTCATAAGTCTACTGTTAGATATTTCAAAATATTTGGGAGTAAATGCTATATCAAAAGAGATGAAGATATAGGAAAGTTTGGTGCTAGAAGTGATGAAGGAATCTTTCTCAGTTATTCTACTAAGAGTAAGGCCTACCGGTGCTACAACAAGAGATTCAGGAAAGTAGTTGAAAGTACTAATTTCAAGGTTGATGAAGACATAGCTAGACCATCTAGAACCTGCAGATATTATTCAAATGATCACAGTAAAAGTTCAGTCATAGGAAAGAAAGTTCAGACTCAAAATCAAGTTCAGATCATTCTAGTGAATCAAGAAAATCAAGAGGAAGGAACTAATGAAAGTGAAAAAGAGAGAACACAAGAGCCAAAAGTTCAAGAACATCCTAAGACTCCAAGGCATGTAAGACAAAATCATTCAGAAGATCATATTATAGGTGATAAGAACAAAGGTGTTCAGACTAGGAGAAAAATTATAGAAGAATATTGTTTGATTTCAAAGACTAAGCCTAATAGTGTCAATGAAACATGCAAAGATGAACATTGGGTGGAAGCAATGAAAGAAGAACTACAGGAAGTTGAGAAGAATAATACATGGATTCTTGTTCCTAGACCTAAGGAAAAAAATGTAATTGGAACTAAATGGGTCTTTAGAGACAAACTGAATGAGTAAGGTGAAGTTGTTAGAAACAAAGCAAGACTTGTGTGCAAAGGATATTCTCAGATGGAAGGAATTGAGTTTGAAGAAACTTTTTCCCCTGTGGCTAGGATTGAAGTTGTGAGACTATTTCTTGCTTATGTTGCTTACAAAAACTACAAGGTTTATCAGATGGATGTCAAGTCAACATTTCTAAATGGTGAATTGGAAGAAGTGTATGTTGAGAAACCTAATGGATTTCAATTGACTGATCAGGGAGATATGGTTTGTCGGTTGAAGAAAGCATTGTATGGACTTAAGCAAGCCCCAAGAGCATGGTATGCTAGATTGGAAAAGTATTTGTTGAAGCTTGGATCCAATAAAGGTACTGCTAATAGTAATCTGTATTTCAAGATTGATGATGACAAAGATTTGATTGTTGAAGTCTTTGTTGAAGATATCATTTTTGGAGGAGATGATAGTTTATGCATGAAGTTTGTTGATGTGATGTAGAATGAGTTTGAGGTGTCTATGATTGGTGAGATGAAATTATTTTTGGGATTGTAAATTACTCAGCTAGATAAAGGGATTTTTATATCTCAGTCCAAGTATGTGAAAGAATTGCTAAAGAAGTTTGGTATGAAAGATACAAAGCCAGTGGGTACACCTATGGTGACCAGATGCAATTTGACACAAGATGATGATTCTTCGAAAGAAAGTCAGACTAGATAAAAATTGATGATTGGTGGATTGCTCTATTTGACTCAAACTAGACCTAATATCATGAATGTTGTATACACTGTTGCAATATTTCAAGATGATCCTAAGGAATCTCATGTGATTGTTGTGAAGAGGATTTTTAGATACTTGAAGATGAAAGTTGATTTTGGGCTATGGTATCCTAAAGATGACAATCGTACTTTGAGTTCTTTTACTGATATTGATTGGGCAGGTGATGTGAATGACAGAAAGAGTACTAGTGGTGGTACATTTTTCTTGGGTAAGAAGTTGATCTCATGGTTAAGTAAGAAGTTGAATGCCATTTCTTTATCTACTATAGAGGCAGAATACATTATTGCTGCTAATAATTGTACTCGAGTATTGTGGATGAAGAAGATGTTGAAATATATCAAAGTTGTGTATGATGAACCTATTTCTATATTCTATGGTAATTCAAGTGAAATTAAAATTTCTAAGAATCTAGTGCTACATTCAAATACCAAGCATATATCTATCAAGATTCACTTTTTGAGAGAGAAGGTGAGTGAAAAGGAAGTCGGATTAGAGTATGTGCCTCCTAAGGAACAGATTGCAGATATCTTTACCAAACTGTTGCCTAAGGATACTTTTGATTATCTTAGAGGGAAGCTAGGGGTGATTACCCCTCCTAATTAGAACTAAGATGCATTGACTTGCATCAATCCGTGCATTTCATAGTCATATCTTGATCTGGATTGATGTTGTGGTGGTTGCTACTTAGGGGGAGTAGTCAGATGTTCAGATATGTGGTTCAGAGCTTGTGTGGAGAAAAGAGATCTTTGTCATTGATGTCAAAGGGGGAGAAGAGTTATGTGAAAAAATATGAATTATCTAGGGAAAAGATTCATGTGGGGAGAAGAGTCGTGTGAAAGAGTTGAGGAGAAAAGAGTCAAAACCTAAGGGGGAGTAAGTGCTAAAGATAGTTGTGTTGATGGTGTTTTTCACATCATGTGCTGCCATCAATGCCAAAGGGGGGGATTGTTGGATGTTGTTGATATGTGGTTGTCATTGATGTCAACACTGTTGGCATTAATGTCTTCAAGGTTGTATATGTCAAGGATATTAAGAAAATTGTAATAAAATAAGTTGTAGGTTGTCAGTGGTGAAGTAAAGTTCAGTCTATTGGTTAGCTTAGTACATTGATAATTAGAGGTTTTGGATTAAAGGGTTTGTTGCTGAATATATCTATTTTATCCATGTTAATTTTTAGAGATCCGTATGAAGATTTGATTGAGTTATGAGTAGTTGTGTTATGGCAATCATTTTGTTGCTTTAGTTGGTGTTCCTAAATGAAGATGGCGTGATTCTAGTAAGTTCAATCATTTTGGATGCTTCTCTGGTGATTCATGATGTTTGTGGATGTTTCTAGATTGTGCTTTATCTATTTTTCACATCTACATTGGTCGTTGTGCTCTTGATTAGAGATTTTCTCTTGTGTGTTCATGTTTTTCATGTTCTTGGCAAACAAGGTGTTGTAGTGTGTTGTGGATCTTCGAGGAATAATTTTTGAAGGTGTTTTGCGTTCGAGGATTTTTTTTTGGGTCTTCATTATGTTGTGGCCAGCATTGGTCGATTCGCATTGAAAATTATTTATTGTTTTGGGCCAACAGTTTGCATATGTTTTATTATTTTGTTGAGGCCAACATGTAGCGATGTACTCTCTTTCTGCGGATATATATAAGTGATTGTTTATTCCATTTGAAGGCATGCATGTGTGATATGTGTGAATAATGTCCTAATCATTTAAAGGCAAAAGCAAAATGTGAAGAAGAGTGAGCAGAGTGTGAAGAAGTGTTAATGTGCTTAACCAGAACTATAATCAGGCATTAGCAAATGCTATTTTCTCAATTCAAAATCCTACGAATGTAATCTGAATATCTCTGTAAGACAATGTGTCTTCGTTTGGGTACTAAGCCTTGTTGTAATTGAGTAGTGAGCTCTAGGTAGTGTGCCTAAATGCATGTGCATTCCCCATTTCATTCTATATACTTTTAACAGGGTATAATCTTGTGGATTGACCTCCACCGTGGTTTTTCCCCTAATAGGGTTTCCACGTAAAAAATCTTAGTGTTATGTGTGTTTTTGATGTGTTATGCTTTCATGGTTATTAATCAGATCTGAGAATAAGGTTAATAAGTTTAAATTTCTATGACAACTGATTCACCCCCTCCCTCTTAGTTGTCTACCCTTATGTTGCCAACAATATTCATATTCCACTACCTAGTTCCACACACCCAATTTAGAGTTGATCTTCACCATAGTAGGAAAATCAATAGATTGATCAACAATTACACAAAAATGAGCATACACTATCCTTTTCCTAGAAGAATTCATTTGATCAATGGAGATAAAGCTACCAAAGGTATTAGAAATTCCTTTAAACACTTTCTCATCCCAAAACTCTAAAGGGAGACTAGGTAAGCGCACCCAAACCAAAGCAGAAGAAAAGAACAAGCACTTGGGTTAAAACCAGGTTCCCAATTTTTTAAAACCAATGTTGATTTGTCGATCATCCATGGGCCACCAGTTAGAACACCTAGCAAGTCCTCTTCACAAGTAAAGTAAAAGGAGAAAAAATCTTTAAGAATTACTACCACCTCAACCTGGCCCTTAAGCTACCAATGATTGAGAGAAAGGTTGTGAACAAATTTAATATTTGGGTGAGGGCCCAAAAACTTCCCAACTAGAGACATGTCCATAGATGCAATGCTCTTCTCAATAATACAATCAAGAATGGATACAGAATACTCACCAAAGCTTAGATGAAGAAAGAAATCGATTGGGGGTGAAGAACTCTTTCCTTTTGGTCTAGCATCAAAAAGACTCGACCACTTGGGGCCATCAGAAAAGACTTCAACACACCTTTGACCACTAGCTTCAAAATCATCAGTAGGAATCTCAGACATAGTACAAGATGACAAACCCCCCAAAGCTAAGGCTTTTGGGACTCCCATATGCTCAAAACAAGTACCAACAACTACAGAATTTGAAGAGATCAGAACCAAATTTGCAACCAAAGAAGAGGTCCCACCAACACCTCCATCAACGAGAAATCCATTTGACACTACAACACCATCAGCATACCCATCAACATTAACACATCCCTAAGAAATAGGAATTTCTACCTTCTGAAAATTTGAAAAAATAGCAGCGCCACTTGAAGAGAGCTCCATTTTTTTATTTTATATATGAATGTTAGTAGGATATTTATTTATGCATTGATAGTTGAGTTTCAATTTTTATTGAATCCTTAATATTATTATTAGTTTTTATCATATTTATGTAAGAGTCACTAGGGGTTTTCCCTAATTAAATATGCTAGAGTTAAAACCGCATGCCTAATATACCACAATCAAGAATATATATCGAAAATGATGAATGTCATAATTGTCTCTCATATAGGTATATGTGGAATGCTTATATAAGAACATGACACTATATTTTATAATATTATCTCAAGTTAATCTATTAGTTCCTAACTTATTCTTAAGGTGCATTACTTATAAGTATATTTTATTTAGGTAATAAAGCATGTAAATTAAATAATGATAATACTATAGTTAATATGTGTTTACAATATTGTAATGATGAATTTGTATATTTATGTGACAAAGGGGACTCTCCCACAAACACAATCACACACAAACAAAAAAACTACAAGGACAAAGAAATATTCAAATTTTATTATTATTTTATCAAAATAGCTACAAAACATGCAATATAGGTTATCAAGGTCATAAGACCTCTGTTATAGTAATATGGGCTGCAATACATGTAGGAAATCAGACATGCAAATCTAGAAATGACAAAATGGTCATTGATAGCAACAACACCCAACCCTATGTTGAAAGTGACAACTTCACCAATTTCTTCTATCCTAAATGAGCTTATTTCCATTTATGACAAATGTATATTATTTTTTTGCATGTCACAAAACTATGACTCCTATTTGGGTGTCATATGAATCCAATTGTCCTATTTTTTCCCACCAAAAAAAAAATCAATTGTAGTACAACTTCCAAGAGCCATAATTTTTTATCTAAGTGCCCAATTGAGTTAGTTTTATTTAAAAACTAAAGTAATCAAAGTTCTCTATGACACCAAAATTTATAAACAGATTTTGGCCATGTTTTGGGCCCAAAAAGGTCATTTAAGGCCTCATATCTCAATCTAAATAATTTATCAGGATGCCAAAAACTAAAATGATTAATAACTTCCATTCTAGAACTAATATTGGCTTGAAACTCACCCACAATGTACAATTCGCCAATAAGGAGCTTTGGGGAAAATTTTGAGTTCCAACATATTGATATGCCAACTTACCGAAAATAGAAACCTATTATTCTTAGCCTTTATTCACCATACCAAAATAGAAATTAAATTTTTTTGGGGGGTGATGCAAAATTTCTCTTACACCCTAGATGCTCCTGCATCAAACACCTGGGGTAATTTGAGAGGTGACCTTGTCACATCTCATATTTTTGAGTAAAACCAAAATGGTCAGCCTCTACCTTAGATGATTATGACGAATCTTCAACTAGACTTCCTTTTCACTTAACCAAATATTATTCATACTTCTTGTTTCTTGTACTTTTTCCCACACATATATTTGTTATTTCTTCTATTCATTCCTTCTCCTCATTAGGTGTCTATATATTCCATTGTTCTTTTATTGGTCCATCCTCCATGTCTCCTTCATTATACTATCAAATCAGCAATGTTGAACATAGGAGATATGTTTATTCCACTTGACAACTCTATCTCATTAGCATATATTGAATCATGCTTCTTTAGGATCATGTATGGTCCAAATTTCTTCATTTTTAACTTGTCATATGTTCCCATTGGGAACCTTTGTTTCCTCAAGTGAACCATGACTTCATCTCCAACTTGGAATTCCTTAAATTTTTTCTTCCAATATTTCTTCGCCTTGTACTAAGAATTCATCTTATTAATATGATTTCTTACCCATTTGTGCAATTTATTCAAATGCTCTGCAAAATATTCAGCCTAAAAACTACTCTTTTCTCATTTGTCAATATTTCTCAACTCAAAATCATTCCTTGAACTATTCCATATACAATATGGAATGAGGATTCACCATTAATCTTATTGAAAAAATTGTTGTATACAAACTCTTCTTGTGGTCAAATCAAATCTCATCCCTTGGGCTTATCTCCTACTAATCATCTTGATAGGTTACCCAAATTCCTATTCACTACCTCTATCTATCCATCAATTTGTGGATGGTGTACAAAACTAAACTTCAAATCAATATTTTGTTGGAGAAACAAAATCGGTGAGACACTTGGAATGTTTTGTCGATGAGCAGATTAGTTCTGAAGGCTCGAAGTGATCAGATCGGTGAGAGTAATGATCGATATTTCTAATGAAAGTCGTCAGTGTGACCTGAACTATCGGCTCAAGATTCCTAACTCTCGACGATGATAGAAGTCTAGCTGAAGAGTTTCGTCGGGGAGACTCTTGCCAATGGTCATGCATGGATCAGCATCAGGGTAACATTGGTCTTCAATAAGACCTAATAATGTTGGACCGACACCTTTGCTCTTGTCAATGGATCTATTCCAATTGAATGTTGGTGTGACTCTTGCCGATGTGCGTGGTCTTTATGTTCTTTTGGGATATTGGGGAGACTTAGGCTATAGTTGTGACATCTTAAATAGTTGTTGATACTGTTGGTCATGCTGATGGACTTGAAGGTGGACCGTGGTCAAACAAGTGCTAACTTGGGTTGACTTCTAAGGTGTACAATGGTCATTTGAGGACTGTGCTGAGTAGGTAGTGGCTATCTAATGATTGGTGAGATTGACAGTTACTCAATAGAGGAAACTGAACCGAACTGTTTGTACAGATAATGAATCGATCATGGTTGTTGCTATACATTGCAATGTACTATAACCGTTATGGGTTCAATTTTTGAATGATTTGTTAGAGTTATTCATTGTATGTTGTATAAGCATTGTAATAGTGAGACATAATGAAAGATCGAGGTTTTTTCTATGCAAGGTTGATCAGGGAAATGTTGCTACTATGAAATTGACATATGAAAGTGAAGTTGGAATCTATGTATGTAATTAATTTATTGCAATGCAAGGAGACTTTACTTGGTGTGTGGTTTTTTCTCCCATAAGGGTTTTCCCACGTTAAATATTGGTGTTCAATTCTCTGTATGATTGTTTGTTTTTTATTCCAATAATGTGCATCTTTAATGAACTGTAATTGATTTTTTGAACCTATAGTCTACACTATTCCTCTTAGAATTAGCATTAGGAAGGCATTTATGTACCTCTTCTTTCCTTACAAGTGGTATCAGAGCCTGGCTAGTTGTTTTATCCTTGTGGGAAGGGTTGGTTTTTTGTGTCAATTCTGAAGTGCGAGTTTTGTATAAACTTGGTAATCTTGATTATAGATTAAGATGGCAAGCACATCAGGAAAGATTGAAATTGAGAAATTCAATGGTAGCAATTTTGAGTTGTGGAAACTCAAAATGGAAGACATGTTGGTGGATCATGATCTTTGGCTTGATGTGTCTAGAAAAAAACCTTCTAGCATGAAGCAAGAAGATTGGGACCTCACAGACATAAAAGCAAAAGGGTTGATAAGACTTTGTTCTCCTGAACGTTCACGAAGAAAAATATGCATCTTCTTTGTGGAAGAAGCTTGGAGACATTTATCAGGGTAAGTCCTTGGTGAATAAGTTGTTCTTAAGGAAGAAGTTATACTCTTTGAAAATGGAGAAAGGGGCGTTTGTTGATCATCTAAATATGTTCAACACGTTGATAGCTCAGTTAACATCTATGGGTGTGAAAATAGATGACGAAGATCATTGTATGCTCTTGTTGTGTTCTTTGCCCGATTCTTGGGATCATTTAGTGATGGCAATTGGGAGCATGACAACCACTTTCAAGATGGAAGATGAGGTTGCTTCTTGTTTGTCAGAAGAGATGCAAAGGAAATCTTTTGAGATGGTGAAGGAGGCTCTTGTTGTTTGAGGAAAATCAAAAGAAAAAGGCAAGAAGAAGGATAAGAACTCCAAATCGAAATCAGAAGGGAGATCAAAGTCTCTTGGCAAGAAGTCCAAGGTGAAGTGTTGGAACTGTGGGCAGCCTAGTCACATCTGAAAGGATTGTAAAGAGAAGAAAAATATAAAGAAGAACTCTTCTGATAATGATTCTTCTCAAAGTGAAGCAGATGCCTTCATTGCAGCTTTGGTGACTCGGACATCAGATGATGTTTGGATGATTGATTTTGGAGCATCTTTCCACATGACATCTCATAGAGACTAGTTCACAAAGTATGAAAAATATGATGGTGGAAAGGTGTGTTTAGCAAGCGATTCATCTCTAGAAATTGTTGGTCATGGAAGAGTTAGAAATCAGTTTCTTGATGGAAGAATTAAGGGAATTGCTGGTGTAATGCATATACCAGGCCTGGCTCATAATTTACTTTTTGTAAGCAAGTTGAATGATGTTGGAGTGCAAGTCTTGTTCTCAAGCAGTGGCTGCAAAATGACTAAAGGCTCAATGGTGCTAGCTAGGGGTGCTCAAATTGGTACTATGTACAAGCTAGACGCACTTGCTGTTCAATGTAACAGTGTCTCTACAAAGTCACTGAAGGTTGTTCATGTAGAGAAGGAGACTGAAGTCCCTATAGGGGAAAATTCTTTGGAAATTAAACTTCCTACAAAGAAGACTATGCTCTAGTATCAAAGGCTCGGTCACATTGGTGAGAAAGGTTTAAAAGACTTGAAAAATAAAAACCTAGTTGAGGGGCTTGAAGACTGTAACCTAGAATTTGAATTTTGTGAACATTGTATATATGGAAAACATCATCATGTTTCTTTTTACTCTAGTCCTCACAAATCTTTTGGTGTTCTGGATTATATTCACTTTGATGTTTTTGGTCCAGTAAATGTTCCTTCATTATCGAAATCAAGATACTATGTTTCTTTTATTGATGATTATTCGAGAAGGGCATTTGTATATTTTCTGAAAAATAAATTAGAAGTGTTTAGTCGATTTAAAGAGTTCAAGAACTTGGTCGAAAATCAGACTAGTAAGAAAATTAAATGCTTGAGGATGGATAACGGTGGTGAATTTTGTTCTACAAATTTTGAAAGGTATTGCAAAGACCATGGAATTAAAAGGCATAAAACAACACCTTACACTCCGCAGCAAAATGGAACTGCTAAAAGCTTGAACAAGATGTTGATGGAGAGAGCGAGAAGTATGTTGAGAAATGTTGGTCTAGAGCAGAAGTTATGGGCTGAGGTTGTGGCTACAGCATGTTACTTGGTAAATCAATCTCCCTCTTCGGCACTTGTTGATAAAAATACCTATGGAAGCTTGGTCTGGCAAGAATCCCTCTCTGAGACATGTTCATGTCTTTGGCTATGAAGCATATGTTTATGTGCCAAATGAGAAGACATCTAAGTTGGAGAATAAAGCGGTTAAGTGTATCTTCATTGGCTACGACATTGGTGTGAAAGGATACAAGCTTTAGAATCCTATGACTGAAAAGGTTGTATACAGCAGAAGTGTAATCTTTCATGAGTTGAAACCTTCTTCAGTGGATCTACAATTAGGGATGAAAGAAAACAAGGAGAAAAACAATGTTATCGAAATTCCTCTAACTCTAGAAAAATAGGAACAACAAATTGATAGTGTAACTGAATCTAAGGAGAGTTTGAGCAGCTCTGAGAGTTCTAAACAAGAAGAAGAACCACAACCTCAGCCTCTTCTTGTGAGGAGGTCTACACATGAGAAGTGACAACCTGAAAGGTATGGTTTTTCCATGTTGGATGCAAACTATGCTTATGCTTTGATTACAAATATTGATGAACCTAGGACTGTGAAAGAGGAAATTGAAATGTCTGATTCAAACTCTTGGTTGGAAGCCATGAATGAAGAAATGGCATCATTAGAGAAGAATGAAACTTGGAGTTTGGTTCCCTTGCCTGAAGGCATAAAAGTTGTTGGTTGTAAGTGGGTATTTAAAAAGAAAATTAATTTAGATGGCAGTGTTGAAAAGTATAAAGTGAGGTTGGTTGGTAAGGGGTATTCCCAAGTAGAGGGAATTTATTATGGAGAAATATTTTCTCCTATAGCTAAGTTGACATCTATCAAATTTCTTTTGTCACTTGCAGCTGTGTATGACTTAGAGATTGAACAGATGGATGTGAAGACAACATTTCTTCATGGATATCTTGAAGAAGAAATTTATATGTCCTAGCCTAAGCACTTTGTGGAAAAAGGTAAAGAAAATCTAGTTTGCAAGTTAAAGAAACCTTTGTATGATTTGAAGCGGTCACCTAGAATGTGGTACCAGAAGTTTGACACATTTGTACTTTCTTTGGGATTTGTAAGATCAAAATTTGATCATTGTGTGTACTAGAAGATAGAAAATAATCAAGTTCTTATTATTTCCCTGTATGTTGATGACATGTTGTTCATAGGAAATAGTAAGAATATGATTTCTGATCTAAAATCTCAATTGTCTTCAAAGTTTGAAATGAAGGATCTTGGTGCAACAAGGTATATTTTGGGGATGGAAATAACCAGGGACAGAAAGAGCAGGAAGCTTTGGCTCAGCCAGAGTAAGTATATTAATACTGTTCTAGAAATATTTGGTATGACTAATTGTAAGCAACTAGTTGTTCCAGTTTTGCAGGGAATGAAACTATCTATTGAAGATTGTCCAAAATATCCTACTGAGATGGAAGACATGACCAAATTTCCTTATGCAAGTGTAGTCTACAGTTTAATGTATGCAATGGCCTACACAAGGCTAGACATTTCCCAAGCAGTGGGAGTAATTAGCCTATTTATGCCAAATCCAGGAAGGTCAAATTGGGATGTTGTGAAAAGAGTCTTTAGATATTTAAAAGGTACATCTTAGTACGGTGATATCATGGTAACTCAATTGGATCACAAATATCACTTAGCATTCAAGGCTATGTGGATTCTGATTGGGTAGGGGACATTAACAGCTGAAGATCCACTAGTGGATATATTTTCATGTTGAATGGTGGTGTAATTAGTTGGATGAGCAAGCAGTAGGTTGTAGTCGCTCTATCCACTATTGAAGCTGAGTACATGGCAGAAACACACACTTGCAAAGAAGTTGTATGGCTTAGACATTTGTGTTTTGACAATGGGTTCATTGTAGGGAAAATTACAATTGGTTTTGATAGTCAGAGTGCTATTTGTTTGGCTAAAAATCCAACTTTTCATGCCAGGACAAAATATATTGATGTGCAGTATCGTTTTGTATGAGATATGGTGGAGGATGGAAAAGTCTATTTAGAAAAAGTGGATGCTCTGGAAAATGTTGTAGATGCATTGCTGAAACTAGTGAGCACAGAAAAGTATAGGTGGTGTGCTAGTTTGATGGGCCTTGGAACCCATGAATCTCAGTAGTTTTTGAATGCTCTGGATGTGTCAGTAAGATCCTCGTCAAGTGGGAGATTGTTGGAGACATGTGCCTCAAATTTACTAACTTGAATCTCCTGAAAGAGAAAAATTGGTGAGACAACTGGAATGTTTTTCTGATGACCAGCTTAGTTCTAAAGGCTTGAAGTGATTAGATCGGTGAGACTAATGATTGATCTTGTTGATGGAAGTTGTCTATGTCACCTGAACTATTGGCACGAGATTCCTAACTCTCGACAATGATAGAAGTCTAGCCGAAGAGTTCCATCAAGGAGATTCTTGTTGATGGTTGTGCATGGATCAGCGTCGAGGTAACATTGTTCTTCGGTAAGACCTAAGAATGTTGGACAAACACCTTTTTTCTTGTTGATGGATCTATTCCAATTGAATGTCGGTGTGACTATTGCCGATGTGTGTGGTCTTGATGTTATTTTGGGACATCGGGGAGACTTGGGCTATCGTTGTGACATCTCAGATAGTCGCTGATAGTGTTGGTCATGCTGATAGACTTGAAGGCGGACCATGGTCGAACAAGTGTTGACTTGGGTTGACTATTGAGGTGTACGGTGGTCATTTGAGGACTGTGTTGAGTAGGTAGTGACTGTCTAGTGATTGGTAAGATCGACAGTTGCTCAATTGAGGAAACTGAACTGAACTGTTTGTACAGAGAATGAATCGATCATGGTTGTTGCTATACATTGCAATGTACTGTAACTGTTATGGGTTTGATTGTTGAATGATCTATTAGATTTCTTCATTGTATGATGTATAAGAATTGTAACAATGAGACATAATGAAAGATCAAGATTTTTTCTATGCAAGGTTGATAAGGGAAATGTTGCTACTGTGAAATTGACATCTAAAATTGAATTTGGAATCTATGTATGTAATTCATTTATTGAAATCCAAGGAAACTTTACTTGGTGTGTGGATTTTTCTCCCATAAGGGTTTTCCCACGTTAAATACTGGTGTTTAATTCTCTGTATGATTGTCTGTTTTGTTATTCCAATAATGTGCATCTTTAATGAACTATAATTGATCTTTTGAACCTATAGTCTACACTATTCCTCTTAGAATTATCATTAGGAAGGTGTTTATGCACCTTTTCTTTCCTTACATCTTTAGCTTCTTCCATAATTTTCTCCAAAAATTCCCAAAAAAATTGGTATCTTGATCTAAAACTATACTCTTATGTAGACCATGTAGTCTAACCACTTATTTGAAAAATAACTCTACAATGTGAATAACATCATTGGTCTTCTGGCATGGAATGAAATGTTCCATCTTTAAAAATATGTCAATCACCACGAGTATTGAATCATGTCCTCTTTGTATCCTTGGTAAACCAAGAACAAAGTTCATGCGAATATCTTCCCATGGACTCTCTGGTATAAGTAATGGCTAATATATCCTAGTATTCTAACTTACTCTTTTGGACATCTAGCATACTCTAAAACTTTGCATAAACTTCTTCACATATTGGTGCAAATATTGCTAGTAATAATTCTCACTAACAAGAGAAATGGTCTTATCTCAACCAAAGTTCCCTATCAATCCTCCACTATGCTTCTCCTTAATCAGGTTCTCTCTCATGGAACTCCTCAAAATGCACAATTGGCTTCCTCTAAATAGCATACCATCTTGGATTATGAAATCCAACCATCTCATCCTATCCAAAGCAACAAGTTTCAAACAATCCTTCTAAGCCTCTACAAAGATTGGATCTTTAGGATACAAATTTTTGAGTTTATTAAACCCAACAACCTCTATCTTCATCTCTATCAATAGTTTTTTCCTTCTTTTTAAGGAATCTACAACTTTTTTTTACCTTCCACTCATGTGTTTCAAAACAAAAGTATAAATTTTCAAAAATTCAACCCATTTTAAGTTCCTATGATTCAACTTTCCTTGACTATCAAGATATTGCAAGCCTGATGATCAATATAAAAAACTCTTTTGGAAACAAATAATGCCTCCATTTCTTCAAATCCTAAACTATAACATAAAACTCATGATCATAGATAGAATACTTTTTCTTGGCATCATTAATCTTCTCACTAAAATAACAATGGGCTTGCTTTCTTGACTCAAAATAGCTCCTATGGTATTTCCATAGCATCATTATCTACTTGAAATGCCTTATTAAAATCTAAAAGCACCAAAACTAGTTTATCTATGACTTTGTTCTTCAACAAATCAAAACTCTCAATTTCTCCTACATTCCATTTAAACTCCTTCCTGACTCCACTCATTTTCTTCATTAGGGGTTCACAAATACTACTTAAATTCTTAATAAACTTTCCATAAAAACTTGCTAGACCATGAAATTATCTTACCTTCATAATACTCCTTGGTGTAGGGTACTCAATGATATCCTTCCCTCTCTTTGGGTCCATCTTTAGACCCTCAGATGAGACAAAAAATCCTAGATATACCAACTCCTTCACAAAATTATATTTCTTTAGGTTAATCATGAAAAGGTGAAAAATTGTGTGTACTCTCTTTCACCTTTAGGGTTTTGGACCTAAAAGGAGACAAGCAATTCTTCACACACTTCACTTAAGAACAAAGCCTTGATATTTTAATGCAAAGGAGATTGAAATCTTGCAAAGGTATTGTCCTAAAGGCTGAATGATAACTAATAAGGGGTTCACCACCAAGTTTAGACTTGGAAAAGATAATGCAATGCAAGTTGTAAGACAAAATGCTAATTGAGTGCAAACTAACTCTAAATGACCTAGAAATATGAAAAAAACACAACAGAAAGCTATGAAATAGAAAGTGTGCACCTGGGAGACTGAAGGAGGTAGAATGGAGATCTGGAATGTTGGAAAATCTATTATTAATGTTGACTGGGACTTATTCGCCAGGTTGGAAAATTAGTCTAGTTTCTGGAAAAATGTGCAAATATAGGTTTCAGTCAAAAGGGTATCTAGATCTGTGAAATTCTTTATCAAGCCTATACAGTGGGACTTATTCACCAATAGTGGTGAATCAATCCACTCCTACTTTTTTAGAATTTCTAAACTAGATTTTGTTCCTCTCGATCTGCTCTGCTCTTCTTGACTGGTTTCCAAAGGAAACTGCAAATTGCCACATGTAGACCTTATCCAAGCTTCTCCAAGGCTTGATGACAACTTTAGGGATTTGATAAATTTTCTCCAACTTTGCTTCTCAACAAATCTATAACCTAGCCCTGTAAATTACACACAAGCAGAGGGGGAAATGTTTTGGGGGTTAGTGAATAGGGGTTTGCCTTGGTCAAACCCCTTGTTGGTAATTAAACCTTGAAATGAAAGCAACTATGAAAGGAGAATGATGAATGCACAAATAGTAATGTTGAAACTCACCAAACCATAGCAATAAGGTCCTAGAAATGTGCTTGAAATGGCTGCAATGGATGTGGTTCTTCACTCTTGCTTGAATGAATTTGATCTTGTTTGAAACACTTGCTTGAATCATGAACTCTACATCACAATTGTTAGCACAATAACAAACATGAAGAATGCAATCTTTGACATGATGATTGGCACTTGAAGAATGCTTTAAAATGCTTGATAATCTACCCTTGAAATTCCTTTGAATTCTCTTGTGAATTCTCAATGGCTTTTAAACTTGCCAAGTGATCTCTTGAATGCTAGGTGTTGAATATGAGTGAAAGAACCTTGTATTTATACTCAATTATGCAGTAATTCCCAAACTTACAACACTACAAGCTGACATCAGATATAGGAGAATAAAATCTTGCCATAAATTTGAATTAAATATGAATTTTGGTCACACGGGACTCATTCACCCAAGGTGGTGAATGAGTCCCATCAAACATAATGTATGGGACCAAAAATGAAAAGTGCTTAGAAATGTGTGAATCCTGCATCGAGGCCAAAAATACCTAGGTGGGACTCATTTGCCCAAGGTGGTGAATGAGTCCTAGACAATAAATTCCGGCCACACAAGCCAGGAACACCTGAATTATGATTGGTCAATGATTGGTGTCAGGATTATCCTCGAAAAGATGCAACAAATGAGGCTTGTGAATGCAAAATAAGACCAATTAAAGCATAAGAAAGCCCAATTATTAATGACAAGCCTAGAGAAATGTGAAAGTTTGTTACAACACTCCAAATAAAGCTAGATTAACGTTGATTTTTATTAAAATTATGTTTATTATGCTTAGTTAATTGATAAAACCCTAGAAAAGTGTGAAATTGTGTTACAACACTTCACAACACTTTAGCAAGGCACCATTAATTCACAAGGGCCCAAGACCTAATGTGAATGCGTTATCCACATTGCAACACTAAATCAAGGCAACATTAAGCCAAAATCCACAAGGAGGACCCAAGCGAGTGTGAAAATGTCAAGGGATACATTTTACTACACTACAAATCAATAACTTATATTCCCTTATCTTCTTAAAAATATATGAATATACATCAGGTGCTCCTCCGATGTCTTACTAAAATTAAGAAAATTATCCAAATCAAGAATGACAAATTTACCCAAAATTATTTCAATACCTCATTCATAAGTCATATAAATGTGATTATTCTATTGGTTAGCCCAAATGGCATGACTAATCAGTCTTGCATTCCCTCCTTGGTTTTGAAGGTTTTCTTCCATTTATCTCCTTTGATCTAGATCTGATGATATCCACTCTTCAAATCTATTTTCATGAATTACTTGGCTCCACTCAATAAATCCATTATATCATCCACCCTTAGCAACAAGAATCTATATTTAATCATAATATTGTTGATGCCTCGATAATTTTTACACATTCTCCACTCCCCATCTTCTTTGTTGTTAAAATTGCAAGTACTACACATGGGCTTAGTCTCTCTCAAATCAATCCTTTCTTCAACAACTCTTAAACATGTCTATTCAACTCCTCATTCTCTATAAGAGTTATTATGTGGGTTGACTTATTTGAAAAACTAGATTTTGGTATCAAATCCATATGGTGACTAATCTTCCGCATTGGTGGAAAACCTTCAAGTACATTATCAAATACAATCTCCTAGAATTCTTCCAATAGATATATAACTTCTACTAGCACATCTTCTTCTTTGTTGACTCTAGGAATCAACACAAATAATGTGCATGCTTGTGCTTCATACCATCCAAAAATTCTCTACCATCAACCAAACAAACTCTTACATAACTACATACATTTTCTTCCACCTCCTTCAAGGGATTCAACTAGTGACGAACTCCATCCTTTGTCAAGGAATATTTGTTAGCAAGGCCATCATGGTCAACATACTTATCAAACTACCATGGACTCCCTAGTAAAAAATGATATGCATCCATAGCCATGATGTCGCATATTACCTCATCATGATAGTTCACAATATTTAACTTTACTAAGCATTGCTCATTGACCAAATCTCTATTGTCCTACAACCATGCAATCCTATATGGATGTGGATGTCTCCTCATTTCTAACTACAAATTTTGTTAATCATCTCTTTTGAAACAATATTATTAGTGCTACCACTATCAATCATAACATCATATCATTTACCTCCATATTTGCACCTTGTGTGGAATAAATTCTTCCTAAACTAGTTATTTTTCTTCATATAGAAAGGCTCTCCTAATCACAATAGTCTCTCCACTTTTTTTTTCTTCAAAATGCCCAAATTTAGCTTCCTTGTCTACATGTGCAATTCTTGCATTACCTTCAAGTCTTCTATTTTTTCTTCCTTGATATTTTAGATAATTGTATGTTTGATATCCTTCTCCACATTGGAAACAAGTTCCTCTGAAGCCTCCTCTTCCGTGTCTTCATCCAATTTTTCCTCTTTCACTTTTTTCATAATTATTTTGGTCATGTGGGTGGTAGGAATCCTCTTTGGTTGTAACCAATACTAGCTTCTTCAATTTTCTTTTGATATTCATTTCATCCTCCATAGGATATTCCACCAATCCTTCTACCATGACCTCTTCCTCTTTGATTGCTTTCAAATCTTCTATTTAGTTTATCTTCTACCTTCAAGGAAAATCGATAAGCATCTTCTATGGTAGTCATTCTACCCAAACTTATCTCCTCCTGAATACTTGGTTTCAACACATTTATATAATAGGCTACCTTCTCCTTGTTGGCTTTTAAATGGCCTATTTTGATGATGACCTTGTAGAAATATTGTATGTACTATTTGAAAAACTTTCTTGATTTCTTCAAACCTTGCATCTTATTCAACAAATCTAACTTGTAATCAATGGAAATGGACTATTTCTTTAACTTCTCCACCATTGAGTTCCATCTTGTGATTTTTTTATTTTCATCTTTTGTATATTTATAGGTGTACCTCTTTCCACCAAATGTTGGCATGACCTTTCAATTTGGTATTTGTAAATTTGACCCTCTCAAGATATTTTATGTCTTAGTACTCAAAGTACTCTTCCATGGAATTGATCCAATCAATCAAATCTTTTGAATTTATATTTCTAAAATATTTAGAAACTTCAATATTTTCCCTTTTCCCAATCTTAGAGAGGGCCTTCAATAATTTGACTTGCTCCAGATATTTTGTTACATCTTATTCTTCTTCAAACTATGCTTCTTCTTCAACTTCATCTTCACTTTCATCTTGTGCTCTTGGCTCAAATACTATATGCAGCTCCTCTTGAGGTGCTTGAAATTTTCTCTATAGGGCTCTAAAACCCTCTTCTAGTACACCAATATTTCTTCCACCTCCATGGTTTCTTCATGAAGGTATTTTAATCACTTTTCTCACTAACCCACAACCATAAGTCCTAGTGCAAATTGCCTCATGTTCGGAAATATGTTTACACACTCAAGAAATATCTCTAATACCACTTGATGAAGAGTACCCCCCCCACAAACATAATCATACACAAACAACAAAACTTCAAGGACAAATAAGTATACTATTGTAGTAATGGAAAAAGTAATCGTTTTCCCTTACTTGGTTTGATAATTGGCATTAAAACTGAACTAATGATGTCTTGGAGTGATGTTGTAATGTGGTACACATTCAAACTATTCTAGGACCTTTATTTTACTAAAACATTCCTTAATTGATCCTTTGCAAGGGTTTTGTAAAGTGTTGTAACACACTTTCACAATTTTCTAGGATGTATTTGCTTAATTAAGCCTTATGGGCCCCTTTCTGAATAAAATGTACATAATGTGTACCTTATTTAAGTATTGTAAAGTATTATAAGGCACTTTCACACTTATCTAGGTGTTCATTAATTAACTGTGCGTAATTGGAGTAATTAACCCATTTTAATTCAAATTTAAGCCTTAATTTTGACACCTCCTGTAGATCTATCCTGACACCCATAATTTAATTAATAAAATATTTCATTGGGAAAAGCTTGGTCTTGTACAATGGTGACAAGACCTATTCACCCTAGGTCATGAATGTGTCCTCCCTTAATAGGACCCCCCTTTTTCAGTTGATCTAGAATGGGTTTTTAGCCCTCTTTCAATCCCCCAGGGTTAGGTCCTGGTAAACTGAGCCAATACCCAGTCACCCTAGGTGGCAAATGGGTCCTCCCTTAATGAAACCCCCCTTTTTGAATTTCATTCTAGTAGGAATTTAATAATGTTTCTTTCCAAATCTGGTGTCAACCTTAATTATTTGAATTTTGGGGTTAATCTCCTAAATTACTATCAATAAGGGGTTAATTCACATTGTTTCTCCTAGCAAGTTTATGAAGCATTCTCTAAATTTCAAGACAGCATTATAGATCATTCCAAGAGCATTTCAAAGGCATTTAAAGGTATATTATCAGGATTGTATTGCATAAATTCAAGATCATTTCATCATGTCAAGGGTTTTATGCATTCATGCATGTTGTTGAGCTAAGATTGTTGATGTAGCATTGAAGATCCTTCTTGCAAGCATTGTTTCACATATATTTGAGATCAAGATCTACATTCTTCATGGCCACTACACATTAGTTTGCAAATTTGTACTCCAAGACAACATCCAAGGTATCATCAATTGCATATTTCATGTTTCATGCTTCAATTTCATTATTTCATCAATTGGTTTAATTACCTACAAGGGTTTTGACTAAGGCAAACCCCAGTTCACTAAAAAATCAACAAGTTTTTCTTCCTCTTGAATGTGTGATTGCAAATTTACACGTTGAAGATCAAGTGGAGCAAGTTTGGAGCAAAATTGTCAAAGTTATCAAGTTGCAAAAGTTGTCATCCAAAGTGCAAAATAAAATAATTAAAGCTACAAAATTACCTATAAACTTTCATAAGTTGATAACAGGGAATTTAAGAGTGCGGACATCAAGGAACAAGACCTTGAATTCAGTTATCTTGAACCCTAAAGGGACCCATTCACCACTAAAGGTGAATGAGTCTTTTGTAGCCTAAAAACAACTTTTTGACTAGGTACACAACTTTTTATGCTCTAAAAACTTCCCCCATAGTTGCTATAACAGTTAGGTAGCATTTTTTATTATTATTTTCATCTTTTTCCCTTCATAATTGAATGATTCATAGTGAAAATTAGTTGGTCTATCACCTTGATCCATTCATCTTGGTGATGAACCCTATTTTTCCACGTTTCAACTACTTTTATTCTTTTATCAAAATAGCTACAAAGCATGTAATATAGATCATCAAGGTCATAAGACCTTTTTTATGTAGCAATATGGCTTGTAATACATGCAAGTTTGGAAATGACAATAATGAACACTAATAGAAACAACACCCAACCTTGTGCTAAAAGAGGCAACTTCACCAATTTCATCTATCTTGAATGAGCTTATATTATTTTTTTACTTGTCACAAAATTGTGACTCCCAATTGGGTGCCATATGAATCCAGTTGTCCCAATTTTTCCCACCCAAGAAAAAATTTCAATTATAGTATGACTTTCAAGAGCCATAAATTTTATCCAAGCAACCAATTGAGTCTATTTTTTTAAACTAAAGTACTCAAATTACTTATGATGCCCAAAATCCCCATGTTTCAAGCCCAAAAAAATTATTTAAGGCCTCATATCTCAATCTAAAGAATTTATCAATATGTAGAAACTTAAATGATTAATATCTACCATTCTAGAATTAATATTGGCTCAAAACTCACCCACAATATGTAGTTTACCAATCCAGAGCTTTGGGGAAAATTTTGAGTTCCAACACACTCATATACCAACTTACTAAAATAGAAACATTATATTTTTAGTCATTATTCACCAGACCAAAATTTTAAAAATGGGTGAATCAAGATTACTCTTACACCCTGGGTGCTCTTGCATCATTATGCCAATTCTCATATAATTTTAGGTTTATTTTTACAAAATAACTTAATACAATTATATTTGACAAGTAGCACACTCTTGAATTATATTTGACCCATGACCCAATACTTATTCCTATCATTTTCAAACTTATTTGTAGCATTCACACATTATATTATTATTTTAGGCACACTCTTCTGGATGGTTTTTTACCTTTCTTTCTTCCTTTGGTTTATGGTTTATTTCATTCAATTTTTTTACAATTTTATCAACTTTCTAGAGTAAGGAAAATTTAATATTTGTAGCAGTGTATTACATCATCCATTATATATTTTTCAGCCCTGTTAGTATCTTATTTCCCTCATAATAGTTAATGAAACAACTATAGTGATTTTCTCTTCTTAATTCTTTTTTTTAATTATATTTGACCTTCTCCTTAGTCCTTGAACCTCGTGCTAATTCCATCCCTTCACCCCTCTTCCTTTTTAGGTTACTCTCGTCTACAACAAGCCATTTTTCTCCTCCAACTCTTGATTATCCTAATGATGGATCATGGAGTGCAATTTGAAATGTTGAAGCAAAAACACCTACACAATTGAATCTAGAAACAATATTCATGAACAATATGGATTTTGGAAACTTTATATCATTAATTAATTCTTTGATCAAGTGAAAGGTTTATCTTGAGTCCATTAGCCAACTCCTCCAATGTGTGATGCATTTAAAGTAGGTTCTATTTCATGACATGGAAATATTGTAAGTGGAATTTTTAGAAAGGATCAACTTAATTTTCCACTCCTTAAAAATCATCATGCAATAGATAATTCTCTACTATCATTTACAACTTGGAGGTGCAAATTAAATATTTGGAAACATTGAAAGCATTCCTATATACACACATCACATTGCAAGCTCATATTTTAATATATATGCATTATTTAGTTCCTACCACTTAAAGATATTATAGCAATTAATATAAAATATATTAAATGTTTTGTTTGAAAAAAGATATTCAACTAAGTTTTAAATATAATGTTTGTCTATAATTATTGTTTTGAATTTTTTATTTAAAATTATTAGAGCATTTATTATGAATAGCAATCAAATTTTTTATTAATATTATTTATTATAGATAATGGTGAACATAACACTGTTACATTTAATTAGATTCATACAATTAGACCTATCAACATGGATTAATAGTGTCTTTTCAATCTATATTTTAAAGTGTTGAATTTATAATGACTTAAATATAATTTTCTATAAACATTATATTATGTGGCTTCTCCAAATCTAATGTAGACTGAAATTGAAAGGAATTTAGTGTCCTTGTTAGTGTATATGTGTGCTCAATCCTTACACTTAGAAGGATAACAACCTACTTTGACAAGACTTTGTTAAGGTTTTAGTTTTATTTCATGTATTATGTAATATACTAGAATAAATGTCTATTGCTAGATCATTTTTTAAGAAAATTACTAATTATAAGCTTAGATTTTTATTGAAGGACAGAGAAAATATAAGAGAACCTATCAAAAACATCAAGCTCACAAAACAAATATTCAAGCATATTTTATGAAGAATGCCTATTATTTCTATATTTAAACTCATGACAAGGTGACTAATGGAAGCAAAGATAATAACCAAGGGAGTGGGATAAATTGTTTCAAGCAACACCAAAGGAGAAAGAGAGATCAAAGTGAGAAATGTTTAAAGTAATGTCCATATAAAAGGTAGTCAACTAACCTTCACTAGTAAACATAATCCCAAGGAGCTAGACTAAAAACATCAAAAGAAATTAGCAAATCTAAATTGAGCATCTTCATTCAAAGAAGTATACCAAATCCTTTAGTGATTCAAAGATCTTTTAAAATTTCAATATCACTAAGAAGACTATTACTAGAAGAAATGAAATGAAAACTAGGATGCATATGGAAATTTCTAGAAATGTCTTTTTATCCCTTTATCTTTATTTAATTCGAGTTATCTTTTATGTAGGATTGTTAGTAACCAATTTTACTAAAAATTTATTGACAATGGATTATCATCATGCCTAGACGAAAAATAAGGTTTACATCTAGATGGGAAAAAAAATAGTCTACACTAGTGGTTTTACTAATTGCATAATATCTAGACATATAGTTTTAGAAATATGTTGAATTCATGTTTAGTAACATAGGTAAAAGTGTGGAAACATAGACTATGCACTTAGCAATCATTGATGCCTTGTGAACTCAAATAACTAGAAAATGTAAGGTGTAGATTCATTCTTGAATGTTTGGAGTGCATGTACACCATCCCATACAAGATTTATTTGAGAAAATTTAATCAGTTATAAAGTTATTTGTAGTATTTCAATCATTTAGATTATATTTTTATATTAAAAAATATCAGAATTTTTATTTTTTTTAAATATCAGAATTTTTATTTTTTAAAAATTTAGACTACATACATACCCACCATTTTCTACTATATACTTAAAGTTTTTTAAATCAAAACTTATGTTGAAAGGAAATGTACAAGGGAATGCAAAAAAAATGGAGGGGGTGTGCGAGAGAGGTTCAAGTGAGAATATGTTGAATGGTAAAAAAATAATTCTTAGATATTTAATCTTTTTGCAATTGTAAATCTAGATTTGTCAAAAATAATTTACTAGCACTATTGCCCATTAAATTTTGTATTAATTAGATGATAATACAATATTGTTCATAATCTACAAATGAGAGAACCTTGCACTAAATTATTCAAGATCATTCTTTCAAACAATCATTACAAACAATTGAGTAATATTATAATATAATTCTTATGGCTCTACAACGGTTGAGACGACATTGGTCTCCTTATAGACATTATGTAGAAAATGATAGATCTTTGGGTCAGTGAAGGTATCGAAGTCCTGTCAGAGGACTGGCAGACAATGTTGGATTTCAAGGAAGACAATGATATCAAAGTCCTACCAGAGGAAATGTATAAAATTCCAGAGTAGGGGATACACAGAGGAGAGGAATCGCACAAAATGATAGGTATGTGGGAAGGCAGAGGAATTGAAGTCCTAATTATCAGCATTAGTGGAGGGCTCATGATGGAGAAATTGACAAGTCCCATCAACATCATTCTTGGCATCATCCCCCTTCATTTAACCAGAATCAACATCAATGGCCACTGGTAGGGCCAAGGCAGCCTTGAACAGGGAGAAGGTTTCAAAGACCCTCTAGGAAAACCTACAAGTATCGATAGTGTAGATACCTAAGACACCTTGACAGATCAAAGCAACCAATATTCAATATCTACGAGGATAGGGATTTATCAGTAGAAGATCGAATCATCTTCAGCACAGATATGAAGATAGCGAAAAAGATCTGAGATCTGCCCATTTGCAAAGGAGTCCTCAACCCCCAGGAGATCCCTTAAATCCAAATAATATTGGTAATAGTCTCCCGATAGCTAATGGGGTTCAAAATGAAAACCCTAACAAAGAATCAATTCCAGAGAAGGTTTCAGATCAACACTTGCAACAAGAGGATCCAGACAAGGGCTCGGACAAGGTTTTGCAGCAAGGGAAAACTCACATTATTGGAAAAGAGGCAAGCACAAGCCAACAAAGTGCGGAAGTGCCAAACGAAAGGCATTCGAAAACCCAATGCACGAAGCGTCAAAAGAAGAAAAGGTCAGAAGGCAATAAGGGTTTTTCAAGGGAACAGGAGGAAAAGGAAAAAATCAAGATCCTTAGCAAAGCAAAGAAAGATCAAGCAGAAGCAAGTATGGAGGAGGAAAGAGATCCAGCAAGCATGTGTCAATCAAAATAAAGGGACTAAATTAGATAGACATGTGAATGATCTACATCCTACAGACTATCAAGAAGTCATTAAGGTAACTTTTCTAGATCACATGGTCCAGCCGCAAATTTTTGACCTCAGAGAAAAAGTAATCATCTGTAAGTTCTGGAATCTCACTCTAGATTTGGAATCCTTAAAGAAAATTATATTCCAAGAATGGGAAGGAGCCATTAATTTTTTTTATTTAGATGAAAATAAAGGAATTTTTGTTGTTCTATTTGCAAGCAAATTATCTAAAGATGAGGTTTTTAGAGTTAAATCTTGGAATTATCAAGGATTTGGGCTATATATGCAAAAATGGATTCCCAGCTTCAACCCTGAGGATTTTTTGATTCATTTTTCTCCCTTTTGGGTGCAACTTCATGGCCTTCCTTTGGAATATAGGGAGTTGCATTTATTGGAAATCATTGCCAACCAGGTAGGCATTTTTCAAAAACATGATTATTTATTCTTCAACAATCTTGCTAATCCAGTGAGATTGCTCATATTACATGATGCAACTAAGAAAAAACCATCACATGTTGAGCTAAAAACCAAATTCGGCACTTGGCTCCAATCAATAAGATGGGAAACCTTTCAGGATGCAAATTTTCAGCCACAACAGTCATCGCAATCTATTAACCTGAATCATATTTCCAAAATAAATATGGGCAAGGACCCATTGTATTCTTAGGTCCCTCAAAATAAGTGCCAATCAACAGTTGTAGGTGATAAACATGACACATCCAATGATAAGGGTCACTCATTCTCACCCGTGGGAACCAACGATACTAAAGGTAGTGAAAGCATGCAACAAGAACATAGTAACCAGATTATCTGCTTCCCTGCAAACCGAGTTTTCAATGGAAAATCACTTTATTGGGGTAGCAGGTAGTCTTTCAAATCTACTAATGTTTCTATGTGCTATGATTTGTTATGGAAAAACCATACTACCCTAAGCCTAAACCTATATTCGTCATCCTTTCAAATCAATGAATTCCAACTAGAAGAAATAGTCAAAAAATTAATGTTTGAAGACTCAAATATGTTTCTTCAGTCCGGTCACTTGGTCATGCAGGGTAGAGATACTCCTCTTTTAACTTATTCCCCAGCTGAAGTGTAGGGTGAAATACAAGGTTTACTACAATATCCAAAGGAAAACAAACTTGATGATGCAGATCTAAAGTTGTTAGTAGAAAATATTATGGTCACAGTGGGCTCAAAAATTGTTGAGGAAATAGTGGATGAGGTTTTTCAAGAAGGCTCCTTTTGGGATTGGGATAGCAACAATGCCAAAGAGGAAATTATTGGTGACAATAAGAATACCCACAATACTCAGGAACCTTTTGAGGTGCCCTGCATTTAGTTGCAGTCACAGATACTTAAGGAGCCACATTTATAAGAAGAGGGAGAAATTGAAGGGGAAGACTTTAAAACTTCTTCAGAATTTGACTATTCACAGACTCTTTCCATCTCCCAGACTCCTTACCAGTCCCCTACAAAGAAGTCTCCAGGTAAAAGAGGTCGCAAGTCTAAGGCTATAAAAATGCAAGAGGAAATAGAAGTAGGGTGTCAAGCTACGCTGCATGATTCTTTGATATCTCCACTAAATAAGCGTATGAGAAGAGCATGCTACTCTCCTCAAGTACAATGAAGATCCTTTCATGGAATGTCAGGGGTATTAATGCCCCTAATAGACACGCCCACATCAAACGTCAAATTGATGGATGTGAAGCTATTATAGTCCTTCTCCAGGAAACCAAAATTTCATATGATATATACAAATTGATAATTCAAAAGTGGCATATGTGGCAATCTGTTCATTCCCCTGCATAAGGGGCTTCAGGGGGTTTAGCAGCACTGTAGAATCTGAAACAAGTTTCTATGGTTTTACATCAAAATGGAAACAATTGGCAACTGCTAGAAGTAATGAAATTCAATACCAATTTTTGGTTATTCAACATTTATGGTCCCACGCCTATAGTGGATAAGAAATGCCTTTGGGATCAGTTATCTCAAGTTATCATGACACTAGGAGATGCAAAAGTTATCCTGACCAGAGCTTTCAATGCCATTCCATCTCTCCAAGATAAGGTTGGAGGTATAAGCCTGCCTACTAAAGTCATGACTTATTTTAGATCCTTCATTAATACCAATGCTCTGTGGGATATTTTTCCAATTAATGGTAAGTTCACTTGGACAAATCAAAGAAAAGGATTTCTTCAAATTGCAGTAAGGCTGGATTAATTTCTTCTATCTCCAAATTGGCTCAATTTTTCCTATCAACTTACCTCTAAGATATTGCCTTTTCCTGATTCTGATCATTATCCGATATCTCTTATGATTGCAAATATATTTTCTCCTCCTTTTAAATATTCATTTAAGTTTAAGATCATGTGGTTTAGACACCCTAACTTTGTGGAGATGATTCGTCAATGGTGGCTTTCTTCTCCTTTTGAACCCAGGACGATGATGTTCCATTTGTGCAAAAAATTGTTACATATTAAACATCTCCAAAAATGGAACAAGGAGATATTCAAGAATATCTTTCTACAAAAGAATCCGATTCGTCAAGAACGAGAAGACATATATACAAAAATTATACAACAAGGTCTGGATGACTTATTGTATGAGAAACAAAAGAAATTACACGCGGAGTGGGAAGAGAAAAGTGCTAGAGAGGAAGCCTATTGGAGGCAAAAATAGTGAGAACTATGGTTAAAAGAAGGTGACAGAAACACTAAGTACTATGTGTGGGAAATGTTAGTATCAAAATGAGATAATATAAACACACCAATGCAACATTAAACTAAAGAAAGCAAGATAAATTGAAATGAAATCAAACAAAGCTTCTTTAGAGTCGTTCCATTGTTCTCTATCTCCAGTGATTCTCTTGAAGTTGCTGCTCTCAGATTGTGTAAGAAAAACTTCTTAGAATGGCAACCTGCAGAACGAGTATGCAAAAGGAGAATACTTCTCTATCCTATATGCTGGTGGAGTGAAATGCTGATACAGATATGCACAGGGGCTGTAAATTATGCACAGGGGCTATAGATTATGGATGTTGTTGAAACTATGATATGAGGATGATAAGCCATGATATGGAATGTTGATATATTAAACTATGCTATGCTATGATCTAGAATGCTATGAATGCTAAAAGGTTGTGCTATTGCAAATTTACTATAGTTTTCCCGTACAAAGCTTCTATGTTTTTCAGAGACCGAGCAGTCCTTTTTATAGCTTTTTACAGGCAAGAGCTTGGCTAGCAAAGATCAATGGTTGTGAGATTGTCTGGTAATTTTGAATGGTGAGAGATGGAGAGGTTGAGAGGAAGATGGAAGATGTTGAGAGGTTGGAGAGAAGAATGGAGGCTTGTCTTCAACCCACGGGAACAAGCTTGCTCAGAAACAAAGAAATTAATTTTCTGTTTTGAAGTTTGTTTCACGGTTGTTGAAGATAATCCAAATTAAATAAATAAATTTATTTAATTTTGTGTGAGTTTGAGGATTTAAAAGATTTTTGAAATATTTGATGTGAATGAGCATTAGAAGATTTAATTAAATATTTTGGAATATTTAATTGTGATGTGACTTTAGAAGAATTAATTAAATATTTGGAATATTTAATTGTGAATGGTTTTTAGAAGAATTTTAGAATAGAAGAATATATAATCTTTATTTGAATAAAATATTCAAGCCAAGATTATATATATGATAATTAATATAAATAAATTGTAATGTTTATTTAATTAATTAAGAAATGGATAAGAAAAGTGATTAAATAAACTTATTTATTTAATCGAGATGAAAGAATAAACAATATAAATAAATTATTTAGATTTATTTATATGCAAATTGAATTCAGAGATTTAATTAAATATTGAAAATATTTAATTAATTACCAGACTATTATGATGTGACCATTTTTAAGTGTATACATTTTGCCCCCTCTTTGAAGTGATGTGTTTTACGCATTGCTTCAAAGAATTTTGAAATTTGCCCCAGATGCTGATGTTGATTGTCAAATGTTTATAGGTATATGCCCCCACAAACGATGAATTGATAAGATTTTGATTTGTGTGAATTGTTTGAATTTTTAGTTTTTTTACAATTTTTTGATTTTTATGATTTTTAAGATGTCGATTCATCGTTCGAAAATTATGATGTGAAGAAATTGACGTGGAAAGATGTGAGATGAAAAATTGATGATCTAAATTGCCCCTGATGATAAAATGTGATAAAATGCCCCAATTTTGCCTTTAAATAGGTTAAAAATGTCATTTTCCATTTTAACCTAGTAAAAATTGTAATTTTTGAGCTCTGGAGTGAGAAAGATGGCACTTCCTATCCACCAGCACTGTTTCGAGCACATCCGATGACATCAGTGGCCGGCGCACTATGGACCCGTGGTATGTACCCCGTTAAACTTCTATGATTTGAAATTTTCCGTTTAGGGCATGTTTTCCAACCTTTTGTAGCTTTAAGCATTCTTTTAGCACCCTTTATGCTTTTTATAGTGCCCATTATGTTTTTCATAGTGCCCATGATGTTGTAGTGCCCATGATTGGATGTTGCTTTATGTGATAAATTTGTTCCCAAGGTTGTTGAAAACAAATAATAACTGATAAATTTGCTTCCAAGTTAATGAAAAAAAATAGTTGGCTGATAAGTTTGCTTCTAAAGTTGTTAAAAATAAACATGATGTTGATAAATCTGCTTTCCATGAGGATGAAAAACAAAATAGGTGTGATTGATAAGTTTGCTTCTAAAGTTGTTAAAAACAAACATAATTTTGATATTCAGATTTGATTGATTTGTCATGATGATTTGATATTGATTTTGCTTTGACTTGATGATGTCTTAATAGGAGAGATTGGGCATCTTGTAGTTACGGGAGACATTCCCGAAGACATGGAGATTGATTCCACAGCTTGTACAGGCAAATAGAGATGTGATCGAGGCATGCGGACTGACCTTGTTACTTGAGATGCCTGAGGTGCATCTCAACAGAGGTTTATTGACAGCATTTGCACAGAGGTGGCACAGCAACATGAACACCTTTCATTTGCCGACAGGAGAGATTATCGTGACTCCAGAGGATGTATATCGCATCTTGAGGATTCCAGTGATGGGTGAGATAGTGAGATTTGACAGCTGGGAGGCGGGAGGTACGGATGCTTTGAGGCGAATATTCAGAGATGATCAGATTGTAGGATATTATATCTCATGGGCAGAGATGACAGATTCATATGCACCTTTAGCTTCTGTACTTGCAGGCTTCATTGGAGGTGTTCTTTGTCCCGACAATAGGTCAAAGGGTTTTGCAGTCGGGTGGGGTCATGTACTTGAGAGTATGGTGATGCAGGGTACACGATATGTGTGGGGATCATGCATGCTTGCACACTTATATGATGAGTTACACGATATTGTGTATGGTGGAGGTCAAAGTTTTGCTGTCAGTTGTTCGTTGTTACAGATATGGGCATGGGAGCACTTTGATGTTATGCGTCCATTGACTTGTGGACGACAACCTGCTAGTGGACCGTATAGATTTAGATATACCGATGTCATTGCTCAGCCATGGTTGGGAAAACTAGATCATTGGCAGTGTCTTCTAGATGATCTCAAGACAGCATGTTGGCGACCGTATGCAGATTGTGAGGCATGGCCAGAGGATGGTAAGGAGATGCCCTTTGTCTTTACTTCAAGATATCTGATTGGTCATACTCCTGGGATTATTGAGAGGTTTCTTCTTGGCCGTGTATGGAAATAGTATGGTTGGCCTCAGGGTATGCCACAGGGTTCGTCTATTTATGTGCGTCGGCAGCAGGATATTAAAGTGTGGGGTCCGTAGATTTCTTATGATGCAGCAGTGGCAGAGTTCACCAGTTTGGGGGTACAGATGTGGGAGTACATAGCGGATATTCTTGACAGGGGGTGACTCCAGAGTATGGTTAGTATGTGTTGGAGCATCCTACACCGCGATTATTTGATCCTAATGAGCCAACCGCTCCAATTGCAGAGCAGAGACCAAATAGAGGCCAACATAGGCGACAGCGAGAGGAGGCTTCAGAGGGTGATGACTCTAAGGATGATGATGATAATGAGTCAAATAGGGATGGAGAAAGTAGTGATGAGGAGAGTGGGGGTGATAGTGGTGGAGGAGGTGGCAGAGGTAGCGGTAGAGGTGGTGGCAGAGGTGGTGGTAGAGGTGGACCACGGATGAGACATTCAGATCCATCGTCTTCAGTAGATCTGGTAGGGACGAGTCAAATGGCTACCTTGTAGAGTAGAGTGTAGAGCTTACAGGGTCAGCTAGCATAGGTGCAGGCCTTGGTTACATAGCTATAGGGATAGTTGACAGTAGTTACGTCTGAGAGAGATACAGCCAAACAGCAGGGTGAGCAGGCCATGGCCCTAGCTGACAGTCTACAAAGAGTAGCAGCAGGTACCTCTATTGGTGACATGATGAGAGAGGTGACCAAGGCCACCCAGGACACAAAGTTCTATAGGACTAGGTATCATGATGCAATGCCACCTGAGCAGAGAATAAGTTATACACAGTCTCGATCTACACATAGTCACTCTCGGGCTACCAGCAGGGGTGTATCTCAGCCATTACCTCCAGGAGGGTTACCGGGGGTAGGTGGAGCAGGTCCATCAGGTACAGGTGGGGCAGGTCCCAGACCAGTAGCATCAGAGGATAGCACTTCGTAGTGCTTTTTGTATGATGGCTTATATGTCTTATTGATACTTTGTTGAGACATTTGTATACACACTGATATGATCCCATTTTTGATGATGTTATGTCTTGCATAGCTGACATCTTTGTACATTTTGACATTCATTATTGAGATATATGAAATGCGGCGATGATTTATTATGTGATAAATGTGTCTATTTTCTATATGCATGATGTTTTATGTGAGGGTTTCACGATGTTATGCTTATGATGTATATATATGCATGATTTTTGATGTGAGTGCAATGTTATGATATGATTGAAATCTATTGATGAATGATTTTATGAATATGAATGTGAAATGATAGATGGTACAATTTATGAATGTTTATGAATGTTTTGATTATGATGTATGCTCTGCTTTTTATAATTTTCTGATGCAAATATGTATGAAAAATGTATGTGATGATGTTTTTGTGAATGTCAAAATGTACTCAGTCATTTTATTGGAAAGATATGAAACATTTGATACTTTTCCAGCTTTTGGAAAAATCTATAAATGCAAAATGTAAATTCTAGAATGAATATAATCTATACTAACCATGCAAGGTATCTGTACAATATTGCCATTTTGAGAGCTTATTTGTGCTTTTTGTGTCATCATAGAGCATTGAAATGTTGAAAGTTAATACAAGCATCAAAGGGTATGTTAGCACCAGTGATGACCTGAGTATTGCTTTCATGATTTTTGATATAGCAAGTTAATACAAGCATCTAGGTATAATTGAACCGAGATGACCTGAGTATCGCTTGCATAAACAAACAAGAGTTAACATGTTTCCTATGCAAATTCTGAAATGTCATCAATGATACTTAGTAGAGCATGTCTCGCGACCAATTTGCATAGTACTAATGATTTCCTCGCAAACAGCAAAGAAAGAAAAATCATACTCCTTCCTTGCTTTTCTAGTTCAATACATCATCGAATTGCTCCAGAGATATGATAAAAAATCAACCAATAATTCAAATTTTTCCTAATGTATTTCAAACATTATTCAGATTAAGATCATCCAACTTGATTATCAACGTTGATGTTTGTGTTTTGATTAACCTCATGTTTGGACCATGTTTGTCTGATTTTATTGGCATTGAGTGATCACTTTGGTGTTGTGGTTGATTTGATGTGTCAATGTATGTTGCGTTTTGTCAAACCGTTATTTATCTGTTTGTGATGTTCTAAAAGCTTGTTTCCCCTCTCTTGTGTAGTCTGTGTTTCTGCCCCCAATGTAAACACAACCTAAATATGATGGGTATGTACAAATTTCATCAAGCCATGATGAAACACAAGGATTCCCGTTGTATGATATGGATATGATAGATATGTACAAATGATAGATATGGATAGATGATACCGTAAAGCGAATGCAAGACATAAGCTAATAGATAGAGGAGCCCATTTTGATCACAAGTAGCGCCTATTTGCCAGGTTTTCACCACTTGTTTTTATTGCACTTTTTGCAAGACTTTTTTTGATTTTTATGATTTTTTCAGGACTTTTTCTGATTTTTTTTTGTATTTTTTCGGGACTTTTTCTGATTTTTTGGATTTTTTAAGGACTTTTTCTAATTTTTTTAGGTTTTTTCAGGACTTTTCTGATTTTTTTGTATTTTTTCAGGACTTTTTCTTATTTTTTTGTATTTTTTTAGGACTTTTCAAAGACATTTAAGATGGAATGTGATGACCAATTGAAGAAACAAGATTCCCCACAATATAAGAGAAGATGCATGACAAATGATATGGTATGGAAGATTTGGATGAAGTGAATAGGATAAGATGCATGATGTTCAAGAAGATCCTTAACCTTGTCAAGATCAAAGGTGGAAATGTAAGGAATGGACATAGAAAGGATAATTACCATGAATGATAAGATGGATGAAACCTATCCCTAAGTGTAGAGTGCAAGAGGAATATGGAAGATAGGATATGGATGATAAGGAGATGGAGGAAGGACTTAAGCATCAAGTTTCACAACCAAATATCCCTCTAATAAACCATGGCAATGGGAATTAGAATCCTAAATGTTGGCAAATTAATGATATGATGGAAGAATCTAAGGACTTATGCAAAAGTTTGGATTAAAGGAGAATGATGGGGTATGAATGTTGGATAATGGATAGGAGGTTGGAAGGCCTATTGATGGATAGATGGAAAGGATGGAAAGATCAACATTGGCACACACCTTGAAGGGCAGTGGAGTGATGGAGGAAAAATGGATTTGGAAGGTGATAGGTTATTAGATGGAAAATTGGAGGAAGCTTTTGGATTAGCAAATTTGGATGCCAATTTAGATTTTATTGCTTTTATGAGACTTTTAGGAATCCACATGACTTTTGACTTTGAGTTTTGCTTTGTGGACCTTTGTGGCCTTTAACATTTTTCTTTTTGATTTATGGACCTTTGTGGTCTTTGAAAATTTCCTTTTTTCTTTGATGGGCCTTTGTGGCCTTTTAGATTTTTCTTTTGATTTTGGATCAAATTTTCTTTTATTTTTGCATGACTCTTCGAGGAGACATGTTGATCCTTTGATGCATGTGGAATTTTATATTGAAGCTTTTGACATTTGGCACCCAAATTGCTTCCAAAAGAAATGAAAGGAGTGGATTGAGGTGAATGATATGGATGTATTATGGATGAGTTAATATGGGTATAATTTTGGAATGGCATCAAGGATGTGTGTCTTTGTTGTTCTTGAGAAATAGGATATGAACCTAGGATAGAGGGAAGGTTTGATGGACTAGGATGAGAACCTAGGATAGATGGAAGGTTTGATGGAATAGGATAAGGACCTGGGATGGATGGAGAGTTTGATGGACTAGGATACCTAGGTTGAGCACGAGGTGTATAACCAAGGCCATGAGAATATGGATGTGCTTGGATAGAAATGGGTTCTAGGATACCTTGCTCATGAAGGCCTAAACCTTTTCCTTTGTAATTCATAATTTCACACATTCGTTTACCTATGGGATGTGTATTATTTCTGAAACAAGATGCGAGTCCATTTTGAGGAGGATATGATATGGATGAGAGGATAGGTGTTGAAAGTAAACCAAAATGGATAAAGGTGGAGGATCCTAATTTATAGGTGTGGGGTTCATGGATGGCTTGAAGAGGTGTGATAGGCTCTTGACATGGGGATGATGGGGTGTTTTGATCTTGACTTGGAAAAGAATCGTTAGATGAAGGAGATGGAGTAGCTTGATCATCAGATAGAAGGGAATCTTTGGATAGGATGGAAGAATTGTTCTGCTCTTGGGATGTGATGGAATCATAAGAGAGTATGGATTCATTGAATGAGGTGGACGAAGAACTTAGAAGAACATTTTTTTCTTGAGATGGAAGAGGATTATCATGGGTGAATAATGAAAGGAGGGGATCATCATATGGTTCTTGAGAGATGGGATCTTGATCAAAGATAGGAAGGGTTTGTAGAATGTTTTGATCGAGATGTGTAGATTGAAATGAATCATTGGATGTAAAGGATATGATAGAAGAAGGTGATTGAATGGAATCGTTATCTTGAGTGAAAGAATCTTGAGGTTCATTTTGAATTATGGGGGATGAAGATAAATACATGACATGATAGGATTGGTCAATTTTATTTGATGGCTTAGATTTGGGCTTCTTATGTAACCTTTGCAAAAATTCAAAAACATTGAATTTGGATGATGTTGCTTTTGGAGGAGAAGAGGTTACATTCATATTTCCATCAAAGGACTTTGTAGTTGTGCCCCCTTGTATTTCCTTGATTTGCCTTTGGAGTGTTCTTATTTGTTGGGGAAGACTACTTAGATCATTTAATGGAGTTTTAGTCTTTTCAGGATCTTCCTTAATTTTCTCCATATTGTAGTTAGAAGGCAATTTGGCACCTTGGTTTGCTAAAAAAAGAAAGTAGCCTTCTTTATCTCGCTATAAGATCTTGTCCAAAATTATGTGAAACTGTGGATCTTGTTCAACTTCTTGAATCATTTCATTGGTTATTTCATCATTTGAACTATTCCTAATACGAAACCTATGAAAAGGATTTTCTTCCCTATCACCCATGTTGTAAGGTGGACAACAAGCCTATGCTTTTGAAATGTTCTTCTAAACTTAGATCACAATTTTATAAGTGCAAAAATGATGATGTCTTGATCTGATAAGATGAAAATCTTATGATATGATCAAATGATGTTTCTAACTCTTGATTGTGGCTTCCAAGATGAAAGGATATCAGAATCCTATTGGGGAAGTTGAATCAATAATCAAAAACTTGTTTGAAAAGATGCACTTTTTTTTAAGATTTGATCCTAGTCTTGAAAAATGATAAGTGTATCAAATAGCCTAGTTTGTTTTCAAGATTAGTGAATGATTTGGCTAGGATGAGTGGGATATTCAATTGAGGGTTGTGGTAGATAAGAAGAACAAATACGTTGACTGTGGTTGTGCCTTTGAGAAAGGGCTCTTCTTTGAAAGAAGGATCGTGAGTATAATGGTTCTACAGCATAATCATCAGTAAAACCTCTAACACAATCATGATATCAATGGAGAAAGGTTCTATGTTTTATTAAAACCTTTTGGCTTTGGTACAAGAATCGTCTTTTCTTTAATAGTTTATTGTAGCTAAGTGGTTTCTTTGGTTTTTTGATTCGTTTGAGAATGGATTTCTTAACAAAGGTTGTGGATTTCCAATCTCTTAACATGAGAGTAATCAATGTAATCATGAGTTTTGGATGATCTTTACTGAATTAATGTATTGAAAACACATCAAGCAAGTTGTAGAATAGTTGTGTTTAAGTCCTATACTAAACATCAAGTGTATGATCAAAATGTTTTTCAAAAATTGTTTTCACAGGTTTTACACATGGTAGATAGATCAAATAGACTCACGCTTAGTACTCAAGTAAGTCATCATAATAATCAACAGTTCGCATCTTAGAACTGCGTCGACTCACACAGCCGTGTCACCCCAAAGGGGCGCCCATGTTTTTGTCTTTTCCAGGCACATACTCAGAGTGACGGACGTGGATATCGGATCCCCTGAGCAAACAATCCTTGGCAATTATATGGTGAGTATCTTGGGGGTAGATTCTTCCCTCCCTTGCATTGTGATTATTATGATGTTCGGAAACTAACTTTGGTTGGATACTACACTAAGTTCGTAGTAAGGGTTTCCGTTCGGTGCGGCAAATGATAGACTCCCTTGAGAGACCTCCCAACCTTTAGAACAAAGGCTTTGGGGATGGTTATCAATGCACACTACCGTCAAATGGGATTTTCATCAACCATCCACATTTGATTAAAGTGGGTTGGAAAACTTGGCTTTAGTTGTTCCCACTTAGGTCGTTCCCGTAGGGTGAGTACTTTTTCCCACTACGGCAGGCCTTCTAAAAGGTTGTATCAAAACTTAAAATTGCATGAAATAGAATAGATGAGTCTGGCATTTTGATCACCCAGTTAAGGGGAGAGCATAGGCCTATCACCATTTAATCAAAGCAAGCAAGAGTTCAATTTTAAGCCCAAATAAATAGTTTTCTATGCTAGGTAAAGATATTGCTTCACAAAAACATGGAGTTCTTTTTAGTCCAAAATAGAAAATGAAGTGACTATCCTAGGATTGTTTCATTCTTTCCAATTAAGTGACTATCCTAGGATTGATTCATTCTTTTAAAGCTCTTATTGGCCGCGGTCACGTCGGATCCAGTCAAACATTACTTAAGTTACAAATTACAATTGTAGACTTTAGAAAGAAAAAAAATGTGCTAAAACAGACATCAAGGGTGCTAAAACAGAGTTAATGGGCACTGCAGGATGAATCAAGAGCGCTGCAGGATCAGTCAAGGGCGGTGCAGAAGAAGTCAAGGGCATTGCAGGATCAGTCAAGGGCACTACAGAATTAGTCAAGGGAACTATGGAATCCCTTAAGTGTGTTAAGGAATCTCTTAAGGGCACTAAGGAATCTCTAAAGGGCGCTGAGGAATCTTTGAAGGGCACTGTAACAAAGTTGAGCGTTAAATTGGGTGTGAACTGCACTGAAGTGTGTTTAATGCACTAATACGCTCTTTTAGCCATAACCTGTCAGAAAAACCTATGAAAAGATGTTAAAATTGGGGCAAGCACCCACGGTGGGCACCAAAAAATGTGTGTGGGAAATGTTAGTATCAAAATGAGATAATATAAACACACCAATGCAACATTAAACTAAAGAAAGCAAGATAAATTGAAATGAAATCAAACAGAGCTTCTTCAAAGTCGTTCCATTGTTCTCTATCTCCAGTGATTCTCTTGAAGTTGTTGCTCTCAGATTGTGTAAGCAAAACTTCTTAGAATGGCAACCTGCAGAACGAGTATGCAAAAGGAGAATACTTCTCTATCCTATATGTTGGTGGAGTGAAATGCTGATACAAAAATGCACAGGGGCTGTAAATTATGCACAAGGGTTGTCGATTATGGATGTTGTTGAAACTATGATATGAGGATGATAAGCCATGATATGGAATGCTGATATATTAAACTATGCTATACTATGATCTAGAATGCTATGAATGTTAAAAGGCTATGCTATTGCAAATTTACTATAGTTTTCCCATACAAAAGCTTCTATGTTTTTTAGAGACCGGGCAGTCCTTTTTATAGCTTTTTACAGGCAAGAGCCTAGCTGGCAAAGATCAATGGCTGTGAGATTGTCTGGTAATTTTGAATGGTGAGAGATGCAGAGGTTGAGAGGAAGATGGAAGATGTTGGGAGGTTGGAGAGAAGAATGGAGGCTTGTCTTCAACCCACGGGAACAAGCTTGCTCAGAAATAGAGAAATTATTTTTTTGTTTTCAAGTTTGTTTCTCGGTTGTTGAAGATAATCCAAATTAAATAAATAAATTTATTTAATTTTGTGTGAGTTTGAGGATTTAAAAGATTTTTGAAATATTTGATGTGAATGAGCATTAGAAGATTTAATTAAATATTTTGGAATATTTAATTGTGATGTGACTTTAGAAGAATTAATTAAATATTTGGAATATTTAATTGTGAATGGTTTTTAGAAGAATTTTAGAATAGAAGAATATATAATCTTTATTTGAATAAAATATTCAAGCCAAGATTATATATATGATAATTAATATAAATAAATCGTAATGTTTATTTAATTAATTAAGAAATGGATAAGAAAAGTGATTAAATAAACTTATTTATTTAATCGAGATGAAAGAATAAACAATATAAATAAATTATTTAGATTTATTTATATGCAAATTGAATTCGGAGATTTAATTAAATATTAAAAATATTTAATTAATTACCAGACTATTATGATGTGACCATTTTTAGGTGTATACAGGTACTTCTGTGCCTCTACTCAAATTAAAATAGCAGCTAAGGTGGTCCAAGCGGTCAAAGAGATTCCAATGGGTAACTGGCTCACAAAAGAAGAAGACATCAGGAAAGAATGTGTCAGATTTTTTTCGGATCTTTTAACTGCCCCAAATGATAGAAATGAGCAAAATGAATAGGATGAGGAAGAATTACTGTAAGCAATCCTAGCACTCATATCTGTAAAGGAAAATGAAGAATTATTGAAGCCATTTACAATTGAGGAGCTTAAAAAGGTAGTTTTTTCTTTGCCTCCTAACAAAGCACCAGGGCCTAATGGATTTACTACTCTTTTTTTCCAGAAATCTTGGGAAATTGTGTGTTATGATCTCTTATGGGCATTAGAATAATCGCGTAGAACTGGAACTTTGCTCAAGCAGTTTAATGTAACTAATATTGTTATCATTCCTAAAGTAAGCAACCCTTCTTCATTCATTTAATATAGGCCTATTTCTTTGTGTAACACAATATATAAGATTTTTTCAAAGGCAATATATTTGAGGCTACAACCTATCAATCTGAGGATAATTTCACAAGAGCAAGGGGGTTTTGTTCCGGGGAAAGAAACATATGAAGGAGCAATTGTGGCCCACAAGACCCTGCTTTCAATAATAGCTAAGAAAGTTCCTTCTATCATTGTCAAGCTGGATATGATGAAGGCATACAATAAGATCAATTGGAGTTTCTTGAGGAAAGTAATGCTTAAATTTGGTTTTTTAGCAAAATGGTGTTGATGGATCATTACATACCTATCAGGAGCCAAATTCTCAATCATTTTCAATGGTTCACCAACAAGTTTTTTTAGTGCCTCTCAAGGTGTAAGATAAGGTGACCCTATGTCTCCTTTCTTGTTCATCATTACAGAAAGGAATCCAAATAGAGAATACAGATCTGACAGTTACTCCCTATTTGCAAATGATACGAATTTATTTGGGGTGTCAACTTTGGAGGAAGCTAATCAAATTAAGGATGTTTTAAATAAATACTCTTCATCCTCAGGAAAACAAATCAATGCCTCAAAATCTAAAATTCACATTCTTAATACAAGTGAGGCCAATGAGAAAAAAATTCTCAACATACTAGGGTTTCAAAAAGTAGTTTTGTCATGCTCATACCTAGGGATACCTTTTTTTGCAGGCCCAAATAAAGCTACTTATTGGGAAAAAGTAATTGAAAGGATTAAATCTAGGATATCAGCATGGAAAGCTAGATGGATATCTTTAGCTAATAGAATCCTTTTAGTTAAGGTTGTGCTCTCTTCAATAACAAATTATTATCTTGCAGTCTTAAAGGCTCCAAAATCAGTAATTTTTGAAATTGAAAGATTGATCAAAACCTTCATATGGAAAGGAAACATGGATGACAGCAAGAAGGTACATTTAATATCTCTTGAAGCCATGTCTCGAGGGAAAGAATAAGGTGGCGCGGGTGTTATGAACCTTTTGAAGCGTAACAAAGCATTTGGAGCAAAATTAGCCTGGAAAATGTACATTAATCTGCAAGCTAAGTGGTGTCAAGTAATGCATGGAAAGTATTTAGATAATAATGACCCTATAAGGATTTTTACAGATTCCAACCCTCCAAAAGGTTCAGCCATTTGGAATTTCCTAATTTCTTGTAGAAAATTAGTAAGTTCATACATCTCTTGGGAGGTAAATAATGGACAAAGGGTGAACTTCTAGAAGGATTCTTGGAATGGTAATCTTCCATTATAGAACATCCAAGAGCTTCTCCCAATAATGGAAACTTTCAGAGATATTTGGGGAGACAATTTATTAAATTATGTTCATTTGGTAGATTCCAGCTCAGGTAAGGTAACCTAGAAGAGAATTTCACATCCCTCCTTGTCAGCTCATCAATTTAGTATACTATAGAACATTTTGGAAACAAGGACAGTGTATCTCTCTTCCAAACCGGACAAATTATTATGGGTTCCCTCAAAAGATGGAAATTATACGGTAAATCAAGGTTGTAAGGCATTAAATCAAGAACCAAGCCATCTTCTTACCCAAAGGGCTTTTTCATTCTATTGGAATAATAAAATACTCCCCAAGGTAGGAAGCTTCGCATGGCTAGCATTGAAGAAACGTATCTTAACTAGTGATTGGCTAGCCAAACTAAGAATAGCGGATCCTTTTATGTGCCCTTTGTGTACTGAGGAGTTTGAAAATGTTGATCATTTATTTGTCAATTGTAAATTTGCACAACAATGTTGGGAGTTTATTCTCAATAAGCTCAATTTGTGCATGCCCCTTCCAAAATCCCTATGGGACTTATTTCAAAGTTGGCCAATGCTCTACAAATCATCCTTTTTTGCTTGCATATGGAGAATTGTGCCAGCTCTTGTAGTATGGAATCTCTGGTGGGAAAGGAACTTGCGAATATTTAGGAAAGTATCCCATTCCATAAATGTTGGCAATGCAAAAATTGAAAATGCAATTTCTGAGGTAGTAAATACCAACACTAAAGAAACTAAAGACATAAGCTCCTCTTTTACCAGCTAGGATAATACCATTTTACATAATTGGAAGCAGATAAAACTTCCATTTCTGGGAAGTTTATTGCAATCAAAACTAGTGAAGTGTGATAGAAAGCAAATAAAATGGAAAGCTCCCCAAGATGGTTTTATAAAGATGAATTTTGATGGTGCATCAAAAGGCAATCTGGGAGAATCAGGGGCAGGTGTTTGCATACGCAATCCTCAAGGTAAGATTTTAGCTTTATGCTCCAAGTATCTTCATAGAGGATCTAATAACTTAGTTGAAGCTAAAGCTTTAATATTAGGGTTGGAAATGGCCCTAGAGATGGGCATTGAAAACCTCCATATCGAAGGTGACTCCTTACTGATAATTAATGCGACTTAAGAAAAGAACATTCAAAATTGGAGTCTTAAATATATCCTCCAAAAAGTATGGGATCTTCTTCATAAGTTTAAAAATTATATAACTCATACTTATAGAGAGGGAAATAATTTAGCAGATTTTCTAGCTAACATGGGCAGTTCAAAGCAAGAAATAAGTACTTCATCTTGCGTATTCTTGCTTGACGACTTTCCACATTTAGCCCAATTGATTGAGTAGGATGTTCATCACCTTAAGTAAGCGATGCCATTCGTATCTAGTAGATATGAGAACTATATTGGCACATGGAAATACCATTGAATTTGGCAGGGAAAGCTAATTTTAATGTTTCCATGTTAAATTTGGCATTACTTGTCATGATTATGCCTTGGTTTTCATCTTTATACTACTTTACATATCGAAATGATTTTGTCTGTCAAATGCAAGCAAATTGGTACCTTGAGGATATCAGCATGTGCTCTAATATACAATGAATGATCTATTCAAAGAAGTGATGGGACATGCCATACATGTAATCGTTAGCCACAATTAAATTTGCCACTTCTTGGCGAATGTTGGTGGCTATATGTTTAAATTTTGGCTACAAATTAATTTTTCCACTTCTTTGGTGAATGTTTGTGAGTTGCATGATGGTATCCTTATGGTACCTTTCATGTGTGGTGGTACTTCACATTAATATTTGCAGGAGAGGTAATCCTTTTTGCATGATCGGTAATATTTTAAAAGATTTGCCTCATCAATGTTTATGCATACGAAATAGTTGTCATTATTACCACCAAAAATTGTGTGAAGGCTTCTTTGGGACTTAAAAATGGTATTTTGTCACTCATTTTAGTATTTTCTTTCAAGAAGCTTTTGTGAGTGGCTAATTCTTAATTCAGTAGCAAGTGAAAACATAGTGGAAACATGGCACTCTACCTCTAGAATTTGTGAATTAATTGCCCTGTTCAATCTTGGGAAAGGTCGTTTGAAGATAGTCTCTCTCAAGCAGATTTGAACCTCATTTTCAAAATGGATTGTATGTGTGAGGAAGATGCGGTATGATTGGTGCTGGAAGTGGAAATCATCCGCTTGAGAGCTCGACACTTACTATTTCCTTCTCAGGTGTTCTCAATTTTCTTATCAAATGCTATGGATTTGCTGCAATCATTGAGGGAACTAGAATTAATTGTAGCAAAATTTGTAAACCCTTAATTCTTTGATAAGAATGAGTTGTTGTATCTTGTGCAAAAATATAATTTGTTCACTAGGGAAGGATACATTGGAGGCTTATTCCCTCATGAATATATAAAATAAAAATCTAGGTTTGAAGAAATATTTGAAGCTATCAGATTGGGTCTGCAGTTTCAAAATGACTATGTTCTGTTATTTTCCCTAAACAGACATGACAAGTGAATTTGTGTATCTCTTGAGTCTAAAATTAAATAAAAGTTCTACGTCATTTCTTCCCTTTGGGATTATGCGCAGAAATTTCCCTTAAGCCATTTTTCAGCCAAGAAACAACCAATGCAAATTAATTCTGAAGCTCATGTGCGCAGAGAATCAACCGATTTATCAAATGTGGAGTGTACCATTTCTCTAATACCAGTTTTCAAGGAAACTAGTCGATTGGAAATTGGGGCTCAAATAGATGAAGAGGCTACTTTTGCGGGTTATGACTTTTTCGCAAAGGAGACGCCTCTTCCCAACAAACCCGAGCAGCAAAATGAGGAAGATGCGATGCAAGACCAGAATTCAATTTGTGCAAAGCAAATGGAGGAGTAGCAAAAGTTGGGCAGTTAAAATGTTTTGATTCATTTTTTGGAAGAGGCTTTGCATGCACATGCTTTGAAAATTATGCCTCATTTTGTACCAATCAAATATCGGGTCTCCGGTTGGGTTAAGGTGGCGGTACTGTAGTTAGTTTTTTTGAAAAATATGATATTTCATCCCCTACATGTGGGATAATTTTGTAACTGACTGTAATATTTGAATCAAAATTTTGTATTGAATGGGCTATAACCAGAGGTTTTCTTCCTAGTTCTTTCCTGCCAGTATGCCCTCTGAACCAAGCTTATGTACATATTTTATATATATTAATATAATATAGTGGCGTACCCACTTTTGTCAAAAAAAAAATTATTACAAACAATTGTAGAAATAAAATACAAAAGATATCTAACATGATCATTATCATGTATAGGTGACACATGAAAGTGAATACTTGGCTTCAACACATTTATATAATGGGCTACCTTCTCCTTGTTGGCTTTTGAATGGCCTATTTTGATGATGACCTTGTAGAAATATTTTATGTACTATTTGACAGACTTTCTTGATTTCTTCAAACCTTGAATCTTATTCAACAACTCTAACTTGTAATCAATAGGAATGGACTACTTCTTTAACTTCTCCACCATCCAATTTTGTCTTGTGATTTTCTATTTTCATCTTTTGTATATTTATAGTTGTACCTCTTTCCACCAAATGTTGGCATGACCTTTCAATTCAGTATTTGTAAATTTGACCCTCTCAAGATCTTCTATGTCTTAGTACTCTTGAAGCACTCTTCCATGTCATTGATCCAATCAATCAACTCTTTTGAATTGATATTTTTGAAATATTTAGAAACTTCAATATTTTCCCTTTTCCCAATCTTAGAGAGGGCCTTCAATAATTTGAATTGCTCAAGATCTTCTACTCTTCTTCAAACTATGCTTCTTCTTCAACTTCATCTTCACTTTCATCTCATGCTCTTGGCTCAAATACTCTATGCAGCTCCTCTTGAGGTGCTTGAACTTGTCTCTATAGGACTCTAAAACCCTCTTCTGGTACACCAATATTTCTTCCGCCACCATGGTTTCTTCATGGAGGTATTTCAATCACTTTTCTCACAAACCCACAATAGTCCTAGTGCAAATTGCCTCATGTTCGGAAATATGTTTACACACTCAAGAACTATCTCTAATACCACTTTATGAAGACCACCCCCCTCCCACACAAACACAATCATACACAAACAACAAAACTTCAAGGAAAATGAAGTATACTAGTTTTATTCTTCTATCAAAATAGCTACAAAGAATGCAATATAGATTATCAAGGTCATAAGACCTTTGTTACAACAATATGGGCCGTAATGCATGCAACAAATTAGACATGCAAGTTTGGAAATGACAATAATGGCCACCAATAGAAACAACACCCAAACTTGTGCTAAAAGAGGCAACTTCACCAATTTCTTCTATCTTGAATGAGCTTCTTTCCATTTATGACAAATTTATATTATTTTTTTGCATGTCACAAAATTGTGACTCCCATTTGGGTGCCATATATTGTCTCATTTTTTCCCACCCAAGAAAACTTTTCAATTGTAGTATTACAAGAGCCATAAATTTTCATCCAACCACTTGATTGAGTCTATTTTTAAAAAACTAAAGTACTTAGATTACTTTATGATGCCCAAAATCCCCATGTTTCAAGCCCAAAAAAATAATTTAAGGCCTCATATCTCAAGTGAAGAATTTATCAATATGTAGAAACTTAAATGATTAATATCTACCATTCTAGAACTAATATTGGCTCAAAACTCACCCATAATTTGTAGTTTACCAATTCAAAGCTTTAGGGAAAATTTTGAGTTCCAATACCAACTTGCTAAAATAGAAACATTATATTTTTAGTGATTATTCACCAGACCAAAATAAAAATTAAAAAAATTGGGTAAATCAAGTGGGTACTCTTGCATCATTATGCCAATTCTCATATAATTTTAGGTCTATTCTTACTAAATAACTTAATACAATTATATTTGACAAGTAGCACACTCTTGAGTTAAATTTGACCCATGATCCAATACTTATTCCTATCATTTTCAAACTTATTTATATCACACGTATTATATTATTATTTTAGGCACGCTCATTATATTATTATTCTAGATGTTTTTTTACCTCTCTTTCTTCCTTTGGTTTATGGTTTATTTCATTCACTTTATTTACAATTTTATAAACTTTCTAAAGTAAAGGCAATTTAATATTTGTAGCAGTGTATTACATCATTCATTATGTATTTTTCAGCCCCATTAGTATCTTACTTCCCTCATAATAGTTCATGGAACAAATATAGTGATTTTCTCTTCTTAATTCTCATTTTTAATTATATTTGACCTTCTCTTCATTCCTTGAACCTCGTGCTAATCCCACCCCTTCACCCCTCTTCCTTTTTAGCTTACTCTGGTCTGCAACAAGTCATTTTTCTCCTCTAGATCTTGATTATCCTGATGATGGATCATGGAGTTTGATATGAAATATTGATGCAAAAACACCTACACTATTGAATCCAAAAACAATATTCACAAACAATATGGATTTTGGGAACTTGATATCATTAAGTCTTTGATCAAGTGAGGTTTATCTTGGATCCCTTAGCCAACTCCTTTAATGTGTGATGCATTTAAAGTAGGCTCTATTTCATGACATGGAAATATTATAAGTGGAAATTTTAGAAAGCATCAACTTAATTTTCCACTCCCTAAAAATTATTGTGCAATAGATAAGTCCCTACTATCATTTGCAGCATGGAGATGCAAATTAAATATTTGGAAACATTGATAGCATTCATATACACACACATCACATAAAGATAATTATTGTTTGATTTTTTTATTTAAAATTATTAGAGTATTTATTATGAATAACAATCAAATTATTGATTAATAGTATTTATTATAGATAATGGTGAACATAACATTGTTATATTTAATTAGATCCATACAATTAGACCTATCAGCTTGGATTAATAGTGTATTTTCAATCTATAATTTTAAAGTGTTGAATTTATAATGACTTAAATATAATTTTCTATAAATATTATATTATGTGGTTTGTCCCAATCTTACGTAGACTGAAATTGAAAGGAATTTAGTGTCCTTGTTAATATATATGTGGTGTGCAATCCTTACACTTACAAAGATAACAACCTACTTTAATAAGACTATGTTAAGGTTTGATTTTTATTTCATATATTATGTAATAGACTAGAATAAATGTTTATTGCTAGATTATTTTTTAAGAAAATTACTAGTTATAAGCTTAGATTTTTTTATTGAAGGAGTGAAAGAAAATATAAGAGAACCTATCAAAAATATCAAGCTCATAAAACTAATATTCAAGCATATTTTAGGAAGAATATACCTATTATTTTTATATTCAAACTCATGACAAGGTGACTAATGGAAGCAAAGATAATAACCAAGGGAGAGGGATAAATTGTTTCAAGCAGCACCAAAGGAGAAAGAGAGAGCAAAGTGAACAATGTTTAAAGTAATGTCCATATAAAAACATAGTCCCAAGGGGCTAGACTAAAAACATCAAAAAATAAAAATAAAAAATAGCAAATCTAAATTGAGAATCTTCATTCAAATAAGTATACCAAATCCTCTAGTGAGTTAAATATCTTTTGAAATTTCAATATCACTAAGAAGGCTATTGCTAGAAGAAATGAAAAGAAAACTAGGATGCATATGGAAATCTCTAGAAATGTCTTTTTATTCTTATCTTTATTTAATTTGAATTATCTTTTTATGTAGGATTGTTAGTAACCACTTTTACTAAAAAAAATTATTAACAATGGATTATCATGTTTAGATGAAAAATAAGGTTTGCATATAGTTGGAAACAAACAAAAAAAAATAGTCTACACTTGTGGTTTAACTAATTGTACAATATCTAGACAAATATAGTTTTAGAAATGTGTTAAATCCATGTTTGATACCACAAGTAAAAGGGTGGCAACATAAACTATGCACTTAGCAATTGTTGATGTCTTGTGAACTTAAATAACCAAAAATTGTAAGGTGTAGATTCATTCTTGAATGTTTGGAGTGCATGTACACCATCCCATACAAGATTAATGTGTGAAATTTTAATCAATTATAAAGTTATTTATAGTATTCCAGTAATTTAGATTGTATTTTTATATTAAAAAATATCCTAATTTTTATTTATTTTTAACATTAGACTACATACATACCCACCAATTTCTACTATATACTTAAAGGTTTTTAAATCAACATTTGTGTCGAAAGGTAATGTACAAGGGAATGCAAAAAAAATGGAAGGGGTGAGCGAGGGAGGACAAGTGAGAATATGTTGAATGGTAAACTGATATTTCCTAGATATTTAATCTTTTGTAATTGTAAATCTAGATTTGTCAAAAATAATTTAGTGGCACTATTTCCCATTACTTTTTCTATTAATTAGATGATAATGCAATATTGTTCATAATCTACAAATGAGAACACCTTGCAATAAATTCTTCAAGATCATTCTTTCAAACAATTATTACGAACAATTGTAGAGATAAAATACAAAAGATATTTAACATGGTCATTATCATGTATAGGTGACACAATCAAAGTGAAGATGACTTCACTCTAAATCATAAACAACACATCTTGAGTTTATATATTAAGTACATTGTATATCTTTTCAATCAAAAACAATATTTTGTTTTAAGATTATAGTTCAACCATCCTCCTACCATGTAGATTAATGAGATAAACTAAATTATAAATATATTCTATGAATATTAATGCATAATGGAGTGAATTAATTTCTAAATATATTCCACAATAATAATTAATTCTTACACAATTTTTATTTAAAATATATAAATTAATTAAACAAACAAAATATAAAAACCAAGAAAACTTGACAATATATTTATTTACTTTAAAATCATATATATATATATATATATATATATATATATATATATATATATATATATATATATATATATATATATATATATATATATATAACGAGATAAACTAAATTATAAATATATTCTATGAATATTAATGCATAATGGAGTGAATTAATTTCTAAATATATTCCACAATAATAATTAATTCTTACACATTTTTATTTAAAATATATAAATTAATTAAACAAACAAAATATAAAAACAAGAAAACTTGACAATATATTTATTTACTTTAAAATCATATATATATATATATCAATTTTTACCACCATATCATTTTTGAACTGTATATGAATTACAACATTTTTACTCTAAGAAAAAAATTCATGTCCACAAAATAACTAAAGAAATAATTTCTTTAAAACTTTACTTTATTTAAATCAAATCAAATTCAATAAATCTTTCACAATAAATATTTTAATAAGATTCTACAACTCGGCTGACTTGTGATCAACCATAGAGAAAGCAACACATGGAACTTCCTTTACAATATGTTCAAGATAAGCAATAACTCATGTTATCATAAGATTTTATACCTTATTAATGTGTAAGCAAAAGTGAAAAATTCGTTATTAATTGCTTTTGCAAGAAAAGATTGTACCACATGATGTTTCACTTCATTCATGTGGCCTTGTCTTCCATGGAATCTTTATTTCATAAAACAAAAAGAAAAAGTAGAGGACTACTTAAATAGTGAATACACAAGTAGAACTAGCAAGAATCAATTTAGTTTAGCTTTGTAAAGAAAATTAACTTTTTCTTTTAGTTTATTGGTTGAAAATTGAATTTTAATGCCATGTTGAATTATGAATTGTTTAATATGTAGAAAAAAAAATGTATCTTGTTATAAATTATGTATTTGATTTCTATTTTATTTTAGATTGAGTCATGTCCTAAGGTCTTTTATGCATTCATGGATTCATCCCACTATCATGTGGATATGGTATGTATGATCTTCTGCATTCATCTTTGATTCATTGAATTTACTATTATCTACTCTAGTATTAAAACTGGCGGTATTTAGAAATAATCTTAGAGGATTATCAGTATGTCACAAGGGGACATGTTCTCCTAGGTCAACCCTTGAAAAAAAATGTAAAAAATTGGCAAACAACAAGCAACGACCTAGAATGAATATAAAAATTCATTTTAGTGCACTAAACTAAATTCGTCCACTTGTTGGCTAGTCCTTGAATATTTCTAGGATGAGAGAGGTTAATTGAAAGTGGGCAAATGTAAAATGAGTGCAAATGAATTTCTTTAAATACAAGAACTTAATGTTAAATCATGCAAATTTGTGATTAGTTTTGTTGTTAGGGAATGGATGACCTACTTAGTTAATATGGTAAATTCTTTTCAATTATCTCATATTATATTTCTAGCAATCTAATATAAAAGAGTTCACGTAATTTAAAACAAACTCCAATACCCACTTTATCAAATCAATTTAAGTTTATTTATTCTCTTACTTAGATTACTAAATGGGTTCTATATATAAAATAGAATCCCAATCTACATAAAACTTAGCTAGGAAGTAAAAACAATGCAAGAACTAGGTTTTTGTTAATTGATAAATTTAATAGCAATTGAATGTATGAATAAAGAAAGGGATGAAGGAACTTAGATTAATTAATTTAATTAGAAAATATAAAATGTTTCATAGAATAGGTGAATCAAATTCCAATACTAGAATGATGGTGCACTTGAAAGATGTCAATGCAGTTATACCCATGGCATGTACACAAAAATAAGAAGATAAATGGTACGAATAAATATCTTGCTAAAATACAGAAAAATGATGGATATAAAATTATATTAATTACTTGTAGCTGGATGATAAAAAAAAGGGAGGAAATAGAGTAGATCACTAGGATTTTAGAATGAAAGTCCTATCAAGTGTGAAATTTTGTGAGCTAGAAAACTATTGACTACTTGAGATCTTTCTAAGGTTGTCAATCCCCCAATTTAGCCTTTCAACTCAATGACAATCAATGGTATAAAGTGTGTATTCTTATGAATGTGGTTATGGTTAGTGAATAAAATATATGTAAACTATGCTAAATGATTATGTAATCAAAGGAGGTGAATGATACAAATATAGTGCCAAATGTGAGCAATATTCTATGTTAAGTATTATAACATTAACTAGGTATCTTGGGGATTCGTATTCAAGGTTCTTGAGAAGTTTGATTTCTCGATAAAGTAATCAAATTGATATGAGAGTGTATTACTACTACCAAATTCTTGGTTTTGGTCAATGGAGTTCCTTGTGGCTTCTTCAATTTAGGTAGAGGGCTTAGGAAGGGGGATCCCTTGTCCCCTTGTTCATTTTAATGGAAAAAGTTATTGGGAAGAATATAATGAATATTTCTAGGTTAGAGGAGCTAAAGGGTTTTAAAGCTACCACCTCTAATAATTTATGGATAACATAATTCTTTTTTGAAGTTCTTTTGTTTTGAAGGCTAGGAAATAAAAAATAGTTCTTGGACGATAATGTTGTTACTTCTAGTCAAATTATTAATTATGAGAAAATCCAAATTTACTTTTCCAATACCTCCAATGAACTATAGCAAAAAATCAAAGATATGTTGGGGTGTACTTGTGCTCAACTCTCAACCATCTATCTAGGAATCCCTTTGATGATTAAACAAGTTACCTTATCCTTTTAGAACTTGGTGCTATAAAGAATTCAAAGGAAACTTTGTAGATAGAGGGGTGAACTCTTAACCAAGTTGGTAAATTCTAATTAATCAAATCCTCGTTGCAAGGTATCCCTATTTACTTTTTTCTCTATTTAAGATACCCAAGTATATGGTGAAGAAATTTGAGAAAATCTAGAGAAAGTTTCTTTGGATTGAGGTTGAGGAAAGGAGAAGAATTTATCTTATCAACTAGGACAAAGTTTTCCTCCTAAAATTGCATGGAGGTCTAGGGATTAAAAAAAAAAAATTGAATAATAAGGCCTTAATGGCTAGAGTGGATTCGAGCTTGATTAAGAAAATCAAAGATTGGGGTCTATTAATGAAAGCCAAATATTTAAGAAATACTTTGGAGAATAAGTTCCTCTATGAAGTTGGTGTCCCAAAAGGATTAATGATCTGGAATAATCTTCTCAAAATCAAGAGTTTTATACAAAAAGGAATCAAGTAAAAATTTGGAAATGGCAAAAAATAAGATTTTAGGAAGATATTTGGATCCTTCAATAGTCATTAAGTAGTCACCAAACCTACAACAACTAGTAGCCCATGCTAGTAACCTTTTTGGTCCTTTTATTTGTGACTATATCTTAAAGAATGGAATAATTAATCAATGGAAAAATCTATCTAATTGCTTCCATAATTAGAATAATTTGGTTATGATTCCTAAGGATCTTCAAAGGAAGCTACAAGATCTTCAAATTTCCATTTTCCTTGAGGGAAAAATAATTTGGGTTTAGAATAATAAAGGCTTCTTCACTATCAAATTTGATTGCATCATACTATTAGACCCCCCCTCCCCCCACCAAATCTAGATTCTAGGAAAGAATTTGGAACCATAAGATAATTCCTAAAGTTAGCTTCTTTTTTTATGGATCGATGCCCACAACAGAATACTCACACAAAAAAATTGCAAAAGGGAGGTTTTCTACTCTCTAATAGATGTACTCTCTATGATGAGGGCCACATCGCCCAAAACCCATAGAAAACACAACAACAAATACCAACACAGAAGGTGTGAGACAAAAAAATGATTCATTTTCAATTATTTCAAAAAAATGAAATTACAAATTCAAAGCTTACATGCTACACCCTCATGGGCTTGATTCATTACAACAAAAATCAACTCTAAAAAGAAAATCTACTATTCGAAGCCACAATTTGCACTATCAGGGCCACCTTCTACAACCCCCACTTAACCCTTTTTATTTTACCCAATACCTACCCTAGAATGTTCTAGAAAGATCAAATTTCCCCTTTTTGTTTTGGTGCCAAAAGTCCCATCGTTTGATTTCTGGCCTAGGAAGAAATTTTCATGAAATTCACTTTTTAGAGGACCAACTTCGTGGGGTCATAAATTTTGATCTAAGCGTCTGATTCACCATTATTGCATATCATTGGAAAGCTCTCAACGAACTCTACAACACATGAAGTAGGTTGGTTCAACCACTTTTTGAGTTGTTTTGGGGCCTCTAAAGTTTATATCTGAATTTGAAGCTGCATTGGAGAAATTTCTCGGGACAGAAACTTCAATTTCTCCCAAATTGTACAAGGTATTGAGGTGATTCTTTTGCGACCGGAAATGTTTTTCAACTCTATTCCTTGGGGTAAATTTTCATGTCCATATGAGCCCATTTTGGCCGACTTACTAAAAATAGTAAGTGTCTATTTCTTGCTATTTTTGACGCCTGACAGTCTTATACCCCCTAAATGCCATCATGGGACTCAAAACAACTAAAGAAAATAAAGAAAGCATTTTTTTTTGGGTGATGCAAGATTTCCCTATACCACTAGATGCTCTTGCATCACTCTAATAGTTCCCTTCATTCCTAATGGAGCAATTTTCTTCCAAGTGGCATAACTTTCACCCGTAATGTTGGAATTTTTACTTCTAATAATCGACAGAAAGCTCTCTTTGAGCACTATGCAATGTTATAGGTTTGATTCCATGATTTTTCTATTTTATCATTTGACACTTGGAATTAAAATGTTCTCTATTACATGGTTTTGGTCATAACTTTTGCATATGGAATCAAATTTCAATTTCAAATAGGTGTTGGATAGAATTTGTAATATACTACACAATGGATCAATAGATTTTCAATTTGTGGGGTAAAGAGATTTTGGTACTTTTTTATCACTTTTAGGTGCCTGAGATTTGGTGTATGATTGTGTGAGCATTCAGATGAGTCAAGAGGAAACACCTTGAGGGAGTACATGTTTTATGTGATATTTATGATGATATAACATATTACATTTTAGTGCTTCCTGATACAAGTTTGCAAGTGGTTTTTACAGTTGGACTTTGATGGTAATAGGTATTTATAATTTTTCTTCTATTTTGAGGACATGGGTTGACACTTGTGGAGACTTAGACTCTCATGGTGGTAAGAGATAAGTGCAGGTACAATATTGGTGATGATTGTGGTGTCATAGTTATGCAGTTGCACATGCATTAACATGAAATGATCATGTATGTAGTTGTTTGGTAGTGATTTGGTTTGGTGTTAGGAGGTCTTTCTTATCTCCTCAATGCTTGTTTTTTTCCTTAAACTATAGTTACTCATTTATGGACTTGTTTGGAAAATAAAATCTATGGTTGATTTGGTGTTTAAGTCTTGAGGTCTACATAATTATCTTCTTTAATATCTTGGTTTGTAGGTTATTAATGTGATGATGAGTTTTCATGTTTTATTGCTTGTGATCTACAAGTTATACAATCTTGTAGGGGTGTATAGCCTATTGGTTGTAGTAGAATGACTTGAATTTGGACGATCTATATCCATGAGATTGATTCAATGTTGATATAAAATCTTTTAGTTGGCCTTGTCTATGGTCATTTGTTCATTTGTATGTTGCTTTGAGATGAGAGAATGGACATGATTAGAGTGCCTAGATAGTTAATGTTTGGGACTTTTAGCATGTATTGTTTATCATGATGCCATGATATCTTGGTTACATTTTATTGTTACACATTTTAGTAGGAGCTCTTGGTAGTGATGATTTTGCAATTTAGGATTGATTCTTGATGTTTTGATGGTGGTTGTATCTTCTTGGCTTGGAGATATTAGTTATACTTCTTCTTTGGAGCTACTAGGATTATAGTTGCTCGAGTGTGTGGATAATGGTTGATCTTCATTTAAGAGATGGTTATCATGATGCCATGTGTAGCTCAATATCACGATTCAATGGGAGTTGTTCGTAATGATGTAGATTCATTATTGGTGATGGATAATCTTCTTCAAAAAAAAATTATGTCTTGGAGGAGCTTGTTGTGCAGTTTTCTGCACACACGCCCCACTTGGAGTAGGGACCCTCTTTTCAGGATGTCTTTTGACCTTTGGTTTTATTGGACTTGTCTTTTTGAGGTCTTGACATGTTGGTCTTGCTAGCTTTGATCTTGCCCTGAGGATTGAATTGGCTAAAATTGAGTTCCAGGCAGAATCTGGGTTTTCACTTGAATCCAGGATTTTCCAGCTCCGGCGGATTTTCCGGGCTCTGGTTCATTGTCTGATCATCACTAAATTTTCTGAATTCAGGTTTCCGCCTAACGCCGGGATTTTCTGGTTTTGGCAGATTTTCCCGAACTGTGCTAAAATCTTGAACTTTGTTAAAATCTCAGTTTCCGCTATTTCCGCGAAATTGGTGTTCATCTGGATTTTTCGCATATCTTGAGATTCTCCGAAATTCCATCCTGGGCTCGGGTTTCTGGATTTTTCAGACACGTCTTGTCACTCATTAATGCTTGTAGTACCTTTGCTCAGACGTGTAAATGGGTGGATTTAAAACCTTTTAAAGCATCATTTCGACTTCATTATTCACTTGTTTGCTGCTTTGGCGTCCGAGTGCATTCTGTGTTCGAGCTTTGATTATTGATCTTGAGCCGCTTGCGTGTGGATTGTTTAGAGCGCTAATCAAGGTTCTCATTGTTTGGGCGTACTTGCTTTGTAACCGCTTCTTCGAGTTCGAGTTTCATTTGGATTAATCCATGGTAGGTTGTCGATGGCCCTTCCATTTTTTATGCAATGATTGAGTTTTTTTTGAGTTTATTGATGGTCATGTCGGGTTGGCCCATGTTTAGTCACGATTTTCTTCTTATCGAATTAGGGTTTGACCCATTTCCTCATGAAAACCTTATCACCCGTGTCATGTGTGCTTGTATTTATTCATTAGATGATGGGTGCATCCGTTTGGATGGTGTTCTAGGTTAGATTTCGGCCCTCTAAGTGCGTAATTTTCCATATTGTGCAAGGTTAGGGTTTCTTCGATGCTTAGCCCAGAATAATGAATTCGTCATAATTTTTATATCTTGCGCCAGGATTACACGGACCTCGGCCTTGTGAGGATTTGGAGTGCTTTAGACTGATCTTTATAAATGGTATTTCAAACCCCGAGCTTAACCCTGGTTTTCATGGCGGGAGGTTTATTAGTCAAAATTAGGGCATCGTAGTTTCACCATGAGGTTTAGACATTTTGAGGTCTTTTGAAATCTAAATTCATTTACATTCTGAATGTTGTTGGTTGGCGTTGATTTCAGGACCATTAGAATCTAAGTGGAGAAGTTTACATGATCATTCAGTCGCTGGTTCGTGTGCTGTCTTTTGTCGGGTTCCCGTGGTGTCCGCGAAATTTCTACGCACCTGGATTTTCCCGGTTTCGGCTAATTTCGCGGAGTGCAACGATTTTTGGAGTACTTCGAACTGTCCGCAAAAATTCATCCTATCCGATTTTTTCTGGTTTTCCTGTCTGGTATCATCTCTTTCAATTTTCTGAAGATAGGATTAATGGAGTAAATGCTAAATGCTTATTTCTTGTTGCTAATGAATGAATTACATGATAATCTAATGATCTTTTGGCCATGCTAATGATTTATTTGACTAATGATGTTTTGGCAGCAAGAATTCGTCTGGGTCGGATTTCTCTAAATTCCACCCTGACCGGATTTTCCCAGTTTACATTGTTTTCCCGGATTGTTCTATTTTTTTGGATTTTCAAAGATTGGCAATTTGGGGTGGATTTTAACCGCTTTATATGATTTTATGCTAACCTTTGGAATGGAATATGCATGATAATTGGATGCTTATGACGATCTTTTGTGAATGCAGGTCGAATCAAGCAGGGTTGTAGCAGGAAAGTCCAAAGGTGACACAGAGGGGTCCTCGATTTCAGAGGCAAAGAGATTAAGATTGGACACTAAGAGTCAGCTCCCTGAAAGTAAGATATCTTCCGTGTGGTCTAAAGTGTCTGATACCAATGTGGGAGCCTGGAGATACGAGGAGTTCAAAGAAAGAATGGCGTAGAAGGACCTGTCAGTCTTGAGACAGGGAATGATGAAATCCGGATTGGTGCATGTGGCAGGGTTTCCTCCGGCTATCTAGTGCTATGAGTTGATACTTGAGTGTGCCCGGCAATATGACTTCAACACCCAAAGGGTTTTCAGCACTGAAGGGAGAGTCTTGGCTAATTTCAGTCCTGTCTCTATTGCCTAGGCCTTTCACATGCCAGATTTTCCTTATGTGTGTGCTTTGAACATGGACATGGCCAGGACATATTATGAGAATGAGCCAACCAAAGCTCAATAGATGATCAATGCTTGGTTGGAGAAGCCAAAGTCACATTACTCTAAACTGCCCAAGCAATTGCATAGGATCAAATTTAGATCAGACATTTATGATGCAATTACATTTCTGAGCAGGGTGGCAGGATTGAAAAGTGTCGGAGTATTGGAGAGTTGGATGGTCCATGTGATCACCAAAATTGAACAAGGAACCAACTACCACTAGGCAGGACTTATCAGCACCATAATTGACAAACAGTTGAGGGATGTCCTAGAAACTAAGAGATTCACCATGTCCTCCTATGTCATGTATGTGTTGGCAAGATTCTACCCATACAGGGGTTTGAATCCACGAGGGACATTTGGACAGGACATAGTTTATGAGATCTATCCAGAATTGCACCTGGGACACAAAGATTACAGAAGGGCTAATGATGCATTCACAATGCACATCACAAGGATGCTTCAAAATGTTGAGCATGTCAGATTGTCGGATGAAGCAAAGGATTTGATAAAGAGATATGGGGCCTGGTTCATCCAGTTTCCTACCTTTTCTTACATTAGAATTGATGGATGTCCGGTTGCTCCATACAGGTTACCCAGGTACCCAACAGATCATATTGTGTTATTGGAAATTGTTAGGCAAATATGTGAATTTGATGCAATTGTCAAGAAGGAGAAGCATAAAACAGGTTTTGGTGGGGATTTCCCTCTTGGAATTGGTGTAGCAAAAGTATGCCCTTCCATCCAATTGGCACATGTAGCTAGTGATGAGTTGGCAGCTCATGGTTTCTCCTTCCATTCCAAAAGAACAAACTTTGATATCACTGGGGAAGCACAGAAGAAGGCCACTAAAGAGTACCGTCATAAAGATGACTTAGAAGACTATTGGGCCAACATTAAAGATGATTTAGAGGCGAGGAAGAAAAGGTACTCCAGGCTCCCTGTTGATGTGATTAGGCAATACAATGTCAAGCTAATCCCTGACCAACTGGAGGATGATGGAAACCTGGTACAAGATCATGCCTATGAATCTGTCAAGGATAGGTCAATCGGGGAAATAAACTGGAATGAGGATGAGGTCATAGAGTTGGAAGACCTAATGGCCTCGGTCATGAAATTTACTTCTTCATGGCTAAAGCATAAGATTTGGGAGTTGGAGAGTGAGAAGGTACCTTGTACCTTCAATTTGATGGGAAATCTTAACCCAATGTCTACTTCAGAGGAATCCAGGGAAGATGACCCCAAAGGGAAAACCAAAAAGAGCTCACCTTTCAAAATAAAAATCAGAGGCCCCAAAGAAAGTGAGTCGGAACCAAAAAGAAAGCCAAAAGGAAAGAAGAGAAGTCAAGCTTTGAAGATAGGCAGGTCCTCTGATGAGGAAGAGTTGGAAAAAGCAGAAGAAGAGGATGTTCCTCCACCACCAAAGAAGACCAGAACAACCAGGGCTTCAAAGAAGAAGGGTCAGGATACCTCAAAAGATGAGCCTCTGATTGTTGATGTGGAGAGTTCAGGAGAGAAGACAAAGGTCTATATGAGGATATCCAAGACTCCATCCCCTAAGGAGCCAATACAAAAGATGGACCCATCGCCAAAGATGCCAGCTGCAGAGCCATCTAAGGTTGTTTCTCCTCCACCAAGCGTGCCCGAGCAAGAAATTCTTGAGGAACATGAGACTAGCAGGGAGGCAGAGCCATTCAAGGAAGGGGAACTCTTTGGTGCGGCAGAAAAACTTGAAGTTGAAGAGGTAGAGAAGCACCCTTCCCCATTAGTGCAATATGAGGATTCTCCGGCAAGCAGCAGAGGAAACGAGTCACCTGAAAAGGAGAACATCCCGGTTAGAACCCCATCGCCAGTGCAGGAAGAGGAGAATAAAAAAGGTGATCAAGGTGAGCAGCTACCTGAAAAGGAGGAGGATAAGACAATAGAACAACAAGAAGAGGAAAAAACTGATGAAATCTAGGTAGAACCAGCTGTCCCAGATTGGCTTGAAAAGGAGATCACACGAAAGAAACAGGTAGTTGTTGAGGATACTCCTTTAGATTGGGATGAGATGCTGTCAAAGATTGGTAAAGGCGAGAAAAAGAAGGTAGCTAAAGTAGTTTCAAAGATAGAGAGGGATGAAGTGAACAACAGGGTCATCCACATTGCCACCCCTGCTGCAGACAAGACTAGAGAAGAGGTCACTGGTGAAGATTACAATGTACAAACTTTCAACCTTGGACCAACATCTATGGAGCAGGATATAGAGGAATATGAAGGGTCCAGTGCTGTAATAATTGGCAGACTAAGGAAGGAGACCCAGACCAAGCATGAGCTGAGGAAAGAAAATGAGAGACTTAGGAAATTCTTGGAAGATTTGATGAAACCCCTATAGTCTCTTCACCCATCTTCTTCTGCCACTCCTGGTTTCTTGCCCAAGGAAACCATTTCTAAAATCGAAAGGATGAAGGCCTCTGCTCAAACCACAACGGATTGGTTGAAGGATGTGCAGGTAAAAGGAGACAATTCCATTAAGGAGATCCTTTCAGTTGGAAAGGATGTAGTCAGAGCTAAGGAATTGCTAGAATATGTGCTATCCCAGGACAAGGAGGACATTGATCTTCTGCTGCAGAAATCCAAAGTCATCATGGGACATGGTAAAGATCAATTGGCTATGGATGGGATTCTTCCTTCTTCTAGATTAAATGAACCTTGGGAATGGTTTGAGGCTCTACAAATTCAGCATAAGGCCATGAGGAAGATTCAGAAGCCGAAGAAACAAATAGATGGCGATCTGACTGGAGTATATGAGGGATGCATTGCATTTTTTGAGGCATGACTGGTAGGAGAAAGATTGCTCCTAAGTACCTAAGCTTGGAACAGCTAAGGGAGTGGTGGCATGAATTTTATGCCCCAGATTCTGAGAATGTTATAACAGGCCACCAGCTAGATGATGCGGCAACATATTTGGCGATCATGGATAAGTATCAAGCCAACAAGGACGATTGGGATAAGACTGTTAAGCAGTCAAAGGAGGAGATTGGCTCCATAGAATGTCAGCTTAGGATATTGCCTTTTCCACCTGTTAATGAATTGGATAAGACATTTTTGAGGGTTCAGGGATCGTTGGCCCAGAGTAAGGATAAGGGAAGTGGTAGTTAATGCCTATTTTGAGATTTGTGCTTCCCTATTATTATAGGGCATATATTGAACCAGACTACATTGGGGACTGTGTCTAGGCTGACCTTGATGATATATGGCATTTAATGTGTGCCTTATTTTGAATTCCTAAGGCTGACTTGTTTTGGCGCTTGTTCCTATTTTTTAAATGTTTGGCTGGGCCGACATATCTTAAGAATTTGACATAAAAGGCATTCCTGCCTCATTGTAAGACATTAGACAAGAAGAGATTAGATATTAGAGATTAGAGAAAAGAAGTTAGAGCATTTTGTGAATTTCTTGAAGCAAGCATTGTAATTAGAATAGTGGAATTGTTGCAATATTCTGATGATCTAATACAATTGAAGACATTGTGGTTTTCCTGGTGAAATCTTTTGTATTGGTTTATCACGTATGGTTCTTGTTGTTCTATCTTTCAAATTGCTTGAAGATTTAGGGTTTAGTGTTCATAATTAAATTAGTTTTAGTTTAGTGAATGATGTTTATGATTTCATATTTGGAATGTTTGAAGCAATCTCTGGTCTATACTCCCAGTAACTATCTGATTATAGTAGGCTGGTAAAGTCAACTTGGACCATACATTTATGTGTGCTTAAGTTTGATTGTGGATGAATATCTATGATTTGAAAATCTATATACCTTAGAAGATTGCACTGTTCTTGTAATATTGCATTGTGGGTTAAGCAGGAATTGGTTGTTTGAGGTTGGTCCATTCCAGATATCTGTCATTTGCATTGTTCATTCTAAGCATATTTTAGATCTTATCATATCCTTGCACCATTATCTTTTGCTATTTCTTTATCATTTGGTTAGATTTAGGATTAGAGATCATCATATTGCAAAATCTGATAAATTGAAAGATACAGTTTGCTTGTAGTAAGGTCCCTTTGTGATTACCAGCATTTTCACATATTATCTGAGTTGTTTATGCATTGTCATGACCTGACACCCGAGAGACCTTGGGGTGATTTTTAGTAACTTGTTGTTGAAAATTACCTTTCAGGAGAGATAGACTATTGCATTCTGTTTGAGTTGTTGCTGTGCAGAAAACACCATCAACAGAGCTCTTAGATCATGTTGCTACAAAATATTTTTTTCACATTTATAGGTTCATTGTTAGGAGATGGTTATCTTTATGTTATTAGAGATGTTGATCCTTAGTTTAGCATGATACAAGTTCTCTTGAGACTAGGATGTGTGCATTGGTGCATGTGATTTCCTAAGAAGATATATTAGATCATGATGTCATGTTTGATTTTTTGATTTTGTGGTTGGAGCTTTGACATTGGTATTGTTAGTTCTCCTAGTATTTGAGTACACTGGTCATTTGATTGGGAGCTTCATGAGGGAATTTTGTTACATTTGGATCTTAGCATGGATTGAATTGTAGGTGCTCATGGATACTTGGAGACTTGGGTGAGTTTAGAGTTCTCTTGGGATTAGAGACATTTTCTTCAAATAGTAACTCTTTGGAGGTTTTAGTAGGAAGTTCACGAAGCTTTCACTTGGATATGGACATGAGTTCATGATGGACCTATAGAGGAGATTGTTCTTGGATTGATTCATGATGACTTGGTTATCCTAGAGGAGAATTTGCATTCCCCACTCTTAGTCTTCTAGGAGGTTTATCATTTGAATGGTATTTTCCCATTGTTGTTTTCAAATGCAATATTTTTTGTGCTTTATTTTCTCATGGGAATGAATCTTGAGCCATGGTGATTGATTTTGGGAGACTCATTTGAGCATTATTTAGCATGAGTTTTTATTGCTTTGTCTTTTCATGGATATGGATCTTGAGATATGGTTAGTTGGTTCTAGAGGGTTAATTTGAGGAATGTTAGCATGATTATCTCCTTATGCATGAGTTTATTTATGATGCCATGTCCATTGATGAGGAGTTTTAGGAGATGTTTATTGAGTCAATTTCCTTTTTATGGAATACATATTTTGAGTGTGGTTTCCTTGGTTAGAGAGGGTTACATCTAAATTGGAATTATATATGATACATATGTTGTTGGCATGTTTTTACTGATGTTGTTGATACCTAGGAGGTATGGATGGTTGGATGTATTAACATGTGTTATGGATGTTATTTTTGATCATGTGGTTTTTTACCTTTGATAGTATCTTGGGTCCTTTGTTATCACTTGGATTTGATGCTTGTGCTATTTGGATTGGTGCATCTTCACCTTGGTTTGTTCCTTTTCTTTCATAGGTGGCATGTTGGAGGATTAGAGGAGTTCTTTCTTGAGATGGCGGTCACTTTGGTTTTATTACAAGTATCCTAACATGGAGCAAGAGAGCATGTTGAAGATTCATGTAGTTTCATGTATGGCTATGATGATGTATTAACTAATAACTATAAAAAAATGAGTTATTAAAAGCTACGTAGAAAAAATCACAAATTATTTCTTATATTTTTAAAAATATGTATTTATAATCTACAAACTTGATCTCAAAAATCACCAGTTCACGTCATCTTCAAGTTCTTCTGTTGGTGTAAATAAAGTATTATACCTAGTTAATTCATTACTAGGGGACTTATTTATATGTTGAGTTTACTTAGGTCCTAGGAATCTTTCTAGAAGGTGTTAGTTGTCATTAGTTGATATCTTATTTTTTGACTTATAACACATGTGACCTAGGTAGTTGTGATAAGTTGTCTCATGTCATATGATTAAGACACTTGTCATAATCTTATGACATCTTGTATCTCACTTTGGCTACATAACCAAGGGGTCTCTAATACATTGAATCGTATTTGCATAATTGATAAGAATACAATTTATTCTTGTCACATTGATATTCTCTCTTTGTGCTTTCCACTTGGCCTCTAGATCTTGGTAGGTTATCTCCATAGTCAATTCTCACATGGTATCAGAGTAGGTTGGGTGCCTTTGGTTAGCCATTTTTTGAGAGGTCTTCGTAAATCTTGAATAGTTGAGTATGCTCTTCTCTTGCATCGTATGATGATTTAGAGAATTAGAAAAAATTGAAAGAAATACCAGATTTGGGGGGTTCTTCTTTGCAGCTCTTTATTGCAGGTTCAAATTGGAGCTTGTTGGTGCAAATTTGAGCTCACCATTGAGTTTAGGAGGTTTGAGAAAGTTGGTTTTTCCTTTTGTTTTGTTCAAATCGAACATATGAGGCCAAATCTATAAGGGTTTAAAGTTGAAGAGTAGTTGCCAAATCCAAAAGGTAGCTGCATTTTAGGAGCATTTTGGGTCAAATCTGACCTTGCCAATACATCTAGAAGGGCTAAAAACCCTAAGATCGATTGTTAATTCATCCAAATTTGAGTAGTTGTTCATCGAGGCAAAAAAAAATTGCATAAGGAGTCGTACGACCCCCCAAATCGTCATTATTACAGTGGTACAATTTTTCAAAAAAAATATTTATTGATTGAAATTTTTTAATTAAAAACTTGTATTTTCAATTGATTGTATTGTTTTTTTTTTTTTAAAATAAAAATTAATTGAAAAATCAAAAAAAGGGGAAAATATAAGTCTATGGACTTTTTTACAATCCTTAGACGTACTCTGTATAGTAGCGTACTGTGACAATGTGAAGTCGCCACATGGAAAAAGCTTAATCACCCAAGCGGGCCCCTCCTCCACATAGACCCACCAGTAATATAAATAATTCGAACAATCAAATAAATTCATGGGAATTTGAAAATATTCGGCGGTGGTACAAACCAGACGGACTGATCAAAGTCAAAAATTGGCGAACTAAAAACAAATATTCTGCCACCGGTAAGGCATATTCTAGGCCAAATTTTGTCAACGACTCAAAGGAAAATATACTTTTTGATGAGCCAAAGATCGTCAATTTTAAGCTAGTGATCGGGTGATGTCAGCGCCACGTCAGCATTTAAAAAAAAAATTGCCCCCCTCTCCAATGAACTTTTTGATTTTGCAAGCAAACTTTAGAGGGCCATAACTCAGTCATTTTGACTCCCTTTTTTGAGCAATATTTTTTGGTTTGAGCTAATTTTTCACGCTCTTCACAGTGGTATAATCATATTTTGATTTTAGTGCCTATATTTTCCATAAATTGCATATTTTCATAGGTGTTGCTACTTTGTCCTCATTTTGGGAACTTTAGGAGCTCATATCTCTCTCCTATGGTAACATTTTTGGGTGCAAATTTTTTTTAAAGTGCATAATTTTTTGTATACTTTTTAGTGGTATGATCATATTTATCTCATTTGTACCAAAAATTATACTTGATTTTTTGGCCTATTTTTGGAATTTGCATGTACCAAGATCAAAGTCCACTTCACTATTTTTGGCAAGTGGCAACTATAAACACACTACTCATAAAGTGCTAAGCTCATATATTGTTGGGAGGGTTCTTTGATTGAGTGAATTTGGGGGGATTCTTCTTATGGTTGTGGTTGCATTCCTCTTGATTTGTGTTCTTTCCTTCTTGTTTCATCATGGAGCCATCTACAATTCAACTTCTAACACCTTACAACTATCCTAAATGGAAATTTGAAATGAATAAATTGTTAAGAGTAAAAATATTGTATAGGATAGTTCATGGTCTTGATGGTGAACCAACAGATGATGAAGCTAAATAGAATAAGTGGTCAATTAGTTGTGAAGAAGCCATTGGCTATTTGTGCTTGTATTCTCTCCTGAGTTATTGTTTCACATTGAGAACTTGGATACACCTATGGCTATGTGGACTACATTGTCAAACTTATTTGGGCAAATAGATGAAATTCAAGGACATTTATTGGAGAATGAATTAATCAGTCTCAATCCATGTAATTTTGACAACATACAGGACTTCATCACCAAATTCAAGTCACTAAGAACACAACTGAAGGATTGTAAAATTGAGAAATAAGATACACAATTATTGTTGTTCTTTCAAAGCTAGGACCTAATATTCAGTGTTTGTGTCTACTTTTTATCTATAAAGAATGCCTTTAGGATTATTTTAAGATGCCTTCCTTTGAATATTTTGCTATGTAACTCACTAGGGAGCAAGATAAGCTTATTCAAATGCATCCTTTGAAGCCTTCAAAATCCCATGCCTTGATTGCAAAGGATGAGCAGTTTTCAAGTGGCAAAGAAAATAAAAAGAACAAGCTTAAGAAGAACACACAATCCACTACTAATCCCACAGAAGAACATAAAGATCTTCATCTTCAAAAGGGGTAACATCTAAGAAGGAGAGGTCTACTTTTGCATATTGCAAGAAGGAAGGACATGAAGAACACTATTGTTATAAGGATATTGATGAGTTGAAACATCTCAAAAAGAATCACATTGACTTATCTTCTAGAATGTCTGAACCTAGAATGTCTGAACCTTCTTCTCCTCCTTCTTCAAAATAGTCTAAAAAGGACAAAGGTCAAGCTTCTACATCAAGATATAAAGGACATGCTCTTTGTGTTCTTCCAAGTCATGAATCAGGGAGATGGCTTCTAGATTCAGGAGTATTTCATCATATGGCATCTTTGCAGTCTATATTCTCTTCTTTTCAGCCTTGTACTATGTCTCCTATTTTGATGGGAAACAATACATACATTCGTGTACTTACGAAGGGATCTATTAGTTTTGGGGACAACACTTTTAGGATGTTTTGTGTGTTCCTCATTTGATGGACAATCTTCTTTCCATATATCAAATTACACATGATGGAGATAAAAGAACTGTGGAGTTCACACCTAATTCAGTCATCATTCGAGACTTAGAGAGTACAAAGATCATTGATACTGGGATGGTTGATCATTCATCTTGGTTGTATACCCTTGCAGATTTTGTTTTTGATGGTGATATTGTTCCTTTGACTATTGATCACACTTCAAGTATAAACCATGATTTAGAGGAGACATTTGGCTTCTTGAACATGGGAGTTCTCACATCAAATCCAATTCTTGAGTCATGCATTTCATCTCCTCCATCTTCTCTCTTATGGGGGGATCTTTTCCCTCACATGGAGTTTTGGCCTTCTCAGCATCATTAAGAGCATTTATTTTTTGTATCTTTCATCTCTCTTTTGGGGAGGAGTTTTTCCCACTAGGTTTTCTCCTTTTCTCCTTTTGTGAGAGATTTTTTTTGCATTTATACATGGGTACCTAACATGGTCTAGTAGTCGAGACCCATCCTTGCATCTTTGTGTTATTTGCATAATAATTTTCTACTCCCTAAGTTACACTTAAGGGGGGTGTTGGTGTAAATAAAATCTTGTACCTAGTTAATTTATTACTAGGGGACTTATTTACATGTTAAGTTTACTTAGGTACTAGGAATCTTTCTAGAAGGTGTTAGTTGCCATTAGTTGTTATCTTATCTTTTGATTTGTAACCCATGTGACCTAGGAAGTTGTGATAAGTTGTCTCATATCATATGATTAAGACACTTGTCATAATCTTATGACATCTTGTATCTCACCTTGGCTATATAACCAAGGGGTCTCTCATACATTGAACACACAACATGAATCATATTTGCATAATTGATAAGAATATAGATTATTCTTATCCTATTGATATTCTCTCTTTATGCTTTCCATTTTGCCTCTAGATATTGATAGGCTATCTCCATAGCCAATTCTAACATCTTCATGGTTTAGTTGCTATAGATGTCAAAAAGTGAAAATTTAGTGAAAAATATTGATTTTGATGTCCTACTTTAACCAAAAAGTGGGACACACTATTGTGGGATCATACATGTTATAAGGTAGAGAAAATATAAATGAATATACCTTAAATAATGTATACTAAATATCAATATAATATCATATTGATGGTGATTCTAGATCCAATAGGTCTTCAAGGAGAACAAGTAACTTAAGCCAATGATAGTATCGTGTTGTGTAAGGTAAAGAAAATATAAACCAAGATGTCTTATATAATGCATACTAAATATCAATCTCTCATGATAGTTTATGTTAGAAGGTAGAGAAAATATAAACCAAGATACCTTAAATAATGTTAGTGTAAATAGTGTCTTTACATATCTAGTTAGGATAGATCACCTTTCTAATATTAACCTATTCACACTTATAACTTAAGTTTACTTAGGTTTCTTAGGATTTTGTCTCACTTCATAGCATTAAGACATGTGTCCTCATCACTTGAGACACCTATTGCATACATACTTGCCACTTGCACCTTTGGAGGAGTAGTCAGAGTTAGTGATTTTTTAGTATTTATTGACTAATAGTTGAAATTTGGGAATCCAAATTTGGTTAATAGTTCAAGGTGTAATGCAACTTGAATCAACATATTTTTACAAAAGTTTGTTTTAGCCTTATTCAAATTACCAAATATTTTTTTAACATTGTAACTTAAAAATTTGCTACAGTATTCGATACAAAATTGAATTAGATTTGCCTAAATTTTATAAGTTATAGTAGAAATTTAAATTATTTCGCCAATAGCATATCATAATTAGTAGTTTCTTTAGGGCCATATTTCCAATCTTAATTGTCACCATTGGTTTAAAATATAATCTAACAATCATCATTTTATTTTACGAAGTAAAATGTATCCCCAATCTATAATTCTCATGGAGCCTAAAATTGCTTTTAAATCATTGATCTTAGAAAAAAATTGGGTCCCATGAGAATATATATACTTATACACCTTGATTCAATTAGATACATATATGTAGATAGTTTAGATAAATGTTTTGGAGGTTTTGAAACTTGTGTTTGAGTGCATGTAGTTTATGAGATATATTTTGTTGAGGCTCAAGCTAATTTTTTGACACTCTAAATACAACTCTAGATAGGTTAGCAAACTAAATATGAAGTTTAAACAAGATTGGTCCTCAAAAGAATCATGTTTTGATTTTTATTATTTCCCTAAGGTTATAGGTCAAAGTCTAAGATAGGACACAAGTCAATTCTACTTCTTATTATCTTGGTTGAGAGAGATCTTGGTGTGCTTCGTATAGGAAATTGTAGTCCTTTAGTGAGCAAATTTGATTTAGTAATTAAGTCTTATATTTGTTTTATAGTTAGACATTATATAAGTCTTATCTATTACATAACTATAATAACCTAAGCATTGCCCCTAAGTAGTTTGTTTAGTAATGTGGAGTCCATTATAAGAGTATAATTAGATTGATAATATTAATCAACTCTCTATTAATTTAACTAAGCATCATTAATTTTATACATGAACATGTTAGACTAAATTAAACTCATCATTATATTAATGAATCATATTGGATAAAAAATAATTCACTTTATTATTTCAAAAAAAAAATCAAAGAATTACAGTTTAATTGATTAAATTCAATATGATTCAAAAGTATCAATGAACCAAATTCAACCATAAAAACTAAACCAACAAACATTAATTCACAAAATCATTCCAAACTTCATACAAATACATCTATTTTTATTTTCATCCTCATTTATATGATTCTTCTATAATTCTATAACCTTCCCTAATATTTATTATATAAACAACTTTCTAATATACTTCTTTTTGAGTGAATATTTGGTATATACACATCACATGATTCCTACTTCTATAGCTTTCCTATACTTTTAAATTGAATATTTGTTACATCCAACTTTCAATAAAACCTAGGAAATAAAAGTAAAATAATTTCAGAAACCTAAAATTCATGGCAGGTGATCTTCTTACCTTCCCATGATAAGGTATCATCACATCAACTTTTAGAATTTTCCCTGAAGTTCGCGTGAGGAGAGAAACTAGTGACAAATTCCCAATTCACTGTGTTCTTCTGCGCCATCGCCAACAAAACCTTCCTCCTAACAGACAAAACATGGAAAGGGATTTCCACCCAAGAAAAACAACTGTTAACCCAAAAGCAAACAATTGAGTCTTCAACACGCATATTTACCACCCAATTTACGTCCTTATCTTCTTTTTTAAAAAAAAATAAATTAATGCATACCATGCCAAAGTCTTTTAAATTTCCGTCACTCACCCATCTCTGCCGTGTCTCTGCTTTAACTTCCAAAAGGTCTCGTGTTCGAGTCTCTGGAAATGGCCACGGAAATCCAGATGAGCGGTGCGGAACAAGGTGATTCAGCAGTTGCACAGAAATTGGAGGCTACGAAGAAATACAAGAAAATAAAGAAGGTGAAGATGCTTTTAATCTCAGCCAGCACAGCGGCGGTTTTAGGATTCCTGCTGCTGGAAACGGTAAAGCCGCCGCCTTTGCGCTTCTTGTGGATCATCTGCGGCAGCTCCCGCTCGATGTTCATTCTCTCGAACATCATTATTCTTATTCTGAACATCAATTCGGGAATGTTAACTGCTCAAAATGGCAGCTTCGATTTATACGCAGAGTATGTCAAGAAAAGCGCGGAGAACAGAGCAAAGTACGAGCTCTTTACCGATTCCACCGGCCAGAGAGGTGACGTTGCCCCCAGGAAATATGAGCGCAGCCGGTCAGAGATCGTGAAGGCGACAAGCGTGAAGAAATTTAGTCGCTCCGATTCAGCCATTAGCCGTAAATGTCAAGACCGACTTAATTCTCCTTCGACTGGAATTATCTCTGATGAAGAACTGAACAAGCGTGTGGAGGATTTCATCGCTAATTTTAACAGGCAGCTGCGCCTGCAGAGGCAACAATCTTTGTACGGCTGAATGTAAACCAGGTCGCTTTAAAAATCTTTGGTTTCTTGTAAAAATATGTGAGCAATTTGCGAAGGTAAATGTTGCATATGCATTAGCAATGTAGATCTAGTCTGAGCTCTGTTTTTCATGTAAAATCCCCTGTTTACTTGTCTTGCCGTAAAATCTGAGAAACACAAGGTTTTCTGTGTATAACTTCTGTTCATTCAACTGCAAAAAATCTGAGAAACACTAGGTTTTCTGTGTATAATTTCTGTACATTCAACTGTAAATCAATTCAGATATTTTTGTACAGTTACCAGTTTGATCTGGAAAGAAAAAGATTTCAGTGTTGTTGTGATAATACAGTTGGCATTACATATTTTTTATTTTTGTACTTTTCTTCTCAGTTTAAACTCTCAGCTTAATGGAAAATATGAATACCAGTAGTTTAGCACATCAAATACAGACTCTGGCAAAGCTGAGTACTCTTAAACGTTCGCCATGTCAGAAAGATAAGCTCAAACCCTTTCAGAGGCATTTAATGTATACAGTTTATTCTGTACAGAAGTATTTCATTACATAGATTTGTCTGGTAAAAGTTATATGGAATTTTTAGACCTATAATTATACAGAAATTTCCAGATTATGTTGAAAGAGGATAATCCTTTTATAAAATATGTAACGCTGTCAATGAGATAAAATATAGATAAAGGATTCAATAAAACAGAGCAGTATTTCGTATAATATCAAGAAAAAAATCTGTCTTTTTTGTATTTGTTTTTGTGTATTTATTGTAGACAATTGTATATTTATTTAAGTGGATTTAATAGAATTAATAGTTTAAAAAACAGAGTATTAGTTGTAAAAAACAGAGTACATTCAAAAATGTCATCAAAATTCAAAAACATTAGCACAACAATTAAAGTCGTTAAATCTTTAATAAAGATGAGGTTTCACCTCCTTTTTACCATGGAATTGAAAATAAGATTAAAATATTTTTTATATAAGAAGAAAAATAGTGAATTATATAACTTGATAAAGGGTTGGTAGGGGTGGTTTACAATGATACATTTAGATTGGCAGTGGATTGATGGGATGGGAAGATTAGTTCATGACAACAACATTTATGAATGTGTAGGGTTAGTGGCGAAGGGATTTGTTCATGATTGTTTTAGGTTTGTGATGGCTTCTTTTTCTGAAGAGTGATGTCAACAAGGGACAAGTGCAACAAGATAAGGAAGATAAAGACGGTAAAGGGGAAAGATGTCATGTGTAAGAAGGGGTATAAGAGGAAGTAGCAGTCCTTAGGAGAAGAGATGATTATGGATTCCATTGCTTTCATGGAGAAAGATATTCAAAATCCTAAGATTTGGCACTAGGTGGTGTGTATTTGGGAGTTGGCTAAGGATATTGATAGTGCTCCTTGTGTGACATTCAAGAGGCCATCGTAAATCTGTTGCTTGACTTGAGCCATACCTATGGAAGGAAATTTGTTTTTAATTTGATGCAAACCCTCAATTGTGTCTCATTGTTATCAAATATTGTTAGTTCCTACCTTTCTATGATGACATTGAGAATGTGGTTAGTCAAGCAGAGGTATACTTCAACTATGTTTTGGAACATCTTCGGCTTCAAGCAAATTCACCATCAACAATTCACCATCAGAAAATTTACTGCTTGAAAGCTAACCGCCATGACAAATTCACCTCATGGAAAATTCACCACCAACAATTCACTGTCGTGAATAATTCATCGCATTAACATTTTTTAATATATATTTCCAAGACCTTGAGATTTCTTTTTGCAAAAGAATAATTTCCAATAGTACAATAATAAAAATGACTAATATTGTTGTATAATTGGTCTACTTATAATTAAATAAAATATATTAAAAAATGTTTTCATTTTTATTATCATAAATCAAATTTTCTAATTGTATATGCGATGAATTATCCACAGTGGTGAATTGTTGGTGGCGAATTTTCCATGAGGTGAATTTGTCATGGCAGTAAATTTTTTGGTAGTGAATTGTTGGCGGTTAATTTTCCTAGAGCCAACATCTTCGCACAAGCAGACATCATCACTCACATATGCCTATAATGTGAGATGGAGGAGATTGTGAAGATTATAAAGATTCTCCTTATAGAGGAGACCATTCTTGGTTTTTCTTGTTGTTATGATGACAAGGAATCCAATGAGGTGGTGGAGATTACTCCCCTAGGTAAGCTTGTCCATTGTGAAAAATGTTGTTTTAAACATTATAACAATTTAGGAAATTTGAATGGATCAAGGCCTATGTTATTTGTCTTAGCGCCTACTATATTCTAGGTGTGTTTAGGCTAGGATGGTGATTTGAGATTTTTTTTTGGACTTCAATTGTGGTGGGTATGGTTTAATATGGGTTAGTCGGGTGGATTGGTCAGTTTTTGCTAGTTTTATTTCTTGGACTCTCTATTAAGGTAATACAATATATGTTTATGTAAGGTAGGGGGACCAACCACACCAAGGCTCCAGGTCATAGAGAGCCGAGAGCAGAAGGTTGTCCTATCTTAACTCAAGCTAAACGGGTGTTTAGGTCAAGGACAGATAATTAAGAGCACTCTCAAGTGCTTTTGTCACTCTATCGATCTGAGTACTTAGATGAGACTAGACAAGCCGGTTTCTGGAACCTAGACCATACCCCAAACAACTCTCTGCTCGAGGACAACAGCACGGATCTGGGATTACAATGCGACACGCTGGTGTCTCTCTAGTGCACTGGCATTCGCATGGCCAAAAAGTGAAAAGTATAGCACGAAAAGCCAAAAAACCTACTGGCAGCCTAGCCAATAAGATTTAATGAACTAAATAGAATAACAAACTATAGGAAATGATTGTAAAAGATGGTAAAGGAGATGATGAAAACAAAGGTGATGAAGACCGAATCACTGCATGTCCAGTTCGCCAACAGGCTCCATGCACACATACACCTACACACAACCAAGAGAGGAAAAATGTTGGGCTTGTATAGGGGTTTGCCTCAATCAAACCCCCACTTTGGTATTTCCACCTCCACGGATAGTCAGGAAAGCCACGCAATAGAAAATGCGATAAAGAGTACAATGGAAACAAACTGAACAATCACAAAAGCACTATGCTATGTAAATCAATGAGCAATATCACCTTCTCAATCGAGGTGCCCTCAAGCACGTAGAGGAGAGAATGCGAGCAAGTGGCAATGTCTACACTATCGCAACAATGAAGAAGCAGTCCCTTAGGACACCAAGTCACAGCTCCAATGGTGCAAAAAGTGCAGCAAGATGAATGGAATTGCTCAAGGAAAATGTTGTGAATTGCTAAGAGAAATAATTCGAATGCTCAAGAAATCGTAGAAGTATGAATGAATTTGAAATGGATGCATTTGAAGATCAAAATGAGAGAGAAAGAGTCACTTTCGAGCCGGTTGGTCGACAGAGGCGTTACATTTCATCCCCCAGTGAGGAGTGTAATGTCCCTACAGACTCCAAAGGCAGGAATCTGTTAGGGAAGGCAGTGCGCCACATAGACGTCCATGTGTTGCACTCGTGTCCCTGACAAAATTCCCCCACCGACATAAAAGACAGGCACCAAGTGGATTCATTGCGGATGGGTGATGTGGAATTTCGCAATTAGGTTTGATTTTCTAAGGTGGAGGGATGCAAAAAGGGAATTTGCAAGAGGGGTGCAAATTTGCTCCTATACAGTTTATAATAGATTGTTTTGATGACATCAACATTTCATCAATCCCATGTGGTAGTTGGCAACTGTGGAACGAAGGGCTTTGGCTTTCGACATCCAAGTATAACCCTTTTTTTATGAGCTCCTAATCCATTTATCAAGTTAATTTTGAACTTTTTTTAAGGTTAAATTTTTAAAAAATATTTAACAAATTTTATATAATTTTTTTCAATTTCTAAAATATATATACCATCTATTTTCATATAGTTTTTCATCTAAATTATTTTAGATCTATTTATTATTTTTTTATGAAACCATTGCCTAAAAGAACAATTAAAGTATTTTGAAAGTGTAATTAAAAGAATTTAAACAAAGCTTTTGTTGATAAGTAGGAGGTAAGTGTAATTAAAATAATTTAAACAAAGCTTTTGTTGCTTTGAATAAGGTTTGCACAACAGTTATGTCTATTGCAATCATTCAATATGCTTCCTTGTTTCATTGTGGCCACATTTTGAATTGAGGAACACATATGGTCATTAAACATCTTTTTCAAATATGTTTTTTCTTTCAAATGTTTTTTATTGTATATAAATGAATTATTTTTAATACAATAGAAACAAGTGTTATAACTTATTATATTAGTTTATACAAAAAATAATAATTTATTATTGTTATTGAATTAATAAGATAATTTAATTTGGAAGAATATTTTAAATATATAATAAATAATCTAAAATAAAATATTGTAAAAGTATATTTAATTTAAAATAAAGTTTAAAAATTTGTTAAAGAATTAGTTTGAATAAAATATATCTAAATATCTTAATTTATTTTTAATAATAATTTTTTTTAAATAAATATCTTAATAATAATTTTTTTTAAATATCTTTAAATTATGGTGTTTGAAATGGTAGTTTATCAATTAAGTTTAGTGGTGAAATTTGTATATCAATACCAATTCTTAATTATTTTGAGGATTATTGCGATAGAATGGTTGAATATAATTATATATTGACAAATGATAGGTTTTTTAAAGTTGGACTCATCTTCCATTCCTTTTACACATATTCTTATGTATTTGACATTATCTGATATGTAGTTGCATGCATTTTTATACAGTAGGCATTTGTTTCACCTATACACACACTTACTCTTATACATTAGCTCATTATTTTAACACTTTCAAATTCAAAATTTGACAACTCCCACCCATCTCATCTCACTTCTAGTATGAGTAGACTTAGTATATGGTTTGCATGATTACTTGGTATATTTTGATATATAAAGACAGTCAATGTGCATTCATTTATGTAAGAGATGGCGTAGAATGCTCTAATACCATGTAAGAGTTGAAGATTAGCTCAACACCCAAGACCACCTACAAAAATAATGAAAACCTTCTACAAGAGAGTATGCAAGAATATGAGCTTGCTTGATATTAATATCTATCAAAATGATGATGAGGTATGAAGTATGTTACATATGTGTACAATGACCTCCCTTATATAAGCAAGGTGAGGAATAGGATTGAACATGATTGTGGCATGTGTCAAGTAATCCTATGACATGAGATGACTAACAAACTAACTACCTAGGAATCATGCATAAAAGCTAGATAAGATAAGTTCTAGAAAAGCCAACTAAGACTTCTAAAAAGAATCTTATATCCTAAGTAAAACTTAATCATGTGAATAAGTCCCCTAATTACCTAGTGAGATAAATTACTAGGTACAATACTTTAATTCACACCAACACCCCCCCTTAAGTGCAACTTAGGGAGAAGATTATTATACAAATGATGCAAAAAGATGCAAAGATGGATTCTGGCTACTAGGCCATTTTAGGTACCCATGTACAAAAGCAAAAGAAATCTCTCACAAATGGAGAAAAGGAAAAAACCTAGTGGGACAAAACTCCTCTCCAAAAGAGAGAAAAAAAGAATCAAGTGAGGAAGGATGGAGGACTCCATGATACCCTCTCCAATTACACCATCCATCACACATATACATTACAATCAATAGCCACCCCATAAGAGGGAAGTAGAGAGACTATGTAGGCCCCCCATAATGTGTGATCTCTTGCAAAAACGGTAAGTGACTAAAGACAAAACATAATCCAATGTTGACAAACAACTTGTCTCCCTTTTGGAAGAAACAAAACCAAGTACAAATGCAAGAATGCTTCCCATTCTGGATAGAAATTGAAGAAAGTAAGCATGAATAGGTATGATGATGATATCTCTAAAAATTGTTCATGTGTCTCCTTGGCCACTAAGGACGAAGATGCCACTATCAAATCAGGTACATGCCTTATCAAAGAAGAATGTGACAAATCAGGACTATATGGAAACTAATGTTGAGCAAGATCCAAAGACAAATATGGTTTGATAACATCTGTGCAATGGTTGTCATCAAAGAGGAGAGATCACCCCTCAAATGTGTCCTCCAAATTTAAAATGTGAGACTCCACAAACAAGGATGCAATGCTTGATAAATAGGAATCCCAATAAGGAAGAAAATAAGATACTTGGTGAAATGAATCACTGGAGGTTCTCAATGAATCATCAACACAATATGTATGGTCTTGTTGAACAGGAATGTTAGGAGCTTCAATCAATGACTTTGCACAAGGAATCACTGAAGGTGAAGGTACAACAACTGTCTCTAATAGAGAAGAAGGAGCATCTAAAGAACCCTTTTCATCCTCATCTGAAGATTCAAAGCATTCAAACCCTTGCATAGTAGCATGATCATAGGGTATCTTATTTGAAGAATGAAGAGGCATAGGACATTCTGAATCATGATCATCTAGGAATGGTGGAGTATCAAGATCTCCATATATCTCCCAAATTTTAGTCCAAAGAGTATTCAAGGATAATAAAAATTAGTGAATTTCAAATTTTCATCATCAACATGCATTGCAATAAACTCTAAGACATCATACATTCTGCAACTCCAGGAAATTTTTTGTATACCTTTATCTAGAGGGGGAATAAAACTATACAAATGTGGCAACAACTGAAGTGATTGGAGATGGTTCATGATGCCATCTCTCCATTGTTTATAGTTTCCCCTTTCCAACATAATTAGAGAAGGATGAAATGAAAACCCCATAATGAACTATGATAGATCTCCATAATTAAAAAGACATTAACTGTCAACAGCAATTAGAAACTCCCAAATCTGAAAATACAATTGAAAATGAAGGCCCCCCCACAAACAAAACTTCTCTAGGAGACAGGATGTACAAGTTATGAACCAGAAAGAAAATATGCAAAAATATGAATAAATGACACTTGGAGCTAAATCTAAAAAAAGTACACGAATGAAATGAAAGAGCTCCTGAATACCTTCCAAATGCAACTTGAATCACCAAAATCAGAGAAACTGGCAAAAATTTATGAGCTCAGAGGTCCAAAGGGGAGATATGACTTTAGTTTCCAATAAAATGTACCAACAAAAAAAATTGGCAAAAATAATTGCACCACTGCAAAGTACACAAAAAGAGCTTTCCATTGATGTCTTATTTGCATAATTTCGATATCGTGGCAGAAAGTTATGCAAAATTGAAAAAAAGGTCTACTTGGAGGACCTGCCAGAGTAAACAAGTGAAAAAATGAAGGCTAATTGGGCGCAAAAAATTAGCCCCTCTGAGCTAGCTCTTATTTTTGCATGTGACTTGGGCTCTAGCTGGCAAAAATAATAGCTTGCTGCTAGGAGCCCGCAGCGAAGCAGCGGAGTTTATGTTGCAAGTATGTGCAGTTGGTGTTGTCATTGATGTCAACAAGCTTTGGTGTGTCATTAGTGTCAACTTTATGGGTAGGAGATTATTGCAAGGATGTGCAGTTGGTATTCAATTAATGTTGTCTCTGATGATGCTTTGATTAGTTGCATTATGTTGTCATTAGTAAGCTACTGGTGTCAACCTCTAGTGTTGCTTTGATAAGCTTATGTCTATGGATGAATGGTTGAGTTGCTATGATGTAGTTGGCTTGGTGGTAATGAGGAAGTCATAAAAATGTTGAGGATGTGTCTCTGGTGCTTGGTTTCCAAGTGCTTTTGAGAAAATTTGATTAAAAGAGGGAAATAGTGTGTTGCAATGGTGTTCTATGTTGTAGAGTAGCATTCTATTTTGGCTCCATATTTCTTCTATGTTAAAGATCCACTTGTGCGGTTTTGATATGTTGATCAGAGGTGTTGCATTCAGAATTTGATGTGTTGGATCATTGTGTAGAGGAAGGTTTGGTCACCAGTGTGTGAACTGTGCATTACAAAGATGTTTGGGGGAAATGTTTTTGCTCTACATTTCTCGACAAGTGTGTGAATTGTGCATTACAGAAATGTTTGGGGGAGATGTTCTTGCAGATCTAGAAGGGTGCTAATAGTGTGTATATCTTTCTTCAGTTGAAATTGTTTGAGGTTTGGTTCTTTGGAAGTCAATTTCTTGAGCTACAATGTATGGTAGACTTATTTGAGTGTACTGGGTGTGTAAATTCTTCAAGTGAAATTTGTTGTGAAGGAATTTGTTGGATTTCAATATGTTTGTGGAATATTATAGATCGTGTTCAATTGTGGTGTGTGGTCCATGATTCATCTTTGGATTTGAGGAAGCATGTACTTAAATGATAATGGTGTTAACATAGGTTCAGCCAACCTTGGGTATTTAAACTAATTATGGAATTGCTTTGGTGTTTTTGGAAGCATTGTGTGGTGTGAATGAGTGGATTTAAGTCCTAGATAAGGTGTGTTATGTTCCGCCTTCATTCCTTTCCACCACGGGAATGCTTTGGTGCCGACCTAATTTGATTTTACATGATTGAGATGCATAGCCAACCTTGGAGAATATTTTAAAAGATGAAGATGGTATAATTATAAGTTGAGTTGTCAAGGGATGATAAGATAGATGTGAGTGATGTGAATGATGTGAATTGCAGAGTTGTGAGGTGTGAATTTTTGCAGTGTAGTGTGATCTCTCATGTGTTAGATTACTAGATGTAATGAGCAGAAGGTGTCTACAATCTTCAGTAAGACTATGAAGGTGTTGGTGATGTTGTGGTGGAATTTTTTGTTGCATTAAAACGGATTTCTCACTGTAACACTCTTCTCTATCTTCTTTTCTATAATGGTAGTGATCCATTCTTTCTTTTGGGCAATGATCCCTCTAGCAATGAGCCCTTTGTAATTAGTGTTGATATTACTTTGTATTGTGAGCTAATCCTCACCGTGGTTTTTCCCTTCTTGGGTTTTCCACGTAAATCTAGTGTTTCCTTGTGTATGGTGCTGATTTGGTTATGTTTTTGCTATTTGCTTTCATGATAAATCATATTAAGGGTTAATTGAATTAATGTAGATCTAAATGTTTGTGAAGGTTTTGAATTTTTAAGGTACAGTTGATTCACCCCCTCTTAGTTGTCTTGTGCATTCAACAATTGGTATTAGAGAAAGGTTCCTTAGAAGAAATCTTAACCGCTTGAGGTAGATCTGGGATGGCACACAAGAAAGATGTTCCTTTATTTGATGGATCATATTATGCATTCTAGAAGATAAGGATGGAAGGTTTTCTGGTTTCTCTTGGATTTGAAATCTTGAAGTCTATTGAGACTAGATATACTATACTTGTAAATGGTCCAAACACTACTGATGAGATCAAGGCCTATGAAAACAATGGTAAAGCAAGGTATGCTCTCTTAAGTGGTCTTGTTAATTCTGAATTGGTGAAAGTTATGAATTTGAAAACCACTAGAGAAATTTGGGTAAAGTTAGAAACCATTTATGAAGGAGATGATAAGGTCAAGCAAGCTAAGATGCAAAATCTGAAGATCATGCTTGAGACCCTATGAATGTCTGAAGATGAAAACATCACAAGCTACTTGCAAAAGGTGGATGAAGTTGTCAATGGCATCGAAGTTCTTGGTGGAGAACTGAAAGAAGAAGTGGTAAAGAAGGTACTCAGAACTCTTCCTAAATTTTGTAGTCATAAAGTTTTTGTTGTTGAGGAATTACAAAATTTGAATAAATATATTAGAGATGAGTTGTATGGTTCTTTAACTACTTTTGAAATGAGATAATTTGGTACAAGTAATGCAAAATTTGAGGATAATTTTAAGGCTGGAAAATCAGAGAAGACTATGGAATCAAATCAAGAGGATCTTGATGATGTGGAAGTTAACTTTGTAAGAAGAATGAAAAAGGGTACTGAAAAGTATAGAGGTAAGTTACCTTTCAAATGTTTCAATTGTGGAAAGATAGGTCATTATGCTTCAAGATGTCCAAATAGAGATTTGAATGACAAAAATAGGGAGAAAAAAGGTAAGATGATTAAGAAATTTATTATGTTAGAGAAGATGCAAGTATATTTGATGATGAATCTAATTATGGGGATGATGAGGATGGTGAATGTTTTTTCATGGCTTTAAAATATGAAATTAATTCTACTAACTCTAAAAGATGTGTGAAGGAAAGGGCTTTGGAAGCAAGTACTAATACTAAAGGCACTTTGGTGTCTACTTTTCATGCTTGATAGGAGAATAATACTGGATCATTGACAGTGGATGCTCTAATCATATGAACGGTGATAAGAGTAAGTTTGTTAAACTTGAAAAATATTAAGGAGGACTAGTTAGGTTTGGTGATGATACATCTGCTAAGATATGTGGAAAAGTTTCAATCAGTTTTGATGGAAAGCATAATACTGATAATGTTCTTTATGTTAAGGGTTTAAGATATAACCTCTTGAGTGTTGGGAAAATGTGCAACAAAAGATACAATCTTATTTTTCAAGATGATGGTTGTGAGATCAAAAAAGGCTCTAGAATGTTGATTGCTATTGGAAAAAGGACAGATGGAAATGTCTATCAACTCAAAGGTGTCGATGGTTATTGTTTCATGACTCAGATCAATGAGAGTTGGCTATGGCATAGAAGAATGTGTCACATCCATTTTGATAGCCTAGTAAGAATAAGTTCAGTTCAAGCATAGAGAGATCTACCAAAGATTATAATGTTGGCCTTGTTGCACCAAAAGGTTGACCTATCAATGCCCGATACAAGTGTCGCATAAGATTCATAGGAGGCGGTTAGACCATGTTAAAAATCCCAAGCACTGGCACTGAACAACCAAGGGGATGAAGGGCGACACCTTCCAACAATCCCCCCCAGCATGAGCGAGGGATTTGAACCCGTGACCAACTTTGATACCAATTGTTGGCATTGTCATTACACCAAAAGGATGACCTATCAATACCTAATACAAGCATCAGATAAGATCCACGGGAGGCAGTTAGACCATGTCGTGAATATCGAGCACCGATGTTGAACAACCAAGGGGATGAAGGGTGACACCTTCCAACATACAAAGCCTATCAATTTTGTTTGTAAGGAATATCAAGTTGGAAAGAAAGCAAGAAGAATTTTCAAAGTCAAAGAACAATCCTCTACTAGACTGTTGGAATTGGTGCTTATAGATCTTTGTGGTCCTACCAGAGTAAGAAGTCTTCAAGGTAACAGGTATTTCATGCTATTGATTAATGATTATTCTAGAATGACACATGGGTTACTTTGCTCAAAGAAAAATCAAAAGCTCTAGATAAGTTTAAATCATTCAAAGTTATGGCTGAGAATGAAATGGATATGAAAATCAAGTGTTTGATGTCTAAAAAAGGTGGAGAATTCACATCCAATTAATTCAATATCTTTTGTGAAATTCATGGAATAAAGAGGCATTTATTTGCCCATAGGACTCCTTGATAGAATGGAGTGGTTGAAATAAAGAATAGGATTTTTCAAGAAGCTACAAGGACAATGATGAAAGAAGCAAATATACTGGAAGTCTATTGGAGAGAAGTAATTCATACTATTGTTTACATGTACTTAACAGAGTGAAAGCAAGAGAAAATAGCACAAAGACTCCCTATGAGCTATGGTATGGAAGGATTCCTACTGTCAAATACTTCAAAGTGTTTGGAATCAATTGCTATATCAGAAGAGATGAAAAAAACTTAGGAAAGTTTGATGCAAGTTCTGATGAAGGTATCTTCCTTGGATATTCTACTAAAATCAAAGCTTACTGATGCTACAACAAGAGGCTAAGAAATATTTTTGAGAGTGCAAGTGTCAAGGTTGATGAAGACCTACAAAATAATTCAGTGGTGATAGATAGATATGAATTAGATGAGTCTTCTTGTAGAGAAGAAGAAAAGGCTAAGGGAAATGAAGTACAGATTGAAGAGGAAGAAGCTTCGAAAAAGATTCATAAAACTCCTATGTCAAGAAGAATCATTTTGGAGAACATATCATTAGTGATAAGAGAAAAGGTGTACTAAATAGAAGAAAAGTTGTTGAAGAGTAGGTAAATATATGTTTACTTTATGAATTTGAACCTAAAATAGCGATTGAAGCATGCAAGGATGAGTATTGGATCAAGGAAATGGAAGAAGAACTAATGCAGATTGAGAAGAATTAGACTTGGGAAATTGTCCCAAGACCAGCAAACAAGAATGTGATTGGAACTAAGTGGGTATTCTAGAACAAATTGAATGAGAGTGTAGTAAGAAACAAGGCAATGCTTGTGTGTAAAGGCTACTCATAAGTAGAAGGAATCAACTTTGAGGAAAAAATTGCTCTAGTGGAAAGGATGGAAGCTATCATAATGTTTTTGGATTTTGCAGCACATAAGTATTTCAAAGCATATCAAATGGATGTAAAATCTTTTTTCTTGAATGGTGAACTAGAAGAAGTATATATAGAATAACCGAAAGGATTTTAATTATCAGATAAACCAGATTTGGTTTGCAAATTAAAAAAGGAATTATACAGGTTGAAGAAAGCTCCTAGAGCTTGGTATGCAAGGTTAGACAAGTACTTGTTACAATACATATTCAATAAATGTACCACATATAGTAATCTTTACTTCAAAGTTGAAAAAGATCAAATCTTGATTGTGGTTGTGTATGTTGATGACATAATTTAGAGAGGTAATGAAATTAAGAAATTTTCAGAAGAGATGCGGAAAGAATTTGAAATGTCAATGTTTGGGGAGATGAATTTCTTCCTTGGGCTAAAAATCAATCAAACAAATAAAGGTATTTTCATTTCACAATCAAATTATGTCAAGGAAATGTTGAAGAAGTTTGGAATGAAAGATTATAAACTGGTATGTACCCCTATGGTTACTAGTTGTAAGCTAAGCAAGAATGATGAATATCATAAGCCTGATTAGAGCAAGTATAGATCAATGGTTGGAGGACTGCTATATCTAAATAATACTAGATCGGATATCATGCATGTAGTTTGTTTTGTGGATAGATTTCAAAAAGATCTTAGAGAGTCACATGTTGTATTAGTGAAGAGGATATTTAGATACTTGAAGGGAAATCTAGATCATGGCTTGTGGTATCCAAAGGATTCTAACTTTACTCTTAGTGCTTACACAGATGTAGATTGGGTTGGTTGTGTAGATGACATGAAAATTACAAGTGATGGTGGATTCTTTCTTGGATGCATATTGGTGCCATGGCTAAGCAAGAAACAAGATTTAGTGTTTGTATCTACTACAAAAGTAGAATACATTGTAGTAGCATCTTTTTGCACACAAGTGATGTGGATGAGGTAAACATTAAAGGATATCAGAGTGGTATATGATGAACCAATTTCTGTCTTTTGTAATAAAACAAGTGTTATCAATATATCAAAGAATTTGGTAATGCATTCAAGGACAAAGAATATCTCAATTTGGTATCACTATTTGAGAGAGAAGGTTATAGAGAATGAAGTGAAGTTTGAAGATGTGCCTACAAAGAATCAAGTTGCTGACATATTCACTAAGGCTCTTCCTAAGGATAATTTTGAGTATCTTTAGGAGAAGTTGGGGGTTATTTCCCTTCCTTCCTTGAACTAGATGCATAAGGAGATGCATTAAATCTAGTGGATCTCAAATTCATTTCTCTGGTCTAGACTGATGTTGGTGGTTACCTCTCTAGGGGAGTAGGTAATGGCATTATTGGATGGTGTTGTCAGGATGAGTGAGAGTTGGAATTATGCAGTGGTTGCTAATTGATATAGTTTGGTGTGTGCTCCTAAGGGGGAGTATGCAGAGCAATAAAGGAAAGGAATTTGCAAGCAGTGGTAAAGGGGGAGAATGAGTGATGCAAATATTTTTCCGTTTTTCATTGATGTAAAAGGGGGAGAGAGTCATGTGAAAAATACAATCCACAAAGGGGGAGATAACAATATGAAAAATATAATTGTTAATTATCAAAGGGAGAAAGTAAAAATAAAGAGAAAAAGAGTTGGCATGTGGAGCAAGAGTATTGATGATCAGAGTTGTTGTGTTTGTTGTTGATGGTTTTCAAATCATATGTTGCCACTAATGAAAAAGGGGGAGATTTTTGCAAGTATGTGCAGTTGGTGTTGTCATTGATGTCAACAAGATTTGGTGTTGTCATTGGTGTCAACTGTATGGAGAGGAGATTATTGCAAGGATGTGTAGTTGGTATTAAGTTGATATTGTCTCTAATGATGCTTTGATTAGTTTCATTATGTTTTTATTAGTAAGTTATTAGTGTCAACCTCTAGTGTTGCTTTGATAAGCTTTTTTCTATGGATGAATGGTTGAGTTGTGTTGGTGTTTTTATTGAACCAAACTTGATCTCAACAATTATCTATGAACTTGCCAAATTCAATGGTTAATAATTGTGAGGATTGACCGACAAATAGGTGAAATATTTCTAGGCTCTCCCTCTACACTTTGGGCTTTGCAAGACCCGAGAGGATGATCCCTAAAATGTACCTTATGATACTCTTGTGACAATTACCATAGACATTGTATATAACAGATACATTCTCATATAAATGCAAATTAGATGAAATCCTTCAAGAATCTGGCTAATTCTCTAACAAATAATCACCTACAACAGAGAATGGATGACCTCACATGAAACTTCAAACAATTTAAGGTGAATGAATGATATTCTTTATGAATTTTTTCTTTGAACTGTAGGGTTAACTCACTGAAATCAAAATTAACTAGAGCAACAGAATAGTGCCTTATCCATGGGCCATGAACTCAAATTATGAATAGATGATAATATAACAATACCCAAACTTAGCATCCCAAACTATTTTGATATTGTATTATAGCAAAACAACTCAAACATTCCAAAGCAAAGACTAGTTATAGATTCCTTATACCTAATCACACAAATCCATGATTTCATCAAAGTAATTTAATTAATTCCTTGAATTAATGCAAAGATATAACCATAAATTCAATTGAAACACAATTAAAGACCAATAAAAAGATCCTTTATCATTTCATTAATAACTCGTATGAAAAATACATAAGGAGAGAATCTAGTTCAGAATTTGCACTTTCTCATTCAAATGCTAGTACTGAACTATAAAACATTATGCCTATTACAAAGCTCAAACCCAGACCTAAGACTCAACTCTAATTCTATTTCTTTGTGCTTGTATTTCAAAATCCTTTACATGAGATAAAAACTCTATCAACCAAAGACCTGTACAATTGGCCTTGAATTCCCTTTTATAAGCATAAGGGAGAAAACAAGCTTCAGGCCAAATCATTCATTCTATCACATTTACATTTGACATACATTTCAATTTCATTTCAAAATATCCCAAAAGCAGTTATATTTGCATTTTGAAGAGGGGGAAAATCATATGAGACAAAAAATCCTTTTCATATTGTTGAAGAAGATAATTCCCACCCTCCAAAGGGCATCCTTTATTGTTGTAACAACATCAACTTTGAATTAGATATCATTTCCACCAGCCAAGTTGTTTAGTTTTGAATTTCAACCATTGATGCACTTGATTTAAAACTCCATCAATGGATCTCCTTTATCCTCGCGCTTTTTCTTTTTGCTTTAAATGATGCCCTTTTGATGTTGCCACATTGCCCTTTTTTATCACTTTGTTCTTTGAGACCATCGCTCATCGTTACTTTATCCTTTGCCTCCCTAAATGGATCCGTGATACAAAAGAAACCAATGATGGGAGGAATATTCCATCAAATATCCCTAATTCCCCCATCACTCATCGCCAATGTGTTCTCCATGCTTTAAAATATAACTGTGAAGCGATGGACATAAGGCTTAACTCTCCATTGCTCATCACTAATATTCATCTTCCTTCACATACACAATCAGCGATGTGAGCAACAAATGCGATGAAATCCTAGCCATCAAATCAGATTGTCTTCCCTTGCTTCCTTCATCGCTCATCACTAATGGGGAAGTCCTTCAAAAGGGATTTCTAGCGATGCCTTGGACCCCAATGATGAGAACCTATATTAGCACTGTCCATCACTCATTGTTGATTCACCTTTCAATAACTGAATCACACTAGTGATGGAAGAAAAGTAGCGATAGTTCAAGATTTAGCCACGTGTCATAGTTTCAAGATCAATGGTTATGGCAAGCTTTGTTCTTAGTAGCAAATAGATTAGCGATACAGCACTTTGAAATAATAGAGCTACAACTTTCATCGCTTATCACCAATAGGAAAATGGACAGTAGAAGACAATGTGTGATGGGCGATGAGCTAACGATATAAAGGGCTAAAGTGTTATCACTCATTGCCAATTAGGAACTTAGAGCATTATAGAAATTAGTGATACAAGACCTACCAGTGATACAAAGCTTGAATGAATTCACATCGCGGGTTGCTAATATGAAACTTGAGGTCCTTTACCTACCAGCGATGCAAAGCAAAGCCATGATACAAAGGAAAAATTCCATCACTCATCACCAATACAAGGCTAGCGGTCATGAAGCAATGCACGATAGGTGATAACAGAGCGATAGGCCATGACTTAAATGGGAACAATTTGCACGTACTCATAGGTTGTTTTAAAAGGGGGATCGAATAGTACCATGATGTGAATAGTCATAAGACCCAACCTACGATAAAGACTTAGGAAAATGGATGAATAAATGGCAACACAACCATAGGCAAATAATGTCATGGGGAAAATATTTCAATATAGGTGTGAGATGATAACCCTAGACATAAGGGACTGGTCGAAACATGGGTAGAAAAGACTAAAGTTATTTTTAAATGACCAGGAACTGACCATAGCAAGTCAATGGGAAATTAGACCAAAAGAACAAGGATCAAGATGAAAGAAAATATTGTAAGCAAGACCAAACCCTCTTAGCATAAAACCCTAAACCCTTGTGATATAAACCCTAACCAGTGGACAAGAACAATGCCTAATCAGATAACCAAACAACTTCTCAGGTTAGTGGAACATAAAAAATTTAAGGTTCCACCAGTGGCTCCAACTAGGGACGCATGCCTCTTGCAGGCACGATGAGATTTTAGATCTCATGGTGAAATTCACCAAGTACAAAGAAAATACAAAAACCAAGGACTTGCTCGGACAAGGAAAGAAGACCAAACCAAAGCAAACCTATGTACGTGCAATATACAACATTTACAATGTACATGGAGCAAAACATATTTCAAGAGAAATATGGCTTTAAGAACTATCCATGTATTGGCAGTTCAATAAGTTCACCTATCAAACTTTGGAGAAAGTAGAAGTCCTTACCATGTGCATTTGATACCAGATAAGGACCTAACCATAGTGCATCAAACTTTCCATGATTTCCATTATGTTGAGCTCTAGCATTCCACATCATTACCATGCTTTCTACTTCAAATCTCCTAGGAAAATCCCTTTTATCATATAAACGCTTGACTTGTGGTTGCATTTTAGTGTTTTTATTATGGGCTTCTCTTCTAGTTCCATCCAACTGTATCAGGGCATCAACCCGATGTTGTATTTCATCACACATGTTATCATCATATTCTTGCACAAAATTATACATTTTTAGCAAGTTGTTCTGAGGAAATCTTGCATTTAAACCATATACCAGACCAAATTATGAATGCCCAGTGGCTTTCTTGATAGTAACCCTATCCGCCCAAAGTGCAAGCTTTAGCTTTGAATCCCATGCCTTCTTATTCTTCTCAATCACCCTTTTGATGATCTTCATAAAACTCTTGTTACTTGATTCTACTTGATCATTCCCTTGAGGATGATATGGGGAAGAATAAGATATTTGTATTCCATGCTTATCATAGAAATCCCTAAACTCATCTGATCTAAAACACATAGCATTGTCATAGATAATCTTCTCCAGAACTCCAAATCTAATTAAGATGTTATTCACCAAAAAATCAATCACCACTTTGCTTGTTTCCTTCTTTGTGGGGATTTCTTCCACCCACTTTGTAAAATAATTAGTGGCAACAAGAATCCAAGAGTGTCCCCCACTAGATTTCTTAGATATTTCATCGATGAAGTTGATACGCCACTATTGAAAAGGGGCGTGGACTAAAATGGGTCTAAGTGGAAAATTCCCTAAAAAAATTAGGTTTCTTGAGAATATTTGGAAAACATCACAAGTTTTAACAAACTTGTGTGCATCTTTGAAAACAAAGGACCACCAAAGTCCTGCCCTCAAAATCTTATGAGCAATAGTCTTAGCCATGTAGTGGCCACCACATACTCCATTATACATTTCTTGCAAAAGTTCCAATGCCTGCTTTCCATCAACAAATTTGAGTAACACACCCTCTGGGCTCCTCCACCAAAGCTCATTATCAATAATCACATATTTAATAGCTTGAAATTTTAGAGTTCTTCTCTCATTATTTGTCATGCCTTTGGTACATTGCATAGTCTGCAAATACTGAACAATTTGTCTATACCAACCACAAGTCTACATGTCACATATAGGTGTAACATCCACACATTCAGTCTGATTTACTTGGTTGGATTCCAAGTTGGTCTCTACCATTAATCTAGCTAGACCTTTCCCTCTTACCAACTTGGTAATCAGAACATCAATGTTAAATTCTTGGATCTTATTGATCCATCTACATCTCCTACCTATGGTCTCTTCTTGAGTGAAGATATATATCTGTCATTGCAACACTTGAAACATAAGCTATGACTATAGCTCCCATTAGGTATGTTCTAAAAAATTTTATAGCCTTGACTAATGCATAGGCATGCTTCTCAGTCACATCATACTTGAGTTCAGCGACTTGCAAAGATTTTCTAAAAAATGCAATGGATTGTTCAAAGCCCTCACCATTTTTCTGTAGTAATAGCACAACAATTGTATGAAAAGATGCAAAGGACAAAATTTGCATTGGTTTGGAAAAATCTAGATATTTCAACACTAGAACCTCCTTGATAGCTTGTTTTATACTTTTAAATTCTTGACTAGGCTCCTCACTCCAAATCACCTTCTCTCGCTTCTTCAGCATCTTAGAAATAGGACAGGTAATCTCTGCAAAGTTAGTTACAAATATTCTTAAGAAATTGATCTGACCAAAGAATGATTGGATGCATTTGACATTCTTTGGCTATGGAATTTTGTCTATTTCAGCCACTCTTTCAGGATCAATTCTTATTCCTTCCTTTGACACAATGTGGCCCAACAATTTCCCTTCTTTCACCCCAAACACACACTTCTTGGGATTCAAAGATATGACATATTCTATTGCATTATTGAATACTTTCTCCAAATGCATATAGAAATCCTATTCTTTCTTATTGTATGCAGGTAGATCATCTTGGTAAATATCTAAAAATATGTCTATAAATTCAACAAAGGCTACATCCATGGCTCTCTGAAAATTATCCCCTGCATTTGTCAATCTAAATGGCATCCTCACATTGACATATGTGCCCCATGGTGTTGTAAAAGTTGTCTTGTATTGCTCAGATTATTTGACTACCACTTGATTGTAGCCTAAAAATCCATCCATCATAGATAACAACTCATATCCAGTTACCTTTTGTAACATAGCTTCCATGTTTGGCAGTGGGTAATTGTCTTTCAACGATGACCTTCAAGTTTCTAAAATCAACACAAAGCCTAATTTCACCATTTTCTTTATGAATGGAACCAAATTTGAAACCCACGTTGAGTGTCTGATGGGATTCATGATCCTAGCATCCCTCAATTTATGAGTTCCTCTTGCATCTTAGGTTGCAATGTGGGATTTATTGGTCTCTGCTTTTGCCTAAAGGGCTTTGCATCTGGCTTTAAAGGTATCTCATGTTGAAATAACTCTTTTGTATATGCCTTCAAGTCATCATAAGACCATGCAAAAATGTGTCTATATTTTCTCAACAAAGCAATCAGCATTGCTTTGACCTAAGGTTTCATCTTTTTTCCAATGTAGACCTTTTTAGGAGTATTCTCTATGCCAATATTTACTTCTTCAAAATCCTCATTGTGAGTGGATGTCTATTTAGCATTGCTTCTATTAGGGTCATCAAAAACCCTTTCCAATGCAACCAATCCTTTTGGAATCTTATTAGTTTTCTATTGGATGATCTCATTTCCAAATATTGTTTTCTTATCATCCACTTCCTCCACAAAGGCTCCAAAATTAGTTTCTTGACCCTCATATTTATCTACACATTGTAGGAATCTCATGATGTCCTCATCATCATTAAACACTTTCCAGTTCTTTATGTTATCAAGAACTAAAGGTATGACTTGCACTTCAACTTTTGAAATGCCAACAAAAGTAATATCATCTAGCAAGAGAGCAATATTGGAAAGTAAATTTGCCACTCGATTATTACTCTTGTCCAACCAGTCGATACCAAAGGCATCAAACTGCTTAATTGAATCCCAAACAGTGTTTCTATACTGTCTCAGCCTAGTATTCTTTGATGTGTATTTTGACCTAACTTGAGAAACAACAAGTTCTAAATCTCCAATAACTCTTAACTTCTTAATTCCATGTTTCTTAGCTAGTTTTAGCCCTAGTAGCAAAGCTTCGTATTCAGCTACATTGTTTGTGCATGCAAATAGTAATGAAAATAAGAACTTGAAAGTTCTACCACTAGGATAAATGAGTATCACCCCTGCACCAGCTCCTTCCTTTGAGAAAGCACCATCAAAACGCATGTTCCATAAGTCATCATTGTTTTCTTGCTACAATACTTCTGTCTCGATGGGTGTAGGCTATTTTTCTTCCTCTTTTTGTAACTCTTCAACCCTTAAGTTATCCATACCGGTATCTACAAAATGAATTATATCTTCTTCTTCAACAAATTCAATCATGTGTGGAGCTCTTGGTTCCCTCACAAGCTTGATGTCCTTTCCCTCAATTGGGAAAGTGGAAAAGGACATGTCACACTGCACGCTACCTCCCATGGAAGCACTCCATTTTCTTGACAATAACATACCATAATTTGGTGGGATTTCCACCACAACTATCCTCGCAACAAACTCCTTGTCAGGAAAAGCAGCCAATCTATATGGGACATCCTTAATTACTCCTATGACTAGAATCTCTCTTGAATCCATGGCATACATTTGCCATAGGCATAGTTTATTTTCAATCCCATTTCCTTCATGATCTCCACTGGCATGATATTAGATGAAGCTCTTGAATCAAGCATGCAGTTATTTAGAAGCTTACCATCAACAATTAGAGTTACATAAAATGGATCAGTATTACTCAGGCAAGTTGTGATAGTACTGCCCAAGTAAATTTGAGGGATTTCACCAATGTCACCCTCCATCACCTCTTCACTTACTTGATTTCCACTCACTTGAGACTAAGTAGACACCCTTTTATCTTCACAAGCCTTAGTAGCACCATTGATAAGGGCTACTTCCTTTTGCTTATGTTCTTTGATTCTCGTCATCTCCATTAATGGGACTGTCACTTTAAATTGAGAAAGTAGTTGAAAAATGTCAACTAGATTATATTTTGGTAGTTCATAAGGGACTACACTCTATTCTTCAATTTGGACCTTTTGTTGCTTAGATTTCTTTTCATTCTCTTTCTTCTCCCGTTTCTTCACTTTATCAACATTTGATTTTTGAGTTTTTTCTTTCATAATAGGAGAAATGGCCTCACCAAAATTTTTGGTCACATTATCTTTCTTGGCCCAAATCTTACACCCCTTACTCTCCTTGGCTTTGACCTCTTCCTTTTTAAACTTGACCAATTCTTCTATTTCAGATCCTTGTTTCTCTATGTTTTGCTCCTTCATAAACATACTGCCTGGCTTACCTTGCTCACAATTCACAACTCTATTTCTCAGATTATGAGTGTTTCTAGCTTGTACTACCAATGTTATTGTCATTTGATGATATTCCTCATCAAAAGGTCTTCTCAAGAACACATTCATTTCATCCACTTCCACAGCACAAATGTTGTCCTTAGCCTCTTCATCCTCATCAGGGAAAATTTGTTGATGATAAGCATCTGATTTTTGCCTTTGGCAATCAACATCCACTTCATGTGACTCTTCATCTGAAGAACATTCCTCATCCGCAAAATCTGATTTGTGCATAAGTATATGTACCTCCACATCATTTTCCTCTAGTGGCTCATAATCATCTAACTAATTTTGTTCTTCCTCAAATTGTCTTGCAACTGAGCACGTTTGAGAGGCATGTGGTAGTTGGAAAACAACACACCAAAGTGTTTCATCAGTGAAATTCATAGAGTTTTTATGTAAAGGATCAGGGGGAACTTTGCTTTGTGTGTTCTTCTGGTTATTCTGAATTGGCTTTCCATTATACCAATTGGTATTATAAGGATGGTATTGCAACCTAGGAGCTCTTTCACTCTTTTGAAAATTTGGCTTGTCATTTGCAAGCCCTTTCTCTTATCTAGCAAGTCTATAACTAATATCTTTCATAGAGCTTGCTACCTTGCAATCTTATCTTCAAGAGAAGACCCTTTCTCTGCAGAGTTCTTGTCTTCTTTCTTTGGGTTCTTCAAGATTTTAATATCATCTCTCCTCCCAACTTTTCTTGACGCTCTCCTATTGTTCTCAATATGGACTACCATCTTGAATTCTTCTCTCAGGTTTTGAGGATTCTTATCTAGCTGGATATAGCTAATTTTTGGATCAAATGCATTACAATAGTTGACCAAGCATACACTATCATTGAGCCTCAAGTCAGGAGGTAATCTTTTCATAGCCTTCTAAAACCTTGTGTTGAAATCAACAACCATCTTGTTTGAACCCTTAGAGATATTATTGAAATCATTAAGCAAGAACCTTGAATCAATCTTGTCACCATACTGCTCTCTAAACACCCTCTTAAATTCTTCCCAAGAATCAATACTCTTAGCTAGTAAAGACCTATACCATTCCCTGGCATCCTCAGTGAGTGACTGCATGAAAAGCTTCATCATAACATCTTCAGCTTCAACCTCCAAATCATCCATAACGTTCACAAATTATTTCAAGTGATCTTCACCATTTATTGTATTATTTCCATAAAACTTTACTATTGTGCATATTTTGCACACATGCCTTGCCTAAGGCAGGGAGCCCCTCTTTTCCTTCCCAGCGGTCATTTCGATCTCATCTCATTTTGTGTGCCACTATTTTTATGCCCAAGTTGGCCCTAAGCCTAGGAATGATCAATTTCATGTCGGCCATGATCATCCAGCCAAGTTTCTCTAAGTCATTTACCCTCGTGGCTAGCCCCTGTAGGTTTCTGTCCACTTTTCACCTGACATCCATTGACCCTAGCAGACCCACGTTCTCAGGTCTCCCCCTATTGTTTGTCGTTGTGTTCTGTTGTTTTCCTACAAACTCTCCATTCATTGTCATTGTTGTGTCCTTCATGATTCACAAACTCACAGCTACGGGTCGTCGTGGGTGGGAATCTGTCCCTATTTCGCCGTTTTGCACGGCCTACCTTTGATGTCTGTTGGCTAATTGTTGTCCGTGCACATTACTCGTCAACCCTTCAGACAAACATTTGTACCACAGAGACTAAACATCATGAAACAACACACTCACAACATTGAATGACAATCTTGTGCTCGGGTTTCGCACTTGCAGGAGGTAGGCTACCCTGTCACCACTTTTGCAGCAACCATTGCCTAGTGTCTTCTTGATCCTTACCTCCTACAAGCACCACTCATTCAGGTTCTGACAGGGACAACGTCGTCTGTCATTTTTTTCCCATATGCCCGAGCCATCTCAAACTCCTGCTGGACTTTAAGTCAGTTTTGAGCCGACTCCTAAGAGCTAGAATGATTAAGTAATGGAGATGGGTGTTTAAGTAACAAAGTTCAAAAAAGCAGGAGAGGAGTAATGTGACGAATGAAATCAATTTGATATAGGCCCGATGCTAGTATCTCAAGTAGTGATCGATGCCAATAATAATGGGAGACAAAGTTCTTAGCGGGTTTTTGGGTGGCATTAAATCACAATCAAGGAGAAGATGGGCCAAAATCATTTCATGAAGGATAATGAATTTAGATAAGAGGGAAAGCTAATAAAACACAATATTAATGATGGCCTTGTGGGGAAACTATAGGTCTACGTTCACATTACGAGTTGTACAATCTTTAGGTGGTGGGAAAACATTATTCTATGGTGAGTAAGGGATAGTGGGTTTGACTTCATCTTTCGATATATCAAAAGACCATTATGTGGGGGCCAGCATGCAAAGTCTGTGTTCCTAGTGATGTCGTTCCAACAACCATCCATCACACCTTCCTACATAAGTTCTCCCCATGTCAGTGGTCTCACGGGCTCTGCCAACCCATTCGCCTTTTCCTAATGGCTCCCTTTCAGTTCGAAGTTTTCCCCACAGTTGTCTGCGTAGATCTCCCCGCATCCACATTTGGGATAGAGCCCGAGCTTTTATTTTCCATCGGGTGACTCCTCACGGGTCACTGCCAAGACAGTGTCATTTTCTAATAGCTTCCATTAGCAACATTCCCTCCACCCTCTCCCATGTCAGCCCATTTAATATGGCCCGCCCGCATCAAACAATTTGGTTATACCTTTCAAGGATGGAAATTGAAGGAGAATCTGGGAATCACCAAAATTATCAGCAGACATAATGAATCTCCTTCAATTAAAGTTTTATTAGTAATTTATGAAGAGACATTGGTTGCATTATGCTTTTAAGGAGGGATATGAAAAAATGGAGCTTTGGCCTATGGGTGTCACGGCGCAGGCAACCATCCATTCATAGCTGTCTCTCTTACGACATTCTCGTCCCATCATCCCACCTCCCTCCACCCGTGTCCACACTTTCATGTGACACTTCTCCCTCTCCCACAACCACTCTCGACCCATCAGTGGAGGTTTGACAGATTTGAGACTTCCTCTGCGGGCTTTGCAATCCATTTCGTTGTGCCTCAATGTAGTGAACCCAAGGAAACTAATTCTCAATAACATTGTGAGTGAAGGCATTTGTTCATAATTTGATGGTTGTGTACCCACATGGATACAATGATGAAATGCAAGCCAAGCACATAATGCCATGGGAAAATCCGATAGGAGAAATAACTGGATTGTTCAGAAATTTGTGATTGTCCCCACTAATTAGGTTTTTTCTTTTTGTTTGCTTTCACTTTGCTACTGCTTTACTCGGGGTCCCTCTACTTTTAGCTGGGCACATCTGTGCGCACAAAAACCATACTTATCGCCTGGGGTTGTTCTACGTATTTCTTTGTTAAACTCTAATCAAGTTTTCAGAGGGGATGGTGAAGGTCTTATGTTAGTGTCAAGTGATCTGTACATTTGATTCAAAGATGATAAATTATTGGTTGGTCCAATTTTGATGTATTCTGGAATCTTATATCTCTCACATATTTTAAGAATCTGGAGGTGCTATAGATTCTTTGTGAAGTCTAGTTAAGTGAAAAATCTAAAATTCTTCTTAAGTGCCACTGTGATTCTCAGCCCTGAGTGCAAGCTTCGTTGCTCGCAGGTTGAAATAAAAATTTGAAAAGAGGAAATCAAAAGAAAAGAAAGAAACGAAAAACATTGAAAATCAAAAGAAAGAAGAAATTCAATCTTTCAGGAGGATTCGAGCAACTCTATTGGGGCTATGGACGCCTGGTTGACAGTAGAGAAATGTTTGGGAGAATCACAGCGACAACCTCGTCAGGGCTATGGACGCCTAACTGGCAGCAAGGCAATGTCCTAGGTGCTTTTGGAGTTAGAATAAACTATGTAGCTTAACTTGATGAAGCTTAGGTTCTTGCAGCTGCTTCAAGATGGTAATTAACACAACTACACACACTTGGATTTCCAGCATTCTGAAGGTTGGGTTGGCTAATGGTTTTGATCCTTTGGTCGAGCATCTGGTTTGTTTTCCCTAGCGTGAAGATCAGAACTAGAGATTTTGGGATTCGTGATTCCAATTTGTCATCGAAATGCTCTAGAGCATTTCCCCAGCGAGTCACCATTTGTTGTGCATATTTTGCACGCATGCCTCACCGAAGGCAGGGACCCCCTATTTTCATTCCCGATGGTTGTTTCAATCTCGTCTCATTTTGTGTGTCATTTTTTCTTTGCCCAAGTTGTCCCTAAGCCTAGGAATGATCAATTTCATGTCAGCCATGATCATCTAGCCAAGTTTCGCTAAGTCATTTTCCATCACTGGCCGGCCCCTGTGGGTTTCTGTCTACTTTTCGCCTGATGTTCGTTGGCCCTAGCGGACCCACATTCGTGGGTCTCCCCATGTTGTTCACCTCTGCATTCCGTTGTTTTCCTATGGACTCTGCATTCACCATCGCCACTGCATCCTTCATGATTCACGGACCCACAGTTGCAGGTCGCCGTGGGCGGGAATCTATCCCCGTTTTGTCATTTTATGCGGCCGACCTTTGACATCCACTTGCCAATTGTTGTTCGCACACATTACCCGTCAACCCTTCAGACAGGAATTTGTACCACAAAGACTACACATCATGAAACCGCACGCCCGCAACATTGAACGACAATCTTGCACTCGAGTTCCGCACTCACGGGAGGTAGGCTACCCTGTCGCCACTTTTGTGGCGACCATTGCCTAGCATCTTCCTAATCCTTACCTCCCGCAAGCACCAATCATTCGGGTTCTGACAGGGGCAACACTGTCTGCCATTTTTTGCCCATATGCCTGAGCCATCTCAAACCCCCATAGGACTTTAGGTCGGTTTTGAGTCAACTCTTAAGAGCTAGAATGATTAAGTAATGGAGATGGGCATTTAAGTAACAAAGTTCAAAAATGCAGGAGAGGGGTAATATGATGAATGGAATCAATTTGATAGAGGCTCGCTGCTAGTATCCCAATTAGTAATCAATGCCAATAATAATGGGAGACAAAGTTCCTAGCAGGTTGTTGGGTAGCATTAAATCACAATCAAGGAGAAGATGGGCCAAAATAATTTCATGAAGGATAATGAATTTAGAGAAGAGGGAAAGTTGATAAAATGCAATATTAATGATGGCCTTATGGGGAAACTATAGGTCTATGTTCGCATTACGAGTTGTACCATCTTTAGGTGGCAGGAAAACACTATTCTATGGTGGGTTTGACTTCATCTTTCGATATATTAGAAGACCATTATGTGGGGGCCAGCGTGCAGAGGTCTGTGTTCCCAGCGACGTCATTCCAATGGCCATCCCATTGCACCTTCCAGCATAAGTTCTCCCCAATTTGATGATGCTCGTAGGATCCACCAACCCATTCGCCTTTTCCTAACGACTCCCTTTCATTTCAGCATTTTCCCTGCGGTCATCCACGTACATATCCCTACATCCACATTTGGGATGAAGCTCGAGCTTTTATTTTCTGTCGAGTGACTCCTCACAGGTTGCCGCCAAGACAACGTCATTTTATAATGGCTTCCATTAGCAACATTCCCACCACCCTCTCCCGTGTCGACCCATTTAATATGGCTTGTCCGCATCAAACAATCTAGTTATACCTTTCAAGGATGGCAGTTGAAGGAGAATCTAGGAATCACCAAAATTATCAACGGACGTAATGAATCTCCTTCAATTAAATTTTAAATAGGAATTTATGAAGAGACATTTGTTGTGTTATGCTTTTAAGGACAGAGATGAAAGAATGATGCTTTGTCCTGTAGGTGTCATGACGCGGGCTGTCGTCCATTCATAGCCGTCTCTCTTACGACATTCTCGTCCTATTGTCCCACCTCCTTCCACCCATGTCCACTCTTTTATGTGGCGCTTCTCCCTCTCCCACAACCACTCTTGATCCATCAATGGAGGTTTGACGGATTTGAGACTTCCTTTGCGAGCTTCGCAATCCATTTTATTATGCCTCGGCACAACAAACCCAAGGAAACTAATGCTCAATAACGTTGTGAGTGAAGGTGTTTGTTCATAATTTGATGGTTGTGTACCCGCATGGATATGACAACGAAATGCAAGCCAAGCGCATAATGCCATGGGCAGATTTGATGGGAGAAATGACTGGATTGTTCAGAAATTCATGGTTGTCCCTGCTAGTTCCCCTCGTTCGTAAATTATTGCGGGGTGTCTTTGGCACTATCTAATTATCTCACAAAAGTGATATGGCCTCCTACGATAGTATTATAGACAACAGACACAAGGCAAGTTCAGGGTCGACATTAAGGGATGGCAAAAGGTAGCTAAAATGGCAGGGCCCGAGAATATCTTAGGCAAAAACGAGGTGATCAAAGAACCACCCAATCACCAAGAGGTGAGAAGACCACAGAGTGATCATAGTATGGACCACAGAGCGATCGAGACAATGTTGTGGGTAGATGAGTCTAGTCCGGTATATTCTATGGTGAGTAAGGGGCGGTGTGCGGAACTTCTCACATAGGGAGTCGTCATTATTTTTCTATTTGCAAACGACATACTTGGCACAATGTCCCGCACCAATATCTCTGAAGGTTTTCACTTATGCAGGACCTAACGTTGGTGGCACTATTCAATGACTTTTTTGTGATGTTCCCATTCTCTCCACCGTTGGGTGATGGAATATTAGCCATGACCTCTCGAGCACCACCGCCCGCATCGTTAGTCACACGGATGCTATCTTGGTGGGTTTCGATGCTCACTTGGCCAATTTGGCAATAACTTCCTTGCTATATATTGTGCCCGAAGGCGGCGTTCACACTTTATGCCTGCATGCTTTCGATAGGTGTTTACCATGCGGAGCCTGTGATGGCCATGGATGTTCCTCACTCATCACATAGAACTTGAAGCCTTAATTTGATGGGCAGATGGGAGCGCTCGGCTCGTCCCTAAATCATTCCACTCAATGTATTCAATGAATTTGTAATAGGTGATGCACTGTAATTTAATAAATTTAAAGTCAATCTTCTAGGCATACGAAATGGCATCGAGGCAAGTATTCCATAGATTTTGGTAAAGGTGTTGTCGAGTACATGATTGAGTGGTTACACATTGAGTTACAAGGTGGTCGGAGGCTATCCCAGGAGTGTATGTGATGCACAGTAGCAGGTAAATAAAGGACCAATCCTATTGATGGGGAATTTGGTAAAGAGAGGTGACAATGACTAGCTCACAGAATCCCGGGGGTGGGAGGGAAAATCCAAGTGGGATTAGAATGTTGATCGTGCTTAGGTGACAAAGGAATGCCCTAATATTCCTTTTAATGCTACCATCACTTACCATTGGTGGATTAGGGAGTATGAAGCTACATACTATTTGAATTATAATGAGACAATCATTTAAGATGAACACGCGAATGTAAACTTGCCATATTTAAAGGGAGGGTTTCATATTGTTATTTGTGGGAATCTAATTTAATCTACTATTTTGTGCAGGAATAGAATTCTTCGAGGGAAGATTACTGCAAGGGGGAGTCACACATGAAGAGTTTTCCTATAAAGACTACCAATGGAAGGACATCTGTCTAAATGATGATCATCTCACCAAATGAGCTGCCAAGCAAGTGGCTACACGATAAAAGAAAGCCAACAACTAGGAGGACATATGGTTGTTCATTAAAGTATGAAACAAGGTGGAGTTGTTTTTCCTTCTCAAATGATCATGGTCTGTCAGGAGCTATCTCATCAAATCATCTGATCCATTTAACAACAATGAAAATCTAAAAACAAGGTGTACTTGATTGGTTGAAGGATACTATAGATGCACCAACAACAAGGCAACTTTCAAACAATTTCAGCTACAACAAAAGGGGCAATTAGCTAGAAGACAAAATTGCTACAGTGATTGGACACTACAGGACAAAATAGAGAAAATACAAGGAATGCATTTTTAATTGCTATATAATAAGGGGTAGGTGAAGCCCTAGAGCAATCAAATCTGAGCCACATAATGTAAATCAATCCTAGCCATTCATTTGGGCTTTGGAAAACTATAAATAGGGATCTCCCCCTCATTTATAAATGGTTGGAGAGCTAATGTAAAAACATTTTGTAGCAATAGAAAGTAGCATTGCATGATCTATGTGTGTTCATTTTGAGTTTGCTCATTATATGTGCATGGTTTTGCTTCCCTTTTAGTTTAGTTGTTAGTTTCTTGAATGGAAGTGATGATGGTGTTTATTGTTATGGTATTTGATGAACTTTTAGCCCATACTTTTAGCACTTGTTGATGACAAACTGTTGTGTAAAGTTAGCCTGGGCTTCTTGATTTCAATGCTACAACTTAGTTCAATTGCATGTTCATGATGTGCATGTGCAATTTGAAGATATGCAATCCTTAGAAGATTGCACTAGTTTTGTGTAACTATAGGATCCTCTTGGCCAAGCAAAACCTAGCTTAGGGAGTTTTTCACTGTAGCAGTCTCCATGATCATTGTTCATTCATTGTTTTAGATCCAGGAACTCCTTCTTCTCCCTACCCCTTTTCCCTTTTTTTTTAGAAGTGACCTATGCTAAGGTTCATTGCACATTTTAAAGCCAAATCTTAAGCTAAAATGGGAGTTTAAGACTGTTGCTTGAACCTGCAGCAATTCACACACCAACTTCCCATCAAAAGAACTCCATTTGCAGACCCAACTTCCCATGCTTTGTAACTCATTCGTAAGTCTGCCTTGTGATTCCAGCAAATCACATGGAACAACTAAGATATTCCAGGCACTGTCAAGACCTAACATTAGAGACCTTGGGATAGTGTTATGCAATCTGATTGTGGAAGATTGTCTTTCAAGAGAGGTGATGCACCTATGCATTACCTGTGTTGAGAAGTGCATAAAAAACACATCAACATTTACCAAATTAGCCTTGATATCATTTGGTAACTAATTTGGGTAGCCAGGTATTTCAGAAAAACATAATTGTCGCTATCTATACACTTGCATTGGCCTTCTAGTGAAAAAATCTCTTTGATCATTATGGAGTTCACTATCATCTTGATCACTAGGTTGCTTGTTACCTTTCTCATTTCCTCCTCCACCATTACCACCATTTCCACTTCCACCTCTAGATTGGGTGTTCTTATTGTTATCAGCTCCTCCACCTCCACCTCCACCTCCTTGACCTCCACCATCACCACTAGGGGTACTTCCACTAGACTTAGTGTTATGTGATTGGGGATCAAGAATTGAATGGCCAGAGCTTGAAGCCCCTAGATCTAGAATGGAGGCTTTGAGGAATGCAATTTTTCTCTCGATTTTTGCATTTGTAGCAGCTATTTCCATTTTACTCAATTCTTGTTGCAACTTGTCATTAACCAATTGAAAACTCAATATTTCAAGGTCAAGAGGTGCACATGATGGAATGGATTTAGCTTGAACATTTTTGGTGGATGTATTAGTAGATGAAGTATTTGTATTTGTACTTGGGGTGGGTTTCTTAGGTTGACCTATAGGTTTCTTTCCATGATCTATAGGCTGAGATTTCTTAATAGTAGCAGAGGGATCTGAGACCGTAGTGGCTGTAACAGAAGTAGTATATGTGCTTGTAGTAGAAGTTCCCATAGGAATGGTCACTTTAGGAGGATCAGAGGTCTCTTTAGCAACAAATTTAGAAGGATCTTCAAGAACCGATTGCTCCTTCACTACTTCTCTCCTTTTTTCTACCCTCTTTCTTATGGAATCTTTGTCTAGCATTTTTGCCTTTATTTTCTCCTCCCTTTCCTTTTCTTGTCTCAATTCCAATTCCTTGAGTATAATCTCCTCTTTTTGCAAGGCTTGGATATCCTTGTTTATGTCATCTTCATTCTCCAGGACAACATCAGACTCACTAGGTTCAAGAGTGTATTAAGTGAGATTCACTGGCTCTCTATCAGAGGAATGATGTGAGGTTCTAATATAGAATCTTCCACTGGGGTTGAAATTATCATCATTGAAAATGGTAGTACCCCCAGGATTCACCCCTCTAGCTAGCGAATGACCATCCCCATTCTAGAATCTCCACAGTTTTTCCTCCTTTGATGTTAGAGGATTACGGTCAAGGTGACTACTAGGGATTTCACTAGCCGAGAGGCCTTTCTAGACATATCAAATTCATATACTTCTTCATGAGAATTTTCATCATGAACATTTTCATTTGAAGTAGGAAATGCATCAGCAAGAATTTCAGCAGACTTACTTGATTCAACATTTTTTTCCTTCCAGGTTGACTTCTTACTCTTTGGTAGCTCGAATTCCAGCTTCTGCTCAGGGTGCTTCTTCATCTGGTTCCTCATCCCTTTCATGATTTCAGATTTCCCTTCACAATTCTTCTTCTCTCTCTTTCTTTGATTTCTTAACTTTGCACTGGCACAAGATACTTCAGAGTCACCACCCACAATATGGGGAAATGAAAATAGATCACTTTTGAGAAACATTTCCAATTTTAGAGAATATTTTGAACATAACTTGATAGGAAATGAGAAATAATACTAGAATTTGACTCACAGAAACTAGACTCAACCTATAATGAGAATTGGCATGAATTATTCTTCAAATACAAAGAACAACAAATTTTATTTAACTTTGACTGTACTAGATCTAACCTAGAGACATTAGACTAGCATTGTCCCTAGTAGAGTCACCAATCTATTGGTGTTTTTTAATGAACCAAACTTGATCTCAATAATTATCTATGAACTTGCCAAATTCAATGGTTAATAATTGTGAAGATTGGCCAATGAATAGGTGAAATCTTGCTAGGTTCTCCCTCTGTACTTCAAGATTTGCAAGACTCGAGAGGGTGATCTCTACAATGTACCTTATTATACTCTTGTGCCAATTACCACAAACATTAAATATAACATACATTCTCATATAAATGCAAATTAGATGAAATCCTTCAAGAATCTAGCTAATTCTCTAACAAATAATCACCTAAAGCAGAGAATGGATGACCTCACATGAAACTTCAAACAATTTAAGGTGAATGAATGATTTTCTTTATGAATTTTTTCTTTGAATGGTAGGGATGACTCAATGTCTTCAAAATTAACTAGAGCAACATAACAGTACCTTATCCATGGGCCATGAACTCAAATTATGAATAGATAGTAATATAAAAAATACCCAAACTTAGCATCCCAGACTATTGTGATACTACATTACAACAAAACAACTAAAACATTCCAAAGAAAAGACTACTTATCAAATCCTTATACCTAATCACACAAATCCATGATTTCATCAAAGCAATTTAATTAATTCCTTGAATTAATGTAGAGACAGAACCATATATTCAATTGAAACACCATTAGAGACCAATCAAAATATCCTTGATTGTTTCATTAATAACTTATAAGACAAAATACATAAGGAGAGAATCTGCTTCAAAATTTTCACTTTCTCATTCAAATGCTAGTACGGTTATAAAACATTATGCGTATTACAAAACTAAAACCCAAACCTAAGACTCAACTCTAGTTCTATTTCTATGTGCTTGTATTTCAAAATCCTTTACATGAGATCAAAACTCTATCAACCAAAGACCCGTACAATTGGCCTTGAATTCCCTTTTATAAGCATAAGGGAGCAAACAAGCTTTGGTCCAAATTATTCATTCTATCACATTTACATTTGACATACATTTCAATTTCATTTCAAAACATCCCAAAAGTAGTTATATTTGCATTTTGAAGAGGGGGGAAATAATATGAGATAAAAATCCTTTGCATATTACTGAAGAAGATAATTCTCACCCTCTAAAGGGCATCCTTCATTGTTGTAACAACATCAACTGTGAATTAGATATCATTTCCATGATCCAAGTCATTTAGTTTTGAATTTTAGTCATTGATGCACTTGATTTAAAACTCCATCAATGGCTCTCCTTTATTCTCGTGCTTTCTCTTTTTTCTTTCAACAATGCCCTTTTGATGTTTATGTATTTCCCTTTTTGCTTTTATCACTTTGTTCTTTGAGACCATCGCTCATCGCTACTTCATCCTTTGCCTCCCTAAATGGATATGTGATACAAAAGAAACTAGTGATGGGAGGAATATTCCATTGAATATCCCTAATTCCCCCATTGCTCATCGCCAATGTGTTCTCCATGCTTCAAAATGTAACCATGATGCCTTGAGATGAAACGATGGACATAAGACTTAACTCTCCATCGCTCATCGCTGATATTCATTTTTCTTCATGTACACCATCAGTGATGTGAGCAACACATGCAATGAAATCCTGGTCATCAAATCAGATCGTCTTCCCTTGCTTCCTTCATTTCTCTTTGCTAATCGAAAATTCCTTCAAAAGGGATTTCTAGCAATGCCTTAGACCCCAGTGATGAGAACCTATATTAGCTATATCCATTGCTCATCGTTGATTCACCTTTTAATAGCTAAATCAAACTAGAAATGGAAGAAAAGTAGTGATAGTTCAAGATTTAGCCATGTGTCCTAGTTGCACCATCAATGGTTATGGTGGGCTTCACTCCTAGTAGCAAATATATTAGCAATATAATGCTTTGAAATAATAGAGCTACAACTTTCATCGCTCATCACCAATAGGAAAATGGACAGTAGGAGATGATGTGCGGCAGGCAATGAGCTAGCAATATAAACGGCTAATGTGTTATTGCTCATCGCCAATTAGGAACTTCAATTAGTGATACAAGACCTTCCAATGATACAAAGCAAATGACTTCACATCACGCATCGCTAATAGGAAACTTGAGGTCCTTTACCTACCCACAATGCAAATCAAAGTCGCGATACAAAGGAAAAATTCCATCACTCATCGTTAATACAAGGCTAGCAATCATGAAGCAATGCACGATAAGGGATACACCATGCGATAGGCCATGACATAAATGGGAACAATTTGCACGTGCTCATAGGTTGTTTTAAAAGGGGGACTGACTAGGACCATGAGGAAAATAGTCATAAGACCTGACCCTACGATAAAGAATTAGGACAATGGATGAATAAATGGAAACACAACCATAGGAAAATAATATCGTGGGGAAAATATTTCAATATAGGCGTGAGATGGTAACCCTAGACATAAGGGACTGGTCAAAACATGGGTAGAAAAGTCTCAAGTTATTTTTAATTGACCGGGAACTGACTACAACAGGGCAATGAGAAATTAGACCAAGAGAACAAGGATCAAGATGAAAGAAAATATGCTAAGCAAGACCAAACCCTCGTAGCATAAAATGCTAAACCCTTGTGATATAAACCCCAACCATCGGACAAGAACAAGGCCTAATGAGATAACCAAACAACTTCTTAGGTCAGTGGAACATAAAAGTTTGAAGGTTCCACTAAGTCGTTATGTTGTAGTTGGATTGGTTGTAATGAGGAAGTGATGAAAATATTGATGATATGTCTCTAGTGCTTAGTTTCCAAGTGCTTTTGAGAAAATTTGAATAAAAGAGGGAAACAATGTGTTGCAGTGGTGTTCTGTGTTGTAGAGTAGCATTCAGATTTGGCTCCGCATTTCTTCTATGTTAAAAAGATATGCTTGTGTGTTTTTGATATGTTGATCAAATGTGTTCAGAGGTGTTGCATTCAGAATTTGGTGTGCTGGATCGTTGTGCAGAGGAAGGTGTGTTCACCAGTGTGTGAACTATGCATTACAAAGATGTTTGGGAGAAATGTTTTTGCTTCACATTTCTTTATAGAGTGGTTTTAGGTCTTGTAGATATGGAAGGGTGTTGATAGTGTTAATATCTTTCTTCAGTTGAATTTGTTTGAGGTTTGGTGCTTCAGAAGTTGATTTCTTGAGTTGTAGTATATGGCAGAGTTATTTGAGTGTACTGAGTGTGTACAGTCTTCAAGTGAAATTTATTGCAAAGGAATTTGTTGGATTTCAGAATGTTTGTGGAATATTCTAGATTGTGTTCAAGTGTGGTGTGTGGTCCACGAGTCATCTTTGAATATGAGGAAGCATGTACTTAAATGATAATGGTGTTAACACAGGTTCAACCAACCTTGGGTGTTTAACACTAATTGCAGAGTTGATTTGGTGTTTGTGGAAGCATGGCATGGCATGGCATGGCATGGCATGTAAGAGTGGATTTAGGTCCTAGCTAAGGTGTGTTGTGGTTCGCCTTCATTCCTTTCCACCATAGGAATGTTTTGGTGTTGACTTAATTTGATTTTACATGGTTGAGGTGCATAGCCGATCGTGGAGAATGTTTTCATGGATGAAGATGGTATAAATATGAGTTGAGTTGTTGAAGGATGATAAGATAGATGTGAATGATGTGAATTTCAGAGCTGTGAGGTGCAAATTTGTGCAATGTAGTGCAAGATTTCATGTGTTAGATTACTAGATGCAATGAGAAAAAGGTGTCTACAATCTTCAATAAGACTACAAAGGTGTTGGTGATGTTGTGGTGGACTTTTTTGTTGCATTGAGACGGATTTCTCACTGTAACACTCTTCTCTATCTTCTTTTATATTTTGGTAGTGAGCCTTTCTTTCTTTTGGGAAGTGATCCCTCCAGTAGTGAGCCCTTTGTAATTGGTGTTGGCATTACTTTATAAATATGAGCTAATCCTCAACATGGTTTTTCCCTTCTTGGGTTTTCCACGTAAATTTGGTGTTTCCTTGTGTATGATGTTGATTTGTTTTTGTTTATGTTATTTTCTTTTGTGATAAATTAGATTAAGGGTTAATTGAATTAATGTGGATCTAAATGTTTGTGAGGGTTTTGAAGTTTTAAGGTACAATTGATTCACCCCCCTCTTAGTTGTCTTGTGCATTCAACAGTTTATGGGTGGCAACTAGGTCGTACACCACTTCCTAGTGCTTGGGCACTTGGGCACAAACACTAAGGCACAGGCATCCTACAAAAGGTGTAGAGTTGATATTAAAATCCAAAAAACATTGCATAAAGGGCCAAAAAAATTGCAAAGAGCTCTACATACAGGTGGTCAGTACAAGAAACTAGCAATAGATTGTTGACAAGTGGATAAAGAGCATCAGTGAGAGTGATAACCGATAAGAGGATTGTCAGTGGGGCTGACCAAACAAACTAAATGCCATAGAAAATTAAATGTCGATAGGAAAGCAATCAATGACGTATGAAAGATCCACGAGATGAAAAAAGGTACTAACCAAGATTAATAACACCCTACAATTAAGTAAACTTCTGCAAAAAAAATTATGTTCTAAAAAAAATATAATATAAACCACCACATATTTTAATATTTTTTCTCAAACTATTATTGAAAAAAATTCTTGATAATTTTTGGAAATTTTTATTGCTCAGAATTTTTTTAATAAGCCCAACAAAATATAATATGCTGAGAATATTTTTTAAAAATATTTTTCTACAAAATAAAAAATGTTGTACCCTATACCAGGGTGGGTCATACGGCTTGCCCGAGTAAAAAAAAATGTCTTGAAAGCAATTGATGTTGAAATAGGGCGTATTATATATCAATCTTCATCTCTCAAGCCTTTTGGAGATGATGGTGAGGTCTATTTAGGCTGAAAATGGACCATAAGCTTTGCTGCCTCTAAATCTTGCAAATCTTCAAACCCTCATAACTTTGGAAAAAATGTCAGATTTAAGCGAAACAAAATTCAATATTGACTTTCTTAGCTGCCCTAAACTTGAATCCAAACTCAGATTTCCTCCAACATGAGCCAACAATGACTTGCCATGAAATCCCACATATAGAGACACCCTCAAATCTGATTTTTTTTCAAGTTTTTCTGATTCCCAAGTTCACCATAAGGTGCAAGGGAAGAGCATACTCAGCCTCACTAAAAATAACCTAGATATCTCACTAGCAATATCTCAACCCTCATATATGAGAAGGGTTTTGCAAGGCTTGGCTCTAATACCATGTAAGAGCTGAAGATTAGCTCAACACCCAAGACCGCCTGCAAAAATAATGAAAACCTTCTACAAGAGAGTATGCAAGAATATGAGCTTGCTTGATATTAAGACCTATCAAAATGATGATGAGGTATGAAGTATATTGCATATGTGTACAATGACCTTCCTTATATAGGCAAGGTGAGGAATAGGATTGAAAATGATTGTGACATGTGTCTTAATCCTATGACATGAGATGACTAACAAACTTACTACCTAAGAATCATGCATAAATGCTAGATAAGATAAGTTCTAGAAAATCCAACTAAGACTTCTAGAAAGAATCTTATATCCTAAGTAAACTTAATCATGTGAATAAGTCCCCTAATTCCCTAGTGAGATGAATTACTAGGTACAAGACTTTAATTCACACCAACAATTTATAATGGATTATCAAGGAACAAATCATATACATTGCAATGAAAACTCATTCTCTAAATCTTTTCATTTAAAATACTTAAAGGAGTCTATTTTATATCAAAGAAATTTGAATCATATACATTATCTAAAACTAAATCTACATATTACAAAATAAATATACACATAATTAATCTAGAACTTCATGATCAACCTATGGCTGCATAGAATCCCAGACAGTTTACATATCATAAATGCTTATCTTTCTATACTTGATAACTAAAATCTATTAGGAAAAAGGAGGTGTCTCAGCCTTTGATTTTTCTTAGCATGTTTAATTATTTTAATATTTTATTATTTATGGGATTTATTTGTTGAAGATAATTCAATAAAGAGTTAGAAGTGGAAAGTTGCTATTACAGGTGGAGTTGTGCATGAAGGCAACTTCTATTTCATCTTGAGATTGCATGGAATGTGAGATTTTTGGAGGTGCAGTTATATTTTGGAAAGTGTAACTTTTGCATGTACAAGATTAGTGATAATTGGCAGTTGAAATATTACATGTGTTGAGAAGTGGAAACTTACCATTATGCATGTATAGTGGTTTTGGTGTTTTCCATGTTGGATCTTTAGTTTTGAGTGTTGGATTTTAGAAATGTCTAATTAATACATTTCCTATATATCGAGTACTTGTATTTTAGAGTTGTATGTTGTTGTTCTGTTGAAGTATTGTTATGATGCCATAATTACTCCAGAATTGAGAAAAAGTGTGAAGACTCTTGCAAGAGCATAGTTTTGCAATTATACTGTAACTTGTTTATTGTTGTAAAATAATATAATTGAGCTATGTTTTGGAGTGTGAGGTTTTTCTCCCAAAAAGGTTTTCCCCACGTAAATTTTTTTGTTATGTATTTCATTGTTTTATCTGTTTATGATATGCATGTGCATCTAAATCTATAACAGTGTAAAGGTGTTTAAGAAATTTTTGCAACTCTCTCTTGCTTAGATTGGTGTAGGAAGTTGCTTTCATTCACCCAGCTTCCTTTCAACATCTATGTCAGATCAAAATTACTAAAATTATCATTATTTTAAAATAAAATATTCTAATTTTATTTCATTTAATTTCCTAATTTAACATTTCAATTATTCAATTTACAGTTGTTATTGTAGATTGATTTATGCCAAGTTGTATGCATTCACTTAATTCATGTGGAGGATTTTATCCTTAATTGTTAATAGCCAACTAAGCTTGCAAAGGCACCAATATTTGTGCAACTAAATCTAAAAATCTTCAATTTCTTGTAAAATTATATGAGCAACCTGTGAAGGTTAATATTATGTATATGCATTACGATGTGTTCAAACCATCTTTGTCTTTCATGTAAAAACCCTTGTTTTACCTGTCTTTCTTTAATTTTTAAGAAATATCATATTTTTTTAGTGTAACTTACTGTACAGTTACCAGATTGTTTTGTGGGCCACCATTCCCTGAAGATGTGGAAAGCAAGAGATTAGGAAAGTTGTATTAAATGTTTTATCATTTTTCCCCTCTCAATTTAAACACTTTCCTTTAACTTCATGGAAAATATGAATGTTACGCCCAATTCATACTGTAGTAGGGTACGGTCCCATGGAGGGGGGCTTCCTAAAAAAAATTAATGGGTGTTGCTGAGAGTTTTTAGGAATATTTTAAAGTTGGTGGTCCCATGAATTCAGTTTTGCAATTCAGCTTAAAAGCTTGAGCTCCAAAATTTAAGGAAAAAACTAGAGTATTTTGATAAAAAAATAAAAAATAAATAAAAATTCTCTCATTTTTTTGGTTTTTTTTAGGAATTTAAAATTTTAAGTGATAGACAAGTGGTAGAAAAAATTCCTAAAAAATTCCTAAGCTATAGGGGCAATTTCTAGCCTCACCTCAATTTCACCTACCGAAATTTGTATTCCTAAAAGGTAGGGGTTGCTATTTTCTAGGAAAAAGATTCCAATAAATCCTGTAGCATAATTTTTTTTCTTCATGGGACTGCTTGATCCATGAAAAATAGAAGCCCAACCCCCCCATGGGACCATTCAGTAAAGGTGAATACAACCTAAATTATATGGTCATATGGTTGCATCTATTTATGTTTGTTGTAAAAAAGGTTATATCAAAAAAACTTGTATAATTATTCTTTCTTATATATAATTTTTACAAATTATTGTTTAGAGGGAAGCTTCTATTGTATTTATTTTAAAATAAAGATTACATAAACTTTTGAGAGAAGGATAATTAGGGCGGCCAAAGTTAAACCTCCTAGTTACATACATCTTGATCATTCATCTCATCTAACTCTTAATCTTGCAAGAGTTGTTATGCATCATAACAAAAAAACCTTTAGCTATTTGATTCACCTTGGAAAACCACTCATATTATGAGTGATAGATTGCTACTCATATAGCTCATGAATTCCTATAAGTTACATTTTATAAGGCTCATTCTAAGGAGATGAAGAGCCTCCCTCAATTTGTTGTTGTCTTTGAGCTCTAGCTAGGGGAAAACTCTACCTATATTGCTCAACCCTCCCATATATTGTAACATTTTATTGCCTCAAGTGCAATTGACCAGAATTCATTTTGCACATAATTGGCAATGGTCATCTTGCCACACATTTTCTTGCCAAGATGTCCATTAATAGTGCAAATTAATCCTACCCCAAGAAGGATTTCAAAACATGGAGTGCGCAAGGGGTATTAGTCATCTATGGCAAAGTAGGATGGATTCTCCAAGATCCTTTCCAATTAGTGAGATTGATGTGATACATGTGGTGGCATCAATGCATTCACAAATTGGGGGTGGAAAAAATGTCAATATACTAGGCCATACTCATGAAATCAAGAAATCTTATTGATGTGGCTACACACACTTGTGGTAAATGATAATTATATGCTTTGGTTGCATGGTTTGCAAGGGATTCCACCACCAATTTGTCCGCCTATACACAAGTTGTATACAATAGATATGTAGATGATCTAAGATTGACTAACTATGTTCAATAATATTATTTAGTTTCAATTAGACCTTTCTTATTTCGTATGGTATCTATGCAATTTGAGGAATCTTTCTTTATATGTAAAAGTTTAGAATTGTGTCACACTTCTATAAAAGAAAGATCAATATGAATTTAATTTTTCAACTTCAATTTCCTAAAACTAATATTTATATTTTTAACTTAAAATGGTAAAAATTAATTAAATATATTAATGTGATCTATTTTTATAAAAAAATTAACTTACAAATTAGTTGAATTTTTTCTTATAAATCTAAAAAAAATATTGTAATTATTAAAAAAATGGAAATGAGTGGAGTCGATGAGACATTGCAAAAAGTATAGCATATTTATTTTTTTCAACTTAGATACCTTGAAAATCTATTGTATGAAGAAAAAATTGATTAATATTTTTTTTTAATAATTTTTAAAACTCACATTTACTTGAAATGTCATAGTTTTCATGGGGCATCAACTTTTGTTGAAATTTCCTATAGTTAAAAAGAAAAAAAATACCATCTTGGAGGATTCTCTCATCTAGTGCATCATATATTTTAGTTTTTTTTCTTTTATTATTTCTAATTATTGTCATATTTGATTATAATAATCTACTTGCAATAAATTCAAAAAAAAAAATCCAAAAAGAATTGGATTCTAGACTTGAACTCTACAAAAGGGTATTTTCATATTTTCATGAAAGTACTTCTGCTTGGAGAAATATGGAGTTAAAGTTGATTTTTTTTATAAATTTGCTCAAAAAAGGGTTAAGCTACCACATAGACAATTTCAAGTGAAAATGTTTCAATTGAAACACTTTCTCTCAAAAATATTACATGTGAATTCAATCTAGTTTGAGTTTTAAAATTAATTTAATAGTTTTTGACTAATGGATTTTGCTTGAAACTCTTTGTGCCACATAGATGCCAAGTAGTTTTGGATAAAACTCTTTAGAGTGAAGCGATTTTGTTTGAAGCCAATTTGTTGGCTAAAAGTATGACACAATTCTAAATTTTTACCTCGATATCTATGTTGTCTATATTCTTTTATTAAAAAAAAATTGATCCTAGTAAGAAGGGCTTCCATTCTACTTCATTGTTTGTTCCATGTTGAAGTTTTTTACAAGGCCTATATAAGATTCCATGAGTCATCTCTAGTGATGAAACTAGCTCCCAAGTCTCCTAGATTGCCTCTTTACATGCCATCAAAATTGAGTTTGAGCTTGCCTCACAAAGGAGGGTACCACTTGTTTTTTTTCTCTATATTAAACTTGTACTATTGCTTGCCACCCCCATGAATGAGGGGAATATTAACATGCTCCATCTTCTCAATATATGTTACCCCCATTGGGTGAATTTTAGAGATCTTGTATCTATAGTTCTCATTTTTACCATATGATACTTGTGGATTATCACATGGATATTAAAGTTGAGAACTATTATAATCTATCTTTGTGAAGATTTGTGTAGATTAAATAAAAATATGTATGTTTTATTATGATTGATAATTTGTATAGATGTAGTTGCACTCTTATCAATTGTATCCTTGATTGTTTTCTCTTCCTCAAAGTGAGCATCCCTATATAAATCCTTTCATCAACAAATTATTGATGAGTCAATTTTTTCATGTCACAACAATTTGGACTCCACACCATGCACCATTATCCCTTGCCATAAAAATAGAGGAAGGGAAATAGTGGTTCCCCCTATCACAAACCCCAAGGAACTTCAAAGAGATCATATGGGTTCACATTGGTCAAGATGGAGAAAATGAGCATCAAAATGCAAATGCATATCCATTCCAATCACACCAACTCAAATTCAAACTTCTCTAATATCCTCATCAAGAAATTCCAATAAATCATGTCATATGCCTCAATAACATTTAGCTTGATTGTCATGCATTTTTTGTTGGAACTAACAACAAAATTGATGGTTTCATACATAATGATGATACTATTAGTAATCATTTATCCCAAAGTGAAGCCACTTTTCTCTTTAGAGATTAAGCATGGAAGGATGACTTTTAACCTATTCACGATCATTTTGGAGATAATTTTTTATAGAGCATCACAAAGAGAGAGAGTGGAAGTTAGATAGATTCAGATAAATGCTTATTTTGGATTAGATAAATGTTGGTTGTATTGATATATCTAAGGATCTTTCTCAACTTTCTTAAGTCCTCCACCATACTCCAAACATATTGACCAATGATTCCCCAAGATTTTTAGTAAAATAACTCTAAAAACCATTAGACTAGGGGTCTTAACAAGATGGAAATGAAATACTACCATTTTCACTTTTTCCATAGAAAGGGAGCCATGAGAACCATTTTTTAAATTAAAAAACCAAACATGGAATTTTTTTTAACATATTAGCTTGATTTCACATGTCTTATGCCTCTTGACTAGCCAATGAACCCTTAAAAATGGAAACGAACTTTGCATGAATGTCTTCCAACTTAGTAAGAAGATATTTTCCCACAAATATAATGGAATCGATTATTTTTGGAGTCATCTTACTTCAATTACATTGTGAAATAATTTGGAATTTAGGCCTCCCACCCTTAAGTAGGTCTCTCTTGATTTTGGTTTCTAATATATTTCCTCTCTTGCTAACATTAAGCATGATAGCCCAAAAGATCCTTCTCCTTTAGAAAATAATCGTCATACATTCCATGAGTTAGCACCTTTTGGTTGAGGGACTCCAATTCTTTTTTAATTATTTATTTATCATAAAATATATTCTTACAAAGGGGATAAGTTTCACTCCTTCAACCTTACCTAAGTAAAAAATTATTGAGCATCGTCCACCATGCCTAAATAAGATCCAAAAGAATGTACCTCCTAAGCCACATGGACTTCAAACTTGAAGGAGCTATAAAAAGGATCCCAATCCTTTGAGATGAACAAAAGGACCAAAAACTAGTCAAAAAGAGGAGTCAAGGAGATGAGATGAGTGCAACCAATTAACATTATGCAAAAACCTATCCAATCTATCAGTAATGTTAATGAATCCTATCCTTCTATTGGTCTCTCCATTTTTTTTAAATTAATTAAGGAGATCTACTCCTCTAACAAAATTATAAGAAATCAATATGAGATTATGAAGTACAAGAGAGTCTACATCTTTTATCTAACCCAAAGAGAATAGAGTTGGAGTCCCCTCTAAAATGAGATGATCGAATGGTGAAGAATAAACAAATAAAGAAATATGATTCCATACCTAAAGCTTATCATATAATTTTGTTGAGACATATACATTCAAAAGAGTAAAGTCCAAGTCAAATAAAATCTTGGGAAAAAGATTAATCTCCAATCCAATTGTTAATCACCAAATCTTCATTCAATCTATGATAACTAGTGGAGAGATACAAGGCTTAGATTGCTAAAATATGAAAATATAAAAATTATATGCAAATCTAAGATTACTGGTAATCCAAGAGTTAAAAAGGGGACAATGATGTTTCAAAATACTAAGAGAGAGTTACAACATCAAGATATGGATTAGATAGTGGAATCCTTTAGATAAGTATTAGGAGAAAATTTCTCTTTAGGAGATGTATTTTTTGGTTGAGTCACAAAATGAGGTCAAGGAGGATAAAAGTCAACCTAAGTATTAAAATGAATGCATGTATGATTTTTCCATCTAAAAATATTAATAGGTAGTCTCATTATCCAAGATGGTAAGAGGTTTACTATTATGCATACATAATAATGATAGGTGGAGGGTGTAAAGAAGAAAATTCACTCTTGGTTCCATGGTCAACCCAAGAGAATATTATAGGCTATGTCTAAGCATGACCTAGAACAATGTGCCAAGTGTACTAGGGTAAATAGAAATAGGGAAATAAATAGTGTCAAAAGTATCCCTATTAATATTATTGTAAGTTGGTATATAAAATTATCTATACCATGCAAGATTTGGTTGAAGATTTATCCACCCAAAATTTGAGGAGCTATAATGAAAACACAAGAGAGATCAAATATGAGAGACAATGTTTTTTCTATCAAAAGATGCAAATATACAACAATGATGATTAATTGAGAATACATAAAATGAGACATAGGATTACATAAAATGTTGACATGTTTTTAAATCTTATGACTTGAGACACAAAGTGATAAGTATCCTATGTGTACCCTAAGTAAACTTAAGAAACTAGTGTGAATAGGATCTAGGTGATGAACCAATTGGGTAAAACACCTCATTCACACCAATACACCCCATTAATTGAAGCTTAGAATGTACAAGATACAAATATGCAAAGATGAAAGAATGGATCTTAGTTGCATTTCCATGTTAGGTACCCATGTACAAAATAATCTCTCACAAATGTATTAAAGGAGAAAATTGAGAAAGACAAAAATCCTCGCCAAAAGAGAGAAAATATAGAATACTTTTAAAGAATAATGATAAGAATAAAACCCCATGTGAAGGAAAGTCCCCTGCATTTAAGATATAATAAGAGAGACCATGAACCCCCCCTTCAAATGAAAGTCTCCTATTATAACGATGGCATATACTCAACAAGAATGTTGAAGTTGATCCAATCCTGTCAAACAACATTCCTCCCATTAAGGAGAAACAAAACCAAAAATATATGTAGGATGCCTTCCCATTCCTAAAATGAATATGAGGGAAGAAAGAAAAAATACGTGATGTCTCTAAACTTTGCTCAAATTTATGCATGTTGATGTTGAAAGCCACCACAATCAAGTCAAGTGTTCCAAGACACACTTGTGAAGATTACAATCTAGAAAAAATGTATAACATAATCCAAAGAAAAAGTGGCTCCTCCAAATTCTACTCAAGGGTCTTCATATTAATGCTAAAATGTGACAAATGATGATGAAGAGAAGGATCAAGAGGGTCTAAATATTCCATCACAACATCTAAATAAGATGTTGTAACTCCATAGGAGCTAAAATAAAGGATAATTGGTAGTGTCCTCCAAGTTTGTAAGATAGGACTCACAAAACAAACCTATAATGTCTATCAAGTACTCATCCCAATTAGTTGTATCTAGAAGACAATGAATGTCCTACTCTATTGAATCATAAGAAGTCATGGATGTAGCAATACTAATCTCATCATAAGAAATAGTAGATGGAGGATATGAAATAGTAGCACATGTATTTAGAAACTCAATACATGAAAGAACACCAAGATTCAAATGATACTACTAAATCTCTTCAAAAGCGTCCTCACTAGATTCCTAAGTGTGTACATCAACCAAAGGAAAAATAGGAGAAAAATGTGAGAAGATGTACACTCAAGATTGATGATCAACCTCCCCAAATGCAACATCTCTATTATACAAATCTAGAATAAAGTTAGAATTTGGTGTGAACTCCACACTCTTTCTTGTTCCACCATGTGTGATCTAATAGGTAGAAATGATACTAGTTGACAAAGATGGAACACAAAGATCATCATTAAATGATCCTTTGTCTATGTCAATAGATCCTTTCCCACAAACATGCATATATATTTATTTTCAATCAAGATGTGTGGTGATGAATAAGTCTCAAATGAAGAGAACATACTCTATGATGAAGCCATATGATGCACAAAGCTCCAAAATCAAGTATCCACATCTTTGAATCACGATTTGTAACTACAAAAAGTGATTGTCTTTTCTATTTCTTTGACTTTAAAGAAGATGATGATGATGATTATGATGAATCCCCTAACATAGTCAACGGAATTTTGATTTGATTCTTCTTAAGAATGTGCTTCAATTCATCAATATATTTTGAATAATATTGATGTTCATCATGCCCTAATTTCTTGCAATATGCACACTTAGGATTCTCCTTCTAAGATGACTTCACTTGAGATTGAAAGGATTTAGAATCTTTATGTAGCTTTTTATTTTTCTTCCTTTATTTATTTAGGATTCTTTTTTTTTGTATTTTAGGCTCACTAACCACCAATTCTTGTGGTTTAGAAGACTTGATGAAACCCATTTGAATTAACTTTGCTTCCTCTAGGATTAGAATATTGGAGAAATCGTTAAAACTAGGATTAACATATGCAACTCCCATAGAAAGCCATTGTGTATGAAATCCATAAAAAAAATGCTTTTAATACTTGAGACCAAGCTTGGACAACACATTTAGAATCTATTGTAAATCTTCCTTAATAATCTTGCTATTCTTTAGTTGTGTTTTTAGTTGCTTAATCTTGGAGATGTAGTCTTGGATGTGGTCAAAAAATTTAGGATCAAGATTCATCAAATCATTATCAATCTAATATCCCCTAATATTATTATTTTTACCATACAAATTTTCACAATTCTCCCAAGCCTCCTTAGGAGTTCTACATGATTCAAGATGAAATTATGAATCAAAAGAGAAATAAAAAATACATCTAGGTTTTTTACGATCGATATCCCATATTACCTTTACACTAGCATCAATAGGTTTAGAAATTAGTTCTTTTAGATATACTAGATAAAATTTTCATATTAAATAGTTTCATATTGATTGTCTCTGTGAAGCATAATTATATGGAGTTAGACGTTCAATTTGAGTTTTTCCCATTGTAAGTACACACAAAAAAGAAATGAAAGAAATCAACTACCACAATATTAACCCCCCAAATTACTCAATCAAATGTCCCCTCAAAAATTATGATATGATAACTTTATAGTTAGTGTGATTACAAGTGTCACTTGCCAAAAATAGTGAAGTGGCCTTGATCTTAGTGCACGCAAATGTCAATGTAGCCACAAAAATGAAGTGTAAAATTTGATAGAATGAGACCAATTTTATCACACCACTACAAAGTACACAAACAATTATGAATTTTTGAAAAGCTAAACCAAAAAATATTATTATATGAGCCCAAACAAAGACCTAGAAGTTCCCAAAATGAGAATGACTTAAAATCACATGTGAGAATCTATAATTTCTAAAAAAATTAGACAAAAAATTAAAAACCCATCTACATCACTACAAATATTACAAAATTATAGATCCCAAATTAAAAAAACCACAAAGGAGTGTGTATGATCGAGAATGAAGCCTATGAAGAATTGGAATGTCAAAACCAAAATGCCAACAAAGTATGGGGCAAGTTGGGAGGTGAAGTGTGAATGTCAACACACCTAATGATGAGATATGCTTCCCCTAAATGGAATATTCTTCAAAACATGAAAATTTTCTTGGAAATCTAAAAACTACCTTGTTTCTAGTTAGAAACCATTGATTTTTCCCCATAAACTGCCCTCTAGTGGAAAAAGTGGTTTTGAGGCATTTGGAAGTTGTTTTTTTGGCATATTTTTAATTGCGAAGTAGTGGCTTTTCCATTAATAATGGTCATAGGGATTGCAATGGGTTTACAATTGCAAGGAGTGCCACATGGTGCCTTGCTAGCAAGCTCGGGAACCTAGGGTACCTACAATCTACACAAACCTATATACTATACAAAATTTAATTTAAAAATAAAAGAATAAAACATAGAAGTAATATTTTCCACTAACTATACCTATTCCTACATAATCAATTTGCATGATCATATGATTGTACAATCAATCATATGACAAGTGATCAAATTTTTCTAAGGGATTAGGGAAAAGTTTCAAAGTTTTACAATTTGATAGCCAATCCATATGTTCTTGGGCCTTCTAGAAGTAATTATGGGGTTAGATTTGACCCAAAATGTTCCAAAATTATAGATACATTTTGGATTTGGAAAACCACCTCCCAACTTCAAACCCTTGTAGATCTAGCCTCACATGTCCAATTTGGAAAAATAAAAAGGATAAGTTTGAACACTTTGAACTTATTTGTGAGTTCATATTTGCACCAACATACTCTATAATGAACCTACAATATAAATTCATAAAGAGGAAACCCCTAAAATCTAGTATTTCTATCAAAAAAAATTATTCTTCGAGTTATCATGTGATGTAAGAGAAGAGTATAATCAAATTTTCAAGATCCACCAAGATTGACAACATATATCTCTCAATAAAACTAACAAGAAGCAATCCCTCAAGCTCTAATACCATGTAAGAGTTTGTATAGAATTCTCTATACCATGCAAGATTTGGTTGAAGATGTAGAGACCCAAGATCTAGGAGCTTCAATGAAAGCACAAGAGAGATTAAATGTGAGAGAATAATTTTATTCTGTCAAAGGATGCAAATATACAATGATGATGATTAATTGAGAATAGAAAGAGAACCCCTTGGTTATATAGACCAAGGTGAGACATAGGATTACATAAGATTATGACATATTTCTTAATATTGTGACTTGAGACATAAAGTGTTAAGTATCATGTGTACCCTAAGTAAACTTAAGTAACTAGTGTGAATATAACCTAAGTGATGAACTAGTTAGGTAAAACACCTCATTCACACCAAAAATTATTAAATCCTCTAATTTGGTACTGATATTTTTATAAATGAGATGTATCAAAATTTATTTTATGTAAGAAATTCATGCTACAAATATTAATACCAAAAATATTATCCATTAAAGCAATGTTTATTTTTAGTATTATAATATCTCACAATAATCACTAGAAGTATATTTTATTTGATCAACAAAGTAGAAGGAAGTTCAAAAGAATAAAATATAACACCATGTCACTAGGAGTAAGAGATACAAATATAGAAGTAAATTTATCAAGTTGGGTATTGGGTTGAAAATAAATTTTCTAGAGGGATTTATAAATTACTTCCCTATGTGTAGAAGAAGTTTTAAGGAGATTATAAATATAGATCCTGGCTTGTGTTGCTTGCAATTTTTATACAAAATTATATTCTTTGGGATCTTGAAAGTCATATGAGGTGGATTGGGTAGATCAATAGTAGTATCTAAGGAAGTGTGGGGTTGTTAATTTTTCTTGTTTTGTCTAGTGTCATAAGTATGACTTATTATATGGTAATCTATATCAATATAAGTCCTTATGTGTCAAAAAAAGGGAGATGAGAAGGGAAAACTTGTACTACTACTTTCATACTATTCATCTAGGAATGGGTAGTGAGGGGATATGCACATACAATAACCTTATGAAGAGGAATAATAAAAGTAGCATGTAATATGGCACATTGACAATTCAATGTCAAAATATAAGGAGTTCACCCCATTTAGTTAGAGACATCTACATATTTTCCATGAGGATCCTAATCCAGATGAATAATTATTTATACATAATAACAAGAGGAGAAAATAGAATAATAACTAAAAAGTGTTACAACGCTGGTCCAATATTCTCTCTTCCTGGATCTCTTCTTCTTCATCATCTTCATATTCACTTGCAAATTTTGAATTCAAATACATCTCTTCTAAATTCGTATTATCCTCTAGCGGTCCCACTTTCAAGAAGTTTGGAGCTCCTATCAAGGATCTCTACTAGCTCCTTATCCCTTTTCTAATTTTCCTCTACCCTTTATGGCTCGTACCCTGCTGGTTCTTCCTCTACTTTCTTTTCTTCATCCACTTGAACACTTCTTCCTCCCTCCACATTTGGCTCTTTGATAACTACTTCCAATTGAGACAATTCCCACTACTCTACCCTATGCAATTCGCCCTCTTGAAGTAAACCATCTTGTTCCATCGGTTGCTTTCCCAAAGCACTATCTTGACCTTCTGGTTGAAAGTCCTCCCACATGAATTGATTTCCACTTCCCTTCAAGCCTATCCCTTTCAAACATTCTTGATCCTTATGCCCTTTCCATCGACACATAGGGTAGAGAACAAGTTCATCTTCCCTTTCTAACTTTTATCTCTAGGTGCCTTGATCCGATCTGATTTCTATCTCTTTTGGAAAAGTAGGGATTGGATTAATACTAATACACATTCTTACATACATCCTATAATTATTGTCTACCAAATTCCCATCCACCTCAACAAATATCCCAACTTATTCCCAATGATCTTCAGGGTTTCCAGATCCCAATATCTTATCTAAAGATTGTATAATCTTACCAAAACCTAGATTTCCTCTATTATCTACTTTAGGGGGTCAAAATTTGGTACCCAATATTTGATGAAAAAATAGTCCCATCCATCATATAAGGGCCATTATTAATTATCTACTTTTCCATCTGTATGTTAGGGAAGTCAATTAGGAAGAAGCCATTCATTAGCGATTTGATTCCAATTCTTCCCCAATTTTGCTCACACCATTGGTTGAGCTTAGGGATAGCCGACCAACCCCCCATTGGATAAATAAAGCTATTTCCTTCATTTGCTTAATTACTTGCTCCAAATCCTTGTTATCTAAAAAAATGGAATACACCAACTTAAAGTCCTAGGGTGGGACATGTTATCCTCATCTTGCTTACACTCTTTCCAATTCTATTGATCCTTTTTTAGGCCTTGCTATTGAATACACAAGACAACTAAGAGGAGGGATGAATCAGATGTACATTGAAACATCAAAACCCTCATTAATATTTAGATCCTCGTCAACTTTATTAGCTTTTAATATGTTAGAATGATTTAGCGTGAAAGCAAATAAAAAAATTGAAGCACATCAACACCATGCACAATAGAACACCAAATTTATGTGGAAAACCCAAGAAGGGGAAAACCACGGTGAGGATTAGCTCACAATATAAAGTAATTGCAACACTGAATACAATAGGGTCATTTCTGGAGGGTTCACTACCTAAAAGAAAGAAGGGCTCACTACCAAATTATAGAAAAGAAGAAAGAGAATTGTTATAGTGAGAAATCTATCTCAATGTAGCATAAAAATTCCACCATAGTAGATACTAACACATTCACAACCTTTCTGAAGATTGTAGACACCTTCTGCTCACTGCTTCTAGTAGTCTAACTCATTAAAGCTTACACTGCACTTACAGATTCACACTCCACGGCTCTATAATTCACATCACACTCATTACACACAAATCCTCCTTCAACATAATACTTATTTATACCTTCGTCAACCTTGAAAACATTCTCCAAGGTCGACTATGCACCTCAACCATGCAAATTCAAATTAAGTTAGCATCAAAATATTCCTGTGGTGGAAAGGAATGAAGGTGGACCACATCACACCTTAACTCAGACCTAAATCCACTCATAAATTCCACACCATGCTTCCACAATCACCGAAGCAAATCCGCAATTAGTGTAAACACCCAAGGTTGACCGAACTTGTGTAAACACCATTAAATATTCAATTACACGCTTCCTTTGATCCAAATATGACTCATGTAAAACAAATATCACTTGAACACAATCTGAAATATTCCACAAACACCTTGAAATCCAAAAAATTCCTTCGCAACAACTTTTACCTGAAGAACAAACTCATCCTGTACACCCAGATACTTTTCCACAGACTATAACTCAAGAAAACAACTTGTGGAGCACCAAACCACAAAAAAATTTAACCAAAGGTAGATATGAACCTTATCAACATGGTTCTAAAATCACAAAACCGGAAACCAAACTACAGAGAAATGCAAAGCAAAACCATTTCTCCTAGACACCACTGGAATACATAGTTCACACACTGGTGAAAACAACTTTCTCTATTCAATGATCCAGACCAAGAAACTTTGGATATAACAACTTTGAACAACTCCAGTCAGCACGTCCAAACCGCACAAGAAAATATTCAACACAAAAGAAATGCAAAGCAAAACTAGAACATCACTTAGTATGCCAAAACACCTCTACAACACACTATTTCCTCTTTTATTCAAATTTTCTCAAAAGCACTTGGAAACCAAGCACCACAAACACATTCTCATCATCCAAAACACTTCCTCATCAAAACCAAACCAACATAGCAAATCAACCATACAAATTCTTATCAAAGCAACACTAGAGGCTGACACTAGTAATACTTACTAATGAATACATAATGAAACTAATCAAAGCATCATCACAACTTCTCAACCATCAGTAGACTTCCAATAGTATGAACCAAATGACATCAATGACAACACAAATAAGCCTATTGACATCAATGAAAGTTCCAACTACTCATACTTGCAACAATATCCCCTTGTCATTGATGGCAACACATGATGTGAAAAAACACCCATAACAAATATAACAACTTTGATCACCACACACCGCTCCATACCAACTCTTTCTCTTTCTTCCCCTTACATCATACTCTCCTTTTCTCAATGGACTCTTTCCTTTTTCACATTATTCTCTCTCTCCCTTTGACATCAATGTCAAAGGACATCTCACTTTCCCATTTTGATATTAATCATACATGTACCTGCTCACCACTGCTTTGCAACATCTTTTCCTTTTTATTGCTCTACATACCCCCCTTAGGAGCACACAAAAAACTATATCAACCAACAATCGTTGAACATATCATTTGACATATATGACAAATGAAAACACCAACCTACACCAATACTTACTCCTCCTAACTGCAACAACCAACAATGCCACTACCTACTCCCCCTGAGAGGTAACCTCCAACATCAGTCCAAAACAAATAATGAATCTTGAAATCCACTGGAATAATGCATATTTCTATGCATCTAGTTCAAAGGAGGGGTAATAAATCCTAACTTCTCCTAAAGAGACTCAAAAGTATCCTTAGGAAGATCCTTAGTAAATATATGAGCAACCCAATCCTTTGTAGGCACATACTCTAGCTTCACTTCATTTTCTACAACCTTCTCTCTCAAAAAGTGATACCGGATTGAAATATGTTTTGTCCCTTGAGTGCATTACCAGATTCTTTGAAATGTTAATAGCACTTTTATTGTCACAGAAGATAGAAATTGGTTCATCATATACCACTCTAATATCCTTCAAGGTTTACCTCACTCACAACACTAGTTGTGTGCAATAAGATGTAATATATTTTGCTTTTGTAGTAGATAAATACATTGAATTTTGCTTCTTGCTTATCCAAGCCACCAATCTACATCCAAGGAAGAATGCACCACCACTTGTACTTTTCCTGTCATCCACACAACCTGCCCAATCTGCATCTATATAAGCACTCCTTGAGAAATCAATATCCTTTGGATACCATAAACCATGTTTTGGATTACCTTTCAAGTATTTGAATATTCTCTTCACTTCTACAACATGTGTCTCTCTAGAATCTTCTTGAAATCTAGCCACAAAAAAAACTACATGCATGATATCTGGTCTAGTAGTAGTTAGGTATAACAGTCCTCCAATCATTGATCTATACTTGCTCTAATCAGCCTTAGGAGATTCATCATTCTTACTCATCTTGCAACCAGTAACCATAGGGGTACATATCAATTTAGAATCTTCCATTCCAAACATTTTCAACATTTCCTTGACATAATTTGATTGTGAAATGAATATACCTTTTTTTGTCTGGTTGATTTGAAGTCCAAGAAAGAAATTCATCTCCCTAAACATAAACATTTCAAACTCTTTTTGCATCTCTTCTGCAAATATCTTACAAATAGCTTCATTTCCTCCAAATATTATATCATTAACATACACAACCACAATCAAGCTTCGATCTTTTTCAACTTTAAAATAAATATTACTATCTACGGTACCTTTATTGAATCCTTGTTGTATCAGGTACCTGTCCAACCTTGCATACCAAGATCTAGGAGCTTGCTTCAATCCATATAATGATTTCTTCAATTTGTAGACCATATTTGGTTTGTCTGATAACTAAAATCCTTCTTATTGTTCAATGTATACTTCTTCTTCCAATTCACCATTCATAAATGTAGACTTGACATCCATTTGATAAACTTTGAAATCTTTATGTGTTGCAAAAGCCAAAACATCCTAATAGCTTCCATTCTTTCCATCAGAGCAAATGTCTCCTCAAAATCTATTCCTTCTACCTGTGAGTAACCTTTACACACAAGTCTTGCCTTATTTCTCACTACTTCTCCATTCTCATTTAGTTTGTTCTGGAATACCCACTTAGTTCCAATTACATTCTTATTTGTTGGTCTTGGGACAAGATCCCAAGTCTAATTTTTCTCAATCTTCATTAATTCTTCTCCATATCCTTAATCCAATACTCATCTTTGCACGCTTTAATCATTGTTTTAGGTTCAACTTTAGAAAGTAAACATAGATTTACATGTTCTTTTGTTATTGTAACTTTTTTTCTTGTCAATTACACACCTTTTTCTTTCATCACCAATGATCTGATCTTCAAAATGATTCTTTTGCACATGCTTAGGAGTCTTAGGATCCTTTATGTAGCTTCTTCATCTTCAATATGAACTTCTTTATGCTTATCTTCATCTTTGTTATTTTCTCTACAAGAGGACTCATCTGATTCATATCCATCTATCACCACTAAGTTTTTTTGTAAGTCTTCATCCACTTTAACACTTGCACTCTCAACAATCTTCTTCAGTCTCTTGTTGTAGCACTGGTAAGCTTTACTTCTTGTAGAATATCCAAGAAAGATATCTTCATCAAGTCTTGTATCAAAATTTCCTAAGTTCTCTTCATCTCTTTTGATATAACATTTGCTTCTAAACACTCTGAATTATTTGACAGTAGGGATCCTTCCATACCACAACTCATATGGAGTCTTTACACTATTTTCTCTTGCTTGAACTCTGTTAAGTATGTAGACATCAGTATGAATTGCTTCTCTCTAGTAGACTTCCAGTATATTTGCTTCTTTCATCATGGTTCTTGTAGCTTCTTGAATAGTCCTATTCTTTCTTTCAACCACTCCATTATACTGAGGAGTCCTAGGGGAACATAAATGCCTCTTTATTCTATGATTCTCATAGAAATTGTTAAACTCATTGGAGGTGAATCTCCACCTCTGTCAGACCTCAAACACTTGATTTTCATATCCATTTCATTCTCATCCATAACTTTGAATGCTTTAAACTTATATAGAGCTTTTGATGTTTCTTTGAGAAAGTAACCCATGTCATTCTAGATTAATCATCAATCAATAGCATAAAATACTTGTCACCTTGAAAACATCTTACTCTGATAGGACCACAAATATCTATATGCACTAGTTCCAACAATGCGATAGTAGATTGTTCTTTGATTTTTAAACTTCTTCTTGCTTGCTTCCCAATCTAACATTCCTTGCAAACAACATTGATGGGATTTGTAATCTTTGGGAGATCTCTCACAACTTGAACTTAACTGATTCTCACTGGGTTATCAAAATTGATGTGACACATCCTTCTATGCCATATCCAACTTTCATTAATTTGAGTCATAAGGCAATGACCATCAACACCCTTAAGCTGATACACATTTCCATTTGTCCTTCCAACAATAAACATAATTTCAGAGATTTTTTTGATCTCACATCCATCATCTTGAAATGCAAGATTATATCCTTTTCTACACATTTGTCCAACACTCGAGAGGTTATGTCTTAAACCCTTAACATAAAGAACATCATCTGTATTATGCTTTCCATCAAAACTAATTGAATCTTTTCCACATATCTTAGTAGATGTATCATCACCAAACTTAACTAAACCTCCTTCATATTTCTCAAGTTTAACAAACTTACTTTTGTCACCGGTCATATGATTTGAGCATCCACTATTAATGATCAAGTAGTTTTTCTCCTCTCTAGCATGAAAAGTAGTCACCATAGTTCCTTCAACATTGTGACCTAATTTCAGAGCACTTTCCTTCACACATCTCTTAAAATTAGCAAAGTTAGATTCAACATTTATAGCCATAAACAAGCATTCACTATCCTCATCATCCCCATAGTCAGATTCATCATCAGATATACTTAGCATATTCTCTAACATAATAAATTTTCTTAATTGTTTTACCATTGTTCTCTTATTCTAGTCATTTAAAGCTTTGATTGGACATCTTGAAGCATAATGACCTATCTTTCCACAACTAAAGCATTTAAAAGGTAACTTACCTATGTACTTTCCAATACCCTTTTTCATTCTCCCCACAAAATTTGCTTCTACATCATCAAGATCCTCTTGATCCGATTCCTTAATCTTCTGTGATTTACCAACCTTAAAAGTAGTCTCAACTTTTGCATTACTTGGACCAAATTCTCTCATTTCAAAAGTAGATAAAGCACCATACAACTGATCTCTAGTATATTTTCTTAAATCCCAAGCTTCCTTAATAGCAGAAAATTTATGATTATAAGCTTTAGGAAGAGTTATTAGTACCTTCTTTACCACTTCTTCTTCAAGCTTTCCACCAAGACCTTTAATGGAATTACAGTTTCATCCACCTTATGCATGTAGCTTGTAATGTTTTCAACTTATGACATCCACATGTTGTCAAATATGATCTTTAGATTCTGTATCTTAGCTTGCTTGACCTTATCATCTCCTTCATAAATGCTTTCCAACTTTGTCCAAATCTCTTTAGCAGTTTTCAGATTCATAACTTCCACAAGTTCAATATTAGAAAGAGCATACCTTGATTTACCATTATTTTCATAGGCCTTGATCTCATCTTCAATACTTGGACCATTTGTAGGCATAGTGTATCTAATCACAATAGACTTCCAAAATCCATATCCAAGGGATACCAGAAAACCTTCCATCCTCGTCTTCCAAAATGCATAATCTAATCCATCAAATAGAGGAGCATCTCTCTTGTGTGCCATCCCAGATCTACCTCAAGCAGTTAAGCTTTCTTCCAAGGAACCTTGCTCTGATACCAATTGTTGAATGCACAAGACAACTAAGAGGGTGGTGAATTAGTTGTACATTAAAACATCAAAACCCTCATTACATTCAAATCCTCATCAACTTTATTAGCCTTTAACTTGTTAGAATGAATTAGTATGAAAGTAAATGACAAAAATTGAAACACATCAACACCATGTATAATAGAACACCATATTTACATGGAAAACCCAAGAAGGGAAAAATCATAGTGAGAATTAGCTCACAATATAAAGTAATTACAACACCAAATATAATAGGCTCACTATCAGAGGGCTCACTACCCAAAAGAAAGAAGGGCTCATTGCCAATGGGTCATTGCTAGATTACAAAAAAGAAGAAAGAATAATGTTATAAGGAGAAATCCATTCAATGCAACAAAAAGTCCACCACAACATTACCAACACATTCACAACCATTTTGAATACTGTAGACACCTTTTGCTCACTGCTTCCAGTAGTCTAACTCATTAAAGCTCACACCACACTTAGAAATTTTCACTTCAAAACTTTGCAATTTGCATCACACTCAGTTTACACAAATCCTTCATCAACATAATACTTATTTATACCTTCATCCTTGAAAACATTCTCCAAGTTCGACTATACACCTCAATCGTGCAAATTCAAATTAGGTCAGCACCAAAACATTTTTGTAGTGGAAAGGAATGAAGGTGGAGCACATCACACCTTAACTCAAATCTAAAACCACTCACAAACACCACACCATGCTTCCACAATCACCGAAGGAAATAAGTAATTAGTGTAAACACCCAAGGTCATCTGAACTTGTGTAAACACCATCAAACATTTAAGTACATGCTTCCTTTGATCTAAAGATGACTCACAGACAACAAATATCACTTGAACATAATTTGGAATATTCCACAAACACCCTAGAATCCAACAAATTCCTTTGCAATAACTTTCACCTGAAGAACAAACTCATCCTATACACCCAAATAATCTTCCACACACTATAACTCAAGGAATCAACTTGCAGAGCACCAAACCATGAAAAAATTCAACTAAAGCTAGATATGAACCTTATTAGCACACTTCTAGAACCATAATACTATAAACCAAATTGCAGAGAAACACAAAGCAAAACCATTTCTCCTAGACACCACTGTAATACACAATTCACACCTTGGTGAACACAACTTTCTCTGTTCAACGACCCATACCAAGAAACTCTAGATTTAACACCTATGAACACCTCTGATCAACATTTATGAACCACACAAGCCAATCTTCAACATAGAAGAAATGCAAAGCAAAACCAAAACATCACTCTATATGCCAAAACACCTCCACAACACACTATTTCCTCTTTTATTCAAATTTTCTCAAAATCACTTGAAAACCAAGCACCACAAACACATTCTCATCATTTGGAACACTTCCTCATCACAACCAAACCAACATAGCAACAAAGCAACATTAGAGGTTGACACTAGTAATACTTACTAATGACAACATAATGAAACTAATCAAAGCATCATC